>VWYI01039426.1:62057-159866 GCA_013399455.1 Anthoscopus minutus | reverse complement strand
TCTGGTGGGGGTGTGGTTGGCTCCTCTGGTGTTGTCTCCTCCGGTGGGGGTGTGGTCGGTTCCTCTGGGGTTGTCTCCTCTGGGGGGAGGGTTGTCAGCTCCTCTGCTGTGGGGGTCATCGGTTCCTCTGAGGTTGTCTCTGATATGGGGTTGGTGGGAGGCTCTGTGTTGGTTGCTGGTGCCTCCGTGGCATCAGGGGTTGGGTCTTGTGTTGGGAGTAAGTCTGTAGGGTCCAGTTCAGTTAGTGGTTCCTCTGTGGCATCAGGGGTGACATCTTCTGCCATATCTGGAGTGGGAGGGTCAGCCTCAGTTGCTGGTTCTTCTGTGGCCTCAGGGGTTGTATCCTCTACTTTTGGAGTTGTGGGAGTGTCTTCCTGGGTTGTTGGTGCCTCTGTGGCTCCAAGGGTTTTCTCTGCAGGTTCTGTAGTTGGTACAGGAGTGGTCAGTTGGATTTCAGGATCTACAAAACAAATTCAGATTTGGTTCATTGGAATTGACATCTAGGTAGGTATTGCCTATAAACGTATTATACTCATTAGCTATAGATGCTTCATTTGGAATAGCTAACATGCACCAGGGGAAATGGGAGTTCCTTTTGTCTACATAGGACTTTGTAGCAGCTTAGCTCAGTTTTAGGTGATCCCTTTTGGTCAACTTGGTGCTTCCTGAGGTTCAGGGTTTAGTTTGGTGCTTGTCAGTGAGGCTGCCTGGGGTTTCCTGCCACTTTCATGGAAAGGAAGCCCCTTTATGAAATAGTCCTTCTAACAAAACACTTCCCTTCTCAGTCTGTTATTTTGATTTATTCCACTGCTCTACATTATAACTTAGCCTGCACCAACAACCTGGAATTGGAGGAGAGAGGTAGGGAAGCAGGAGGAAAATTATTCCTGACCACAGAGCCCTGACTGCATCTCCTGCTATATCTTTATTCCTTAGATTGTTTCCCCCATTGTTATGTATGGGTTTAAGGCTCTTATATTTATAGTTACATTGATTTGAGTCAAATTGTTGATACTCAGCAAAAAGAGCAGTAAATGCTTCTGCATTTCAATCTCTCCCTAAGTATTCTCTCCCTGAGATTTTGCAGTTTAGTTCTGCTTTCACAAATGTTGAGTGTTTAGTATGAGCAGAGAATTGCAGAATAGATTTCACTTCCATCCCCTGTGTCTGAAATACCATAAGCCACTTGGGATCCTATTAATGGTTATTTGGATTTCCTTAATTTTCTTTCATTTAACCCACTATATTGTTATTGGGTGGGGGCTTTTTTGTTTAGTTTTGTTTTGTTGGGGTTTTTTTAATAATAGGAAATTGGAACAGCAGAAAATAAGTACTTCAAATCTAAAACAAAAGCAAAAAGAGGGGAAGAAGATTAAAATATTGACTGACTTCTGGTGTCTTTTCAATTGTGTTTGAAGTTCAAACTGGTCTCCTGAGTGATCACTTCAAATACTGCAACACAGTGCCAAAGAACACAGGAAAGCAGTATACTTTCCAGTCAGAATAAATAAATCATATGTTCTCTGAAGCAGCGTAAGGCCTAGCTTGATTAAAGCTAGAGGAACCTACTAGGACTTTTTCCTGTGCTGCCGGTTCATCACTGTTCCACCCTTCCTATTTCAGCCGTGGATGCTATCCAAGACTGACAATGGTCAGTACCCTGTTTTTGGAAGATGTGTGAGAAAATCCAGTAGAGACACAGGAGACATCACCATTCTGCACTCTGTGCTGATTGAACTCTCTAAAGACCTGAGGGTTCGGTGAGGTAATCAGCTTATAAACCAAGTGCTTCCAAGTTTGGTAACTGTCTAGTAATGTCTAGGATCAGCTTTCTATTTCCAGAGGTGGAAAGTGGTCTTTAATGTTCCTTCAGGTAACACCCATCCTGGTGCATCCATATACTTGCCCACCTTCCACAGCTTCTTCTGGTGACTCTTCCTCATCTGTGGAGGACCTTTTAGATGTTGATTTGTTTTCTGGAGGAGTCTCCGGAGTTGGCTTTTCTGTGTGTGCTGAAAGAGAGAAGTGCTTCCATTAACAGATCATTTTATCCTTATAGGTGCTTGGTGTTAACTGTATAAGAGTGATTACAAAATTTCAGTGATCAGCTTCCATTTTAAACTAAGTTTTTTTTTTATCTATAGGATTCTTTACACAATCATTTGTGCAAAAAAGAGTAAAAATACCCTTTGGATCCTGAAGTGTTTCATCACAGATGGGAGCAATATTTTTCCCAGAAGTTTGAGGTGAGGCATTATTCGCTAATGGCAATTTTGAGGGAAGAAAAGAGATTAATTCCAAGAGGAGCTCTATGTTCTGAAAATTTGTCTTATTTTTTTTCACCACTTGACTTTCACTACAGATAACTATCTCTAGTGGAAATAGGAGAGCTGTCATATTAGCCAAAAATTTATTTTGATAATACCCTTGCAGTTCTTCAGATGTGATAATTCTACACAACTGATTGTTTCGGAGAGACATTTTAAAATAAATGGTTTCCTGGAAAGAGACAGGACCTACAAAGCAGACATGGACCAGTCAAACAACATGGATATTAAGCTAAATTCTAGTAGGCTGCGTTTTAGGAGAAATAGGAGGTTGTGCTCAGATTTTTGAGCTCTGAAGAGTGAATGGAATTTCAGTTGCATCCAGTAAGAGCCAGATAATATTTTGTAATTAATTGTTGGTCAAATTGTCCTATTGGAAATGAGCTACTAGCATAGCCTTGTAGAAGGAACTTGTTAGTCGTGAAGGGAATATGATGGAGCTCAGGGAACTGGCCAAATTATTTTGATCCAACCAAGGGAGGTGGTAACTGCTAGATGTGTGTGTAATAAGTTTTTTAAAAAAGGAATGGTATTTTTTTCTCCAAGGGATAACCATGGTGTCAAAAGATTTATTTTCACAGCGAGCTAGTTCTCAAAGCAAGGACGGTTGGGTATTGCACTATTTCCTGAAACCCTTATTGAGGAAGAGAGAGAAACTGTTGTTGTTGAAGATGAATGACTCCTTTGAAAACCAGTTGTTGGGGAGGGGAATGTTTTGGTTATGTGCATACATGTATTCAGGGAATAAAGAGCTTCTGGTGGACAGGGAAGATAACAGTGAGCTCTGGATATACATTGTGCACTTGGCTTTACTGTACAGAAAAAAATGTTCAGAGGATGCTGAAACAGCAAATTTATTCCAAGAGGTTTAACAGATTTCTCACATAGTATAAATAGTAAAATATACTCATACATAGTATAAATAGTAAAATACTGAGTACAGTGGTTTGGAGGATTTCTGCTGGATTTTTTGACAAAAATTGATAGCCAAGTTTAGTACAATACAGAAACTCTTTAAGATGAGGAACAGTTGATTAATTCTTCATTATATTTTAACTGAAGAAGTGAAATGGTTTAACAGTGTTTTATGAGTGTTTGGGTGTGATAAACTCAGCAGAAAGAAGGAAATATTAAGCAGCCTCAAAAGCAGCAAATTCACCTCAATATGCTTCCAAGACACTTCTCTAGACATTCAGTCAAAAATGCTGAATACACCATTTCAGCATTTACAACAGCATTTACCACACTGTTTCAGTCTAAATTACTGTGCAATTGTGTGGCAAACCCAAACCACTATCCCAGCTCTTAGGGACCACTTGGATGAAGGGAACCAAATGATTATTGTGACTTATGTTGTGTGTTAATGCTGCAGACTTTGGGAATTGGCTGCCTTGGTGGTGTGCTGCTCTGTGGATGCAGTGACCCACTGCCAAGCCACATTTGTCAAGTATGTTGACAGAAATTAATTTAGGTCTGTAGGTATCAGAAAGTTTAGGTACATGATGAAGCGTATTCTGTTGGTTTTTAGAGTTCATTTGCTGGTGTCGTTAAAGCTACGTGAGGGTGGGACTGCACCTCCAGATCTGTGCCTTTGTGCTCAGCTGAAACCCCACCAGGCTCTGCAGAAAAGGACAGAACAAAAGAAGTGACTGCAGGTCAGTTTGATTCTGCCCTGGACTAAACTTGCAGCCTAAAAGTAAAACATGTGTTTTCTTAAATTTTTTTTCTACACTGTGAACATGTAACATCCAGTTCCTCCCTTCTGCCACACAGGATGGATTTTTATGTTTGGATGCTATTCCAACATTGGATTTGAGATGGGGAGGATCTAGGATGTGCATCTCTAATATGCTGCCAGTGACTGTGGTGACCCCAAGCAAGTGGCGCCTGGGTCCAGGTAGTGCTTTCCCAAGGCACGGAGTATCCATTCCCCACTTTTGAATGGGTGGAGATTTAAGGGAGTAGAACCTCCCATAAAGTTGAAACTTCCACCTTGTTTTTATAAGATGAACTCAGTTTTTTACTGGTATTCATTTATTCATCTGCCTGGTGGAAAAGGCCCTGGGGTTGCTGGTGACAGTGGCTGAATGTGAGCCAGGTGGACCAGGGGCCAATGGCCCTGGGGCTGTGCCAGCCCTGGTATGGCCACAGTCCCAGGGCAGTGGCTGTCCCCGGTGCTGTCACAGCTGAGGCACCTCAACTGCTGTGTCTAGTTCTGGGCCCTCATGGGCAGACAGACCTTGAGGGGCTGGAGCGTGTCCAGGGAAGAGAACAGAGCAGGGGAAGGGTCTGGAGCAACAGGAGAAGCTGAGGGACCTGGGAAAGAGGCTCAGCCTTGAGAAAAGGAGGCTCAAGGGGGACCTTCTGGTTCTGCAAAACTCCCTGACACGAGAGGGCAGCCAGAGGGGATCAGGCTCTGTTCCCAGGAACATGGGATAGGACAAGAAGAAATGACCCCTAGGAGCACTGGAGGAGGTTTAGATTACCAGACTGCCCAGGGCAGGGGTGGTGGAGTCCCCGTCCCTGGAGGGATTTAGAATCTGTGTGTATGTGGCACCTTGGGGACATGTTTTAGTGGTGGTCTTGGCAGTGGTGGGAGAATGGTTGGACACAATGATCTCAAAAGGTCTTTTCCAAATGAAACTGTTCTGATTCCCCAGCTTCTCTCATTGAATTCTATTATTGATGTGCAGACCTTGTCCTTACATATGGTGTTCTGAGTAAGGACTCTGTTAGAGCATGGCTAGTGCCAAAAAAGCCTAATGTAAAATACAACTTTACCCTCAGAATTCACGTCTTGGTGATGGCTTCCAGGATATCTACCTGTATGTTTCCATAAAGTGTTCATACTTGAGAAATTGGCCAATTTGTTTGTGAAATTAGGTTTTATTTTTGTTCTGTTTTCTTTTGTCCAGTTATTACTGAAGCCCACACAGTTTTGTTTATGGTAAAGCAAACCGCCTCTGTTTAAATATATCATTGAAAAGCAGTGATGGAGAAATGTCTTACCCTCTTTACAGTGGGTGGCGTAGTCTGGGCAGCATTTGCCATATCGCTCACAGTCAGCATCGCAGTCACACTCCCTTCCCCTCTCGAAGGATTCAAAGCAGCGTCCCTCGCAGGAGGCAGCTGCAGAGGCAGAGCAGCACAGTCAGGCTTTGGGCCAGTTCATGTGGAACGCTGGGACCTCTCTACAGTGAAGTAATTTGCTCAAGCTGGTGCCAAGGGCAGCTCCATAAAATCAGGTGCTTATCCTGGTCTGATACAGGATTTGTCTGTAACTGTGGGATTTGGATCAGGCAGTACTGCCAGAAGGGCACTGTACCTTGGCAGTGAATTGAGACCATTGGATTGGCAGTATAATAAAATGTGACCGACCACCACATTCACTTTAGCCAGGTCCCACCGTAGAAAGCTTCCACTTCCTCAACCACAGAGCAGTGATCTCGAGAGTGATATTTAAATTTTGGGCTACATTTGCAGGAAGGTGTTCACCACGGTATCCCTTTGCAACAAGAATGATGTGTCTACTAAAGCATTTCTGAAAAATAATTGGGCTAATTGGGTCACAATGGAATGTACCTGGTGTGTCCCGGCAAACGCTGCAACCTAATTGTGTGAATGAGTTAACTAAGTTACCCCAAGAAACCAGTTTGGAACTGTTTAATAAAGTTCTTAAATTATAAGTACCAAAGGACTGTATGCCATGTTTTGACATGATTAATAACCACATGATTTTAATATTTCATGTGTGGTTAACTTCTGAAATTTCACTGACCAAACTTCTATTTCATTTCAAATAATGACCACATTATGTTAGAAAGAATGTGCACAGCTATTACAGACTTCAGAAAAACCACTTTCTCTATGTACATCTCTATTGAAGTCATTGTCTCTGTGGCACACAAGGCATAAAGTAATGTTTTACAGTTTAATCACTGTCTAGAAAATTTAGGATTACTTTATTGGCAGATTCTGAACATCTTTGCATTAGTGTAGGTGTGGAATCAGTATTGATGCCAGCGGATCCATCCCACATGCACAGGTGAGAATTATTTTCATTATCTTAGGGAAATTCTTATTAATAAATAATGTCTGGCATTTCTGTCATTTAGTCAGTGTTGATTCCACAACTGGACAACTGTTCTTAGCCAGACTGCCTGCATTCTTTTGGGATGGCACCTACTGTGCTTGCCTGGACTCACTGACTAAAGTAGAACAGGGAAGACTTCCTCTAGCCATAAACTTTTGGATAAATGTTGTATAGAAGCCAGAATACCTTTAGAATCTGATCACAATGCATAAATAGTCTACATTATTAAAATGCCTCATTCCGCATCTTCAGCTGTGAGAAGTGTGATGTCCCCCCACAAAGCAAAATGAGGATGGAGAAGACTGAAGGGCAAAGTGTCTCCAGTGTCTGCTTCAGGGAAGCAGAACTGGAATTTTAGGGAGTGCTAGGTCTGCATTTGAACAACACTCAGTGGTGTTGCTGGTTCTGAGAAGTATTTGTTACTCCTGTAATTCCCACTGGAACCACAGTGTAGTGTAACAAACTACTGTTATCCAGATCACTGATATTTCTGACATTGGTAATTTCTAAGAAAATGCTTTTTATGCTCAGTAAAGCAGTTTGAAAAACCTGTGCTTATTTACATTGTATGGTTTTGCCTATAAATAAAGCATAAATTAATACTCATCCAGCTACCTTTTCCAGCAGACTTTGGACATGGTTCTGGTCCAGAGTCAATTTCTGTCCATGGAAGGACACTCTGGCTTTAGATTGGACCTCACAGCATCCAAACTTCTTAAATCTGAGTTGGAGTATGTTAGAATTTTTTATTGCAAAACCCTGAATTGGCTTTTACTACTTTTTTTTCTTTGTATAAGAGACAGACACATACACTTAGTACAAATGCACTAAGGAGTAGAAAAAAACCCAGTAAACTGTTTTTTCCATCTTGCCTAGTTCTGCTTTCGTAAAAAGCAAAATTCTTTGCTTGGCAATAACCTGTGGATATACAATTTTCTTTGGATTGTAAGAGGTTATTCTGAGCATTTGAGGGGATCAGTAATACATGTATGAGAGGGAACAAGGACACAGCAAACCAACAGACATTTAAGCATTCAGAGAGGAGACACTAGTGTGATAGGGAGCTGGGAGGGGAATTTTGAGGAGAGGAACTGGCTGTGTTTGGGAACTTACCCACTGTGCAGACTTTCCTGAAGTCGGGGCAGCACTCCATGTAGTGGTGACAGTTAAAATCACACTGGCAGTCATGCTTTCTAGAATACCCTGCCCCACATCTCCCTGTACAGCTTGATACATCTAAAATCACACAATACTGGTGTAAGCGTTGCCAAACCACAACAATACTTAAGGAAATGTTGAATGGAAAAGGAGTAAAGTTTCTCTTTTTTTCCCAAAGAGTGTAGTTTCTTTACTGAGTACTGCAGAATCTGAGGGCCTGGTATGACCCCCCTGAAGGTGTGGGGAGCAGAGGTTTGCTCTGAGCCAGTCTGAGGACAGCAGCAGCACATGTTCAGGTTAGAGGGGTGTTCCACTGAGTTAACTTAACCCATTTCTTCTGAGAACTAAGGAATTAAATTAAATTTAAGAGGATTGCTTCTGTAGTGTGACCACAGGCATCCAAAACAGCACCTTAGACAGTGTATCAGGTTTGCTGATGGATTCTCCAATTTGATTCACCCTCTGTATATGCATCTGCATATACATATACCTGACAGACCCCATAGGTATCTGATAATTCTATTCCTAATAACCCATCTAATCAGGTTAGCTTTGCAAATTGGAAAGCACTGTCATAATAAGCAGACGTCCTTGAAGCCATTTTTATTGGAAGTTTCAATATCTCCCTACTCCTTACACTGTATTTTCTCCCCTGATATCAGGGAAGAATTTGTTATCAGCTCTACAGTTAAGAACAGCTGTGATCTAGATCTGCAACTCCTGTGAAACACAGTTTGTTAATTAGAAGATTAACAACTAGTAGACTAACAGAAAAGTTTATCCCGCATCTGGTTTTACTGCCAGATTGCGGGAAATGTTGGATAATAAGAAATGATGCAGGTAACAGGTGGTAAAGCAAGATACCAGGAGGTGTCTTGCTTCATCCTGTGAGTATTCCAGCTCAGCAGTGCCTTGCTATCTTCTGCTGCCAAATCAGATATTCACCCTGCAACCCTCCCCTTCCTCTGTGAAATCTCTGCTAACACAACCAGCTAACAGCTTCTTCTGGAAATGAAACATGCAGGACCACAAGTGAAGCGTCCCTAAATACAAACAAAGAAGCTGAACAATCAGCAAGCTCAAACAGAGAATAAGCTGAAACATTGAAGAACGACAAGGAAATAACATGTAACACAACACCAAAGACAATTTCTAACAGTGCACACTCCACATGTGTGTCTGAAGGAAGAACATGGGGTTTACAAATATTATATCTATTACATATACTGTGGTTTTTAGCCAGTACTTGTGATGTTTGGTACCACTTTGATACAAATAGAAAAGTGGAACCAATGGATAAGTGGAGACATTAATGGACTTGAGTTACTGAGCTATTAATAAAGCAGTCCAAAGGAAGAACATCTTCCTTTATGGCTGTATGCCCAATATATTGAATCCTTCTTCCGTTATGGAAAGAAAATAAGTCCAATAATACATAGTTAATATATAGTAGTCCAATACTTATACCTCTTCATTTGTTTCTTTTAAGTTTATGACTTGTAAGTTACAGAGTTACTCATAAGCAAATACCTTAATGATCCTGGTTGCTGTTGGCAAAAGTCTTGATTTTTGCTGAAACTTGTGGGAAGGCATCAGTTATCAAGGGGTCAGTGTAAGGTCACATTTGGCATGGGGTGGGCCCTGAGGAGCTGCTCACATTGTCCCTTCTGCTATCAAGTAGTAATAAATCATTTTCTACCAACAAGTAATGCCCAGTGTTATTCCCCTGAAAATCTGGGAGCTACCAGAGAACTACAACAGCACAGGACTTGCCAATTAGGATGTTCTGCTTCACCATAAATGTTACTTTAGGTAGGAATCAATTATAGAGCTTAGAGTGTCATTAGACAATTCTGCAAATTTGCCTCAGTGCTGTAATAATGCTGCATTAAATGGGAAGGTACTTAGCAAGGTAGAGACATTCCTTTCTCCTATTATTGAAATATTTCTAGCCAACCTTTGTGGATATTCTCATGATTGATTTTTCCTAAATCAAACTACAGATCACTAGGGCTAAATACGTCAGTATGGGGGCAAGAGGCTCTGTAGACTGTCTACAGAAAAAGTAATAAGTTCATACACATTTTGCATTACATTTATATTTTTATATTATTCCTCAAAAAAGACCATACTACACTAACATTTCTTTATGAAAATTTTCAGTGATGATAAAACAGGAATCATATTTCCTGTTTGAATAAAGTTCTAGAACTTAGTGGTTTTATGAAGACGTGTGAAATATTCATAATGTGTGTCAGCCACACACTCCTAGACACCCTCCCTTCAGCTTTGTATGTTACAGTACCTTGAGAAGACACTTCTGGAATCAAGGACAGTGAAAGGACCACCAGGGATAAGCAAAGTATGTTCCATATGATCATAACTTTCAGGTACGACATCATTCCTGAAGAATTTCCTAAGAAGAAATAATCTCACATCACTATCTGCAATTCACTTAACTTATAATTTAGAAAATGCAATGCATATCTTTATATATGACTAGTTTGATAAAAACATACATAATACAACCGTTCAAGGAAAAATTGCTTATTTATAATTATTCCATAAATTCCCTATTGATTATTAGTCATTTAGCCATTAAATTTTATAGTAATACTATATAAATTCATTATTAACAAGTAAAAGAAATAGATTTTTCCAGAATTCTATTACATGAAGACTACAGTTTGTAGAATCCCACAGTTGTCTTCTAATATGGGTACCCTTCAGCACACTATTTAAAGTTATAATACTGATAAATGAAAATCTATAATAAAACCAAATACTGACAGAACATTAGTTTTTCAGCAACATAATTTTATAAATCATAACCTAACATTGAAGTATGTCAAATGGAAACATAGGCTAAAAGTAAATCTTCTTTCAAAAGGGAATCTGGGTTTTCTGTCCCAGTTCCTTGTTTTTCTGTCGAAGAAGAGCTCTGGTTAGAGGCAGGTGTAGCACTTACCTAGCAGAGAGTCTGTCTGCTCCCAGGGCTGTTCCAGAGTCCTTATATATTGCTTTGGAACTGTGCTGGGGTCAGGTAATTTGGCAGCTTGTTAAACACACCACCAGTGACAGCTCATGACAGCAAACTTTCCACAGGGCTTGGAAGACAGCCTGGATGACTAGACTAACACAACATCTGGAAAATACTCCCATTAAGAAAAACGATTACAGAAAAACTAAATAGGGAATTACTAGTCAAAACACATTTTGATTAGTGAGAGAAGTGAACAATTTGTCCTCAATGCAGCTGGAAGGCATTAGAGTATTGCAGAGCAATAAAAATTCATCACAGGCAAATGCTGAGTGTATTTTCTTTCCTGTCAAATGGAGCCTAGGTGACAGTAGCCTGAAATCATGCAGTTCTATCTGCTACTGATGGTGTATCTTCTCCAAAAAGTTGTGAAGGCTAATTCATACAGACATAAGTGATTCACCACTTGCACTAAATATTTTGTACTTTCCTCTAAACTGAATGGAAAAGCTGCCAAGGCATTGGCTAGAAATCAAAGAGTTGAGTCAAGTCTCAAAGTTATTGAACATGTGATATGTAAGATATCAGAAATGAATGAAAGAGCCCTTAATTGTTTTAATGGTCTTTGTGTTCATTGGTTCCAGATTCAGGATAGTGGAAATGGTAATTTGTAACTCTCAGAGCTAAAGAAGGTTTTGACTGAAACTTTTGTAGTCCTGACTCTTGGGGTTTGGGAGAGATTTTTTATTCAGAAATTATCCTAAAAGCCAGGGAACTTTAATACTTCTCCTTTATGATATTACTTGAGTCCCAAAGTAGTTCTGTTAACCCAAAATAATAAATCTGGTATAGTACACAATGATCCCAGTTGAGGAAAGGACTTCAAATGAGAATGAATCTCTTGAGGAAAATGATGCTGAACAGGAGCAGGTTTAAACATGTGTTTGAATGTTTCCCTCACTTGGTTCATTGACTGTACAGCTTTAGTATTTTTATGGTAGAATTTCTAATTCCTATATTATCAAAGTATAGAGATTTTCATTCAGTCCTTCTGCATTGTGTGCAGATGGAATAACTATTTGCTTCAATTAAATGGAGTAACTATTACTCTACTTTGTGGAAAAGAGGAGACTGAGTTTTTATTCAAGGTCATACAAAAAGAATGGTATATTACTTTTCTTATAATAAGAGTTTCAGGGCTGTCTTTAGTGGACTATAAGCTTGATAAAGAAACCCTGGCTTGGGTAGAATGGTGCCTGTCCAGGATTATTTGAAGCCTGGGGAAGAAGTACTTGTTATAGTCACCTAAAAGTATCAATACGATGAGAGGTATCCTAGAAAAGTATGAAATTCTTATAACTTATTTAATTTATAATTTCATCAGCAAAACATTTAAAATTAAATTAATGAGTATATCCTTACTTTGAGATCCATGACATGGAGGAGATTTGTTGTCTTTTCAATCAATTCACTGCTGGTGCAGCTGTGAGTCCCAGTTAATACTGACTGGCTAGCTAAGGTGGATATATGTATGTGTGTGTATATGTGTGTGTGTGTGTGTGTGTGTATGTATGTATATGACTCAAGAAAAAGAAACAGAAGATCAAAATTATTATCATTTTTCTGTTAACATGCCAGAGCTTAACTGAGTCATACAAATAGGTACATACACACTTGAAACATGGATAGTTGTGACTGGCTGCTACATTGTGTTATGGATGTTCCTTTAGGTAGAATTGTATCGTTTCATTTCTCTTCTGAATTGAAGTTTTGGGTTGTTAGAGGTCACATAGGGTTGCAAAGTTTGAGTGAAAAGAATTTCATAAGTGGATCAACAGCCTGTGAAGAGCACTTAAGACACCTTTAAGTTGTAGTGTCACTGTGGCATGGCACCCATTGAGATGGATGGTCAGACAACATTCAGGTGGGGGCTGATCCTGACCTGCTTTTGCTGGTCTTCCCTTTGTTTTTAGGCATGGATTTTGAAATCTTGCTTTAAATTATGGTTCTGGATTCTTGTAGGTGGCAAGAAAAGCACTCAGGGCACACATGATGGGCAAAGCATGTTCCTGCTGCTGTGCCTATGTTGGAGTGCCAGGGAGAAGGGCCTGGAGATGAATGGGGAGCTGCATGGGCAGGGAAGGGAGAGCTCCATCCCAAACACAGATATAACTTAGGGAAAGTACAAAATGTTCCATTTCCTTCTTTTGATTTCAGCTGCCTTTAAGGAAACAAGTCTCATTACATTCCTGATGAGTAAATAAGGATACATAGCTTCACCAGCATTTTAATTTGTCTTAAAGCAACACATGGGACATAATATTGTGGCTAGTCATTCCAATCAAAAAAAGAGAACCTTATTTTTTATCTGATTTTTATTCCTTCACTTAGATATCAACAGGCCAGTCATTTCATTTGGCAAGCCTTTCAGGCAACGCAAACCCTTCATCAAACCTTGGCATGTATATGCAAAATCTTATCTGTATTTCCAACTTCCCTAGTAGATTGCATTTAAAAAAAAAGAAGAGATAAAAAAAGAGAAAAGCCTTTCATTACAAACCCTGCTTTGCCTATGTACTTGCGATGATCCCAATTACAGCACAATTGTTGTTATTTTTTATTTCTGGATGAACTGATTCCTTACACTGATGCCTATGACCCAGTGGTGGCTTTTCAGGCCTTGGCTTTTTCACAAGCTCATCAGTCAGTCACATTTTTGATAGTGGTTTGGGGATGTGATCATATCCACATGGAAAATGTAAGTCAGTGAAATCCCAGACTACAGTTGTTTTGATGATCTGGGCCTGCTCCGATAGAAGCCTTTCTGCTTTTTCAGTTCCATCATTGATCCCCTTTTTAAACTCATCAGGATCCTCAAAATATCCTGTGATTTCCAGATGAACACTAACTTACCTGGGGTGGTATTGATGCCTTAAGTTTTAGCTTTCATATTTTTCCCTAGATGTGTCGTTTTGAGCTTCATATTAAGTGTTAATGAGCTCTCTTCACAGAGTAAGTGGACAAAATAGTTCCTTTTCTAGCTTGATACCAAGGACAATCATTACAAATTTCAGGCCCCAAAGCATAAACAATGGTGGACTGAAGAGAGAAAACAAGAAGGATGGGACTTCATAACCTGCAGCAGTGATTGGGCAATTAACTCTGATATGCAGATGGACTAAAACTTATAAAAATGTGAGACCTCATGACCAGTCATCCATTTTGTGACCATTTTTAGGTCCATCATGAGTGTAGCCCTGGCCAGGCTCTTGTACTGCCCAAGGTGTATCCTTTAAGGCCTTTCAGTAAATACCTACTTTATTCTTAAATGTTTAGCCTCTGTTCTAGGTCAGCCTTCTCAAGGCATCACCCTGAGTCCCTGTAAGGACTCAAGAAGAGCTGCTGGGGAATCCCAGCAAAAGTGATACAGACAAACTGAACTGAGCAAGAGGAAAGGGGAACGGTATTTGGAGTAGTGCTGACCTGTTAAATATTCACTGATTAGTGAACCGTTATTTCATGTAAAAGGAATCATAGAAGGAATGTAATTCTAAGTTAAATGAGAATGCTGGAGATCTCACTAAAGTTACTAAGAAAAATCAAGAATCACAGAAAACTTTTGGTCTTGCAGGAAGGACCTTCAGGTTTAGGCTTGGGGTCTTGTGGGGCAAGGATGGGAATGGTGTAGAGGAGGTGGGTAAAAGCCTTCATGTGGTAAGGGCATGGCACAACTGATAATTGATCAAAGGTGCTTCCTTTTCTTGTCTTCTACAGTCTGTCACTTTCTTCACAACTGGCTATCTTTCACTGGCATTTTATCTGACTGTGAAATAAATAAAAAAAGAGTTCATTTGAAAGAGCGCCTTTGTCTTTTAAGACAAAGGAATATTAACACTAACTTTTCCATGGTTTATGAGTAGCAGTAGTACTGCAATGAATTCTTCTGCACCAAGGCCCAAAATGCTCACATACACCATTCAGCTGATGTAAATATAGATTTATTGTATTTCCAATTCTGAAAAAGGTCAGAAAATTTTTTACAAGTAAGAAGTGGAGAGTAAAATATGACTTATATATTATATCTGTTCTCACAAAAATCTCAGGCGAGCCCATAATGATAGGTGGAAGATGAATAGAATCTGCAGGTTTGTGTTATTTTTATAGTACTATCAATATCAGTAGCCGAAATATTTTTATTCTAGAAAAGCCTTTAAACTCAGTATAGGTGCAGACATGATGGAACATCTGGAAGAGCACAAGGAGGAAGAGCAGATTTGCTGGCTGGTTACATCTATGGATGTGATGGACTTCTCTGGAGCCTTGGCCATGATAACATCACTTCATAGCTGTCATTTCTCAGTGGGTCCTCACAAGTTTCTCTAAAATAATTTTAAAGGCTTTTATCCCAAACATAGAGCATGAATTTTTCTGAGCTAGAGTGGAATCTCATTTTATATGGATTTTTTGCTCTGATTCATACAAGAGGACAGACTTCATGGCAGAAAATTACTGGCAAAAATCTTTTGGAGGATATCTGGCAGAACAGAACCTCATTAAAAAAGAAATGTTCAACTACTCTCTCTTGTCCCCTACTTCTCTGAACCTGGACCTAGGGAAATGGTTATAGATTTGAATACAGATAACTGATAAAAGTGAGTATTGTTTCATAAAAAAAGTCTCACAAAATGAAATATATTTCATATTGTTTGTTCTTTTTTTTATTCATATACAGAATAATTCTGCTGAATCATAGCTGTAAGAAAACAAGACATTTAACTATACGAAAAAAAAAGTCAAGCATCATTTAATTAATGTGAAGAATGGCCCAGGATAAGAGGAATGAAGAAAACAAACATGAGAAAGGTAAATCTAGGAGAGCAAGAAGTTATATATGTCTGTCTGTAATGTAGGAAATTACGTTTAGCAGTTTAACCAGAATTCACAGTTCAACAGTAGGAGCTGAATTAGCAGTGGCTCCTGGAAATCTTGGGTATGAAAGATGCAGGCAATTCTTTCAGTTTAGTATTGTCATTACCCCTTCAGGACAGATAGTAGAGACACCCAGAATAGTCACCATTTTTCATATGGCTGACAAATAACACCCTCAGCTTGGCAAAAGAGCAGTGAAAAGGTGTCAGATGGGGTTTTTCAGACTTGGTGTGAAGTAATTTTCATGTAACATGAAGAAGCATCTTAGACATCACACTCATACTATAAATCATTATTTTAACACATTTTCAATCTTTCACTTATGTACTCATGCAAAAATAATCTGTTTGAATGTGTATATGCAAAGGGGGAAATCTTCCTGGATCAGCATAATTGTACAGAAGAGTGACGAGTAGATTTTAATGTATACAGCTCTGAGAACAGGTTTTTTTCTTTTTCGGAACTTTTATGCTGTTAATTGACTTCAGAATGGGAACTGAATAGCAACTTCTTATGTACATTCAACAGGAAGCTCTCAAAAGTCAAACAACAAGCTCCTGTACAAAAAAGTCTCCTGGCACTATTGAATACTGTATATTAATGGTAGTGGAGAAAGCTTTGGTTAAAGCTCCCAGAGGCTTGTAGAACCTGCTTTCTTTCTTACTGTAAACATTGTTTTACAGGAATCAGAACTATTTCTGTGAAATGTTCAGTACTTCTGTCTATTCAGATTCTGTTGTTTGAGACACCTACAGTGAACAAGGGTTGCCTGGGTGTTTGGCAGAGTGAATTGTCTCAGCATGATAAATCCCCTTTTCTTTGGCAGAGGTAAAGGTATTTAAAACACAAGAAAATGTTCATTTCTCCTTCAGTTTCAATGACCTTTGAAATTGTTGTATTCTCTTTCAAATGCTTTCAATATGAACTCATGTTTGAACGTGAACATGAACTTTCAGCATGATTGCAGCAGCTCCTAGCAGGGCACTGAGGCTCAACAGCTCTGAGTTTGTACTGCAAATATAACAGGAATTTTCTGTCTACAAATGAAACAGTGGCAAATATGTAAAGTATTCAGCAAGGCTATGCTATATCAGAAGTTTTACTGTGCTGACCTGAAGCAAGAATTATCTTCTGCAAAGGCAAAATTCTTGACCTTAACTGATGAGGGAGAATAAAATGTTAAAAACCCCAAGCTGTAGTTGTTATCCAGATATCTTTCTGATATATCAGGAAATTTCTAGGCATTGGCTTCTGTATACCTATAATTAAGTCTGGGGTTAGAGCTGACTATTAGGTTTTAGAAATTTTAAACTGAAAGCCCAAGGGCATGAGCATGGTTGGTAGGAGCTCCCATCTGGCAGGGAGCTCCTTACCTCTCCTAAACAGTTCTCCTTCACAGCATTGACTGCCAGCATTCACAGCTATTGGGGCTGGGGGTGTGAGCTAGTCCCCATATCCTTCCTGACAGGTGACAATGCTGGGGGTTGGGGTCAAGGTCAAGCTTTAGAAAAATGAGCCTCTGTGGATTTTAAAAGCCCAAGGAGTTAAAAGAGCAGTGTTTCTGTTTAAATTATTCATCCGCCTTCTAGACTTCAAATTAAATTTATGGTTTCAATTATAGTTGGATTATAAATCAGTGATTCAGCTTTGTAGTGTCCAGTTTTAGGGAGGTGCCTGACATGGCCCTGCTGCTCTCATTTACTGTAGGGATTTGATCAATGTACTGGTATTACTAAGCAATTATTTGGGCTCACAGTCAGGGCTTCTGGTGTTGGAGTTCTGGCACTGAAGGTTAAAAGGAGGGCTGGGGACTGACAAAGGTCTTAACTTCTGCATTATCATAAGAATTATCTCCACAGTAAAACTCATTTTGGGGTCTTCATGATATTAAAATTTATGGCTAACATTCAGTATATGCTTAGTAATAATATTTCAGTGTATTTCATTAAAGTTCAATTTATATATTTCAGTTTCCGTCTAAATTTTCAGAGATTTGTGTGTTTCAGTTGCTTCTGAAATCCACTGTAGGGATTGATCTTATTGTTGAGGTTAGCCTAAGAATGTGGATATACTAGAGTGAGTATTTAGGCTTCTACAGCCCAAAAAATATCAGCAGACATCACCCACAGCCATGTATTTTACCTTTATAGATGGACTAATCTCTGCCTATAAGGAAGACTGGATTTAACAATTCAGCACATCAATATATACATTATCTGGGAATTGCAGAGATGGGATTAGAGTTAGGAGAAATCTAATCTGGTACTTAAAATCAGAATTAGAGGATTTGAAATCAGGATTATGAAATTTGGAGCCCTCTGTGGTAAAGCTTTTTGGCTGTTGACATGATTTTAATTGGGGATTGCCTTTGTGTTTAGAGTCTGAAGTCCCAGAACTGGTTTTCTGGTGTATTTTACAGAGCTATAATTTGTACTGATGTCAGCCTTGGGCTGCAAATACATGATATTTAAATATGTAATAATATTTTTTTACTGCATAGATGGGTATGTTATAGTCTGGTTTAACATTTAGGAAACTACAGTGCCAGAAACCCATTTTACTGATTGCTGTTATTAGTATTACTTATCCTACCAGGGCTTAGACTAAACCCATCACAAACTGTAGCCTTAATAACAGTCAGGGAGCAAATCCTTGTAATGTTCCCAGAAAGAGAAAACAGAAGCATCTCTCCTTCCCAGCTCACTCACCCCCATATAGAATATATTAACATGATGCATGTCTAGGAGAAGAATGTGGGATATCAACTGCAGTGCTCTAGGATATGTTTAATCACCAGTCAGCAACAGGAAAAGACACCTTTCTCTTCCTCAAGACACAGCACGGGAGAGCAGGTGTGTCTGATAGGCTTTTGTACCTTGATTGGCACTGATAAGGGAAAAGGAATACCAAAGTCTGGCAACAGTTTCCTGTATTTTCTGTAACTGACACCTGAGAATGTGTTGGTATCACCAAATATGGTCTGCTCTGTTTCTGTCAGTCTGCTCTGTGCTGATGGCTCTTATACTCAACTTTTTGAGGGACTCTGAGCTGTAATGAGGACGGCAACCTAAAGAAATCTCTCTAGCAGAGAATCAAACAGTTCGCATCACTCTCTGATGGGCTGACAGTTTTAGAAATAATAACTACCTCTAATAAAAGCCTAGTTTGAAGAAAGACTATTTCCCTCAGCTGGACTTTGAAGATTCCCTTCCCAGTGTAGACAATGGGAAAGAACCTTTTTTTTTTTTTTGTTCTTCTTGTCCCAAAAGATTAGAACAGGCTTTGGATGTCAGATTCCAACAGGAGGAGGGAGGTGCATTTGTAGAGGACATGCTAGGAGAACATGTTTAGGAGAAGCATCAGATCATCCTTACAAGCTTCTCTTCCAAAGGAAAAGGAAGGTGCTTTGCAGACCAGACAAGAAGAAGTCCTCTGCACCTAACAATCTTTTTTCAGTACATCATCAGTGATGTATCTGGAGGATGGGACTTTTTACAGGCAGCCTTCTTTTATTCACTTTAGAATAAGTAATGTTTTTGTGACTGAAGCAGTTGGTTTGAAGATGAAAATTATAAATGCACCACCTTTAAGACAATTTTATTCCTGAAAGACTGAGCTCAGGATATTGGCAACATCCTTTGCTCAAAGTTAATTTTCAGAAAATAAGAGAAAATCCTAGGGATGCTGGTAAAGAATATGGGTTGACATGAGCATATTCTTACAAGAGAACATAATTCATCCTGTGTTTATGGCTGCTGTGCCTGAGAAACAAATATCATAAAGGCTCAATCAGACTGGAAAGAAAAGAATTTGCACAACTCTTAATATACAACAACTGCTGCTTAAAAGCATGGTCTTCCAGAAATCCTGTCAGTAACAAAATTATATTGCCAATTGCTTCCTTTTCTGCTGAGGAATGAAAACCTTGAGCACCAGGTGGAGGTGCATGTACCAAAATACTGACAGTGAACATTGGAGCCCCTGCTCTGCCCATGCTTTAGTAAATGATTCAGCTGAATTCTTGCTGCTGTTTCAATGCAGGACATGAGAAATAAGCAGGATGGAGAGATAAAATTTATGGGAAAGCTCAGTGTAACAGCATGCCAAAGCAAATCCCATAGGAGCTTAGTGACTACACTGTGATATGAAATAGCAGTGAAAATGAGCTCTCAGATGAATGTAAAGGCCACGTGAGGAAGAACAGCCCAAAGAAAGATCCTGTAATGGTCCTTTCCTGGTACCTGATCATGGGTTCTTGGTTGTCCTGAATACACTGAAAGGAAAGGAGCTGGAAAGGGAAGCGTCTTGCTCAGCCTTTCATGCCAAGCTCAGTGGAAATTCAGATCTCTTGATGTTTAATTAATCTTTTTTCCTTAATTATTCAAGAATATAGCCTACATTTCAACTAAGGATATGCTCCAAACTCAGTGTGTTCAGGAGAACAGGAAGTCCTTCTAAGTGTTTAGCATAACTCTTAGATTAAAGTAATTTGATGTAACTGTGACACCATTTTTCAAAATGATCCTTAGAATCCATAAAGTGGACATCTCCTAGAGAAAGAATGGCTAGAAAAGGTTTAAGGATGGAGAAGCTAAAGCAGTGGGACTGCAGGCTGTCTGTCAAATTCTAGGAAATTAATTTCAGAATGCCCAAAAAGATGCAAATTTTATTTGTAGATAAAAGAGTTCCTGTGAAGACACTGTATTCTAATAAACCTGTTCTCATGTGAAAGTATGAGATGAGTTTAAACTAGAAAGATCTAAATTATAAACAGAGATAAGGTGCTTCTCCTTATATTTTGGGCATGTTTAAGCTTTTTAGTTGGGTTAATATGCTACATAGTCTCAATTGTTTCTATGATTATTTTTAGCTCCATTAAGCCTAGAGAAAGATAAATTTGTGACTCTGGCTTGAGTAAAATTAGTTTTATAGGCAAAGTGTTTTAGATATCAGACATAAGTATTTAAAATTCCAAATCCATTTGAAGCTTACTTTTAATGCATTCCAGTGATTTTTATATATAAATACTAGAGCTGTGAGCATAGTATAGGTTAAAGGCATTTAGTTCTGAAACAGAACACAGATAATATAGGATATTTTTCCAAGCTCATATCAAGCTCGGATGAAGCTTGAATGTTAATTGTGCCTATTTTGCCCAGAGTGAAGATTAACGGGAAAACTCAGTTATTTGCAGTACTTTATAAATGTGATGATAAATATTTCCTTTAGGACAAGTAGTTACTTAAGTGATCCTAAGAAAGGGTCATTTAACTAGGAAAATTTCCTAAATTAGCTGTTTATGTCAGTGAAATATATACATAAAATAATAGGTGTTATTGGGATGTATTCCAGCCTATTATCTCTAAGTGAAAAGCCACAAAACATCCAAGCATTTTTTTCCCATCTGTGTATAATAGATTTTAAACCCTAGGATACTTTCAAATTCCTAGGAGTTTCACAATGGTTTCAGAATATGTACAAATCCTGAATATTGTCTTGAGGCTTTGCTGAGATGGTTGTGGTGTTTCTTTGCAGTATTCCTGATGTGGAAAACATGAAGGACAGAGGGGCTGCTATTGGGCTATCCTGGTTTGTAGGTGGTGTCCATATGGGATGAGCCCTTTTGTTTCACCTCAAGTTTACTGAAATACAGGTGACTAGAGGGTGCACCATGCCAGAGGTAGCCTTGTGTTTTAACCAACTGCATTATTAGAGCCAGTGAGAAATGGGGCTGGTTCAGGCGAATTTTAAAAATGGCATTAACAAGAACTTAGCAGGAGGCAAGTTGAACCTGGACAGTGGAGGTCAAGGAGATGCTGGAAGGCGTAAGCAGAGACTAAGAGGCTCTGAGTGCTCAGTGAATCCCTCAGTGTTGGTGGAGATGATGTGCTGGTTTGTTTGGCCAGCGGGGCGTTGATGGGAATGGGCTGGGCTGCAGACACAGGACGTGAGAGCAGAAGGAGGATTTGGCATCAGTGAGCAGCTACCAGGCTGTGGGCAGCAGACACTGCCTGGAATACTCAGTCATGGAGGGGCCAGGAATTGCCCTCTCTGCCAACAGATAGGCTTAAATGTTTTTTGCTTTGGGAATCCTGGGGGATGGGGAAGATGGCTGTGGAATTTGCAAGGATTGCAGAAGTTTGGCACCATTTTCAGGCTGATGTTATTCATAACATTCTGTTCCAGGGCTCTGGCTGGGGCTGATGACTGTGCATTACCTCATGGCAACGCCCTGGTGCTCTGCTCCTACGGGCTTGGGTTACTCAGTGAAATTCATTGTGGCCAGATAAAATTGCCCTATTATTGTGACATACTGTTCAAACTCTTCTGCTGACATTTAGACCAGCACAGTTCAGAAATTCAGGGGCCTGGACTCACTGAAAGCAGACATGAGGCTTGGTTAATATTTTTAGACTCATATAGGATACTGTGAGCAGCTTTGGCTGCCTGAGAACAAGGTACTGAAAGTACAACAAATGAAAAGAGGCTGCAATAATAAATAAAGTAATGGAAAGATGCAAGAAGAAAGCATAGGGGGGTTTTGTTTGTTAATTCTAGAAAAGAAGGATTTTGATTTCTGTGCGTAAACACCTACAGGCAATAAGGATCTGGGGGACCAAAAGGAAGAGGATTATTTGAACCTTTAATTTAATGAAACCTTCAGCAACAGCAGCCAAAGTCCAATCATTTTAAGCACTCTTTAAGTAAGATTGCTGGATATTAGAACAAGGTTCTTATGCATTACATCACTGAGACTTGGGAACAGCCTGCTTACCAAATGAGTTTTAAGATGGAGTTAGATGCATTTTTGAACGAGGTGGGAGAAAGATCTTGGTGGCAGGAGCTCCTTTCCAATGTCCCTCCCTTGCTGCTGTCTCAATCTTCATTGCTGTAAGAGTGCAGTGAGGCTGTAGCAGGAGCCTGAGGTGATTTTGGAAGGCTCTTGCTACAAGACAGTAGAGCAGGGATTTTGGAGACATTACTTCACTGTCAACAGATCTGATGTACTTCCATTTCCTAAGTTGTCTGTCACAGCTGTCTGTCAGAGTCTTCTTTGGGCAGCCTGTAAAACCTTCCTATTTCATAATTAATGGAGAGGCAACAACACTCATTTCCCAGCTTCCTGGTGCTGCAGAGCAGCTGCCAATGGCCCCAGTATTTCACTTCAGTCCCTCCTCTACTAGGGTAATTTCTATTTTCTCAATGGCTTGGGGTGGGAGAGGAGAATGCCTCAGTCACCCTTCTGAAAATTTGTCCTTCCATGTCTGTGAGCTCTGTCATTCAGTTATTGGTTTCTCTTGCTAACTGTGAAATTCAAGCAAATTTTGATGAGAATAAGAGTCAGAAAAATCACTCTAGTAGTTGTAAAAGATAAGGTGTGTAGCATCTGCAGCTTTTTGTATAAAAAATTGTGAAAAACGTCCATACCTACTGCCCAACCACCGGTTTGTTTGGGTGATTTTAGTTTCCGAGGCAATGTTTAAGTAGATAACTGTAGTTGCTGTTAAAGCATTTTGATCACAGTACTAGTTTGCCTTTTAACTCAGCTTTGAAATCAAAGCTAAAATTTAAAATTATATCTCAATGACAAAGATTATCTCTCTGAAAAACTACTTTAGGTTAACACAAGTTAATTTAAAAGCAGCTTGCCTAGTTTGTAGCTAAATTGCATCATTAAATGGTGAAGAGTGAGAAAGTGTAGATATTTGTCATTAGTTCCTCCTTGTAACCTTATAATTTACTTCCTAATGAAAGGAAATACTAGTATTGGCCTAGTGATAAATAAGATCATGATGATGTTCTTTTGAAGTCCATTCCAACTTTGCATTTGTTAATTAAACAATTTAATTCAAAATCATCACCCTTAATTGTCTCAGTTAATCTATGAACACTCACTTGAACAAGGAAGTTGTCCACAGAACATGATAATCTGTAGGTTTTCCTCAATTTTTCTCTTTCCTTTTTTTCCCACTGTGAACATCATGCATGTTCCCCTTCTGGGACCTTTGGGTCCTGCCAGGACAGTAGTTCACTTGTGATTCATATGTGAACTTCAGAAAATATGGACCCTTGGTGATGATTTCAGGGATATGATGTTACTCTCATCCTTTTAGGCTTTTTACATTTTTATAATCACTTTATTTGGCATAATATTAAAGAGCATTACAAATAACATTCATTTGGAGTGATTGCTCTTGCACAAGACTGTCTGGCAGATTGCAGGCATTTCCAGATGTTCTGATTTACAAGTACTGTTGCTCATCTTAATGTATTTAATGCAGGACCAGAACAGCTTAAAAATAAACAACCATTGCATAATAAATAAATGCAAACAAAGATTATCTTTACTTACAAAGTCTATCTATGGAAAATTGGAGTAGAAATTGGCCGAATAACTGATATATCAGTTCTGCTACAGACACAAAAATTGTAACTCTCAAAATATTTGATTTTTTTGTTGTTGTTAAAACACAACATATTTAATCTAAAATGTCAGTCTTCTGAGAACATCTGTCTATCGAAGAGGGCCATCTAACCTGTGACCATTCAGGCAATAGCAATGGTTATTTTTCACATCAGTCTCTCTCAAAGGGGATCTACAGCTCACTTGGAACATGGGTACACAGAATATAATACTCCAGGTGAAACTCTATAATAGCTAATAAAAAAATAAGAATGCATAGCATGTAGGCAATGCTTTGTTGAGGTATCTGTAGGGAGTTTTTTCCATCTCTGTGTGAGAAAATTAACTCTCATTAATTAATTGATTAAGCTAATTTCTGCCAACAGTCTTATAAACTCTACAAGTACATATTCCTTTTGTGCTGGAGACAATACTGAAAAAAATAGATTTTCATCCCAGAATTTCAGAACAAAGCTCAAACCTATAACTGCAGGCTTGCTTGCTAAGTAGCAGAGCTTTTTGATGCTCTGTGTTTTGATATCTTAAGAGGAATCAAAACAAAAGAATGAAATCTTGATTATATTTACAAAAAATACCTCTCCACTGTTTCATCAAATATGGACTTACATTCTGGCTTCTATTTTGTAATTGTACCGTTGTGCTGTGGGCTTGAGGGTACACTGATAAGTGCTTATGTACCCTAAGTAGCTGCTCAGGATGTTGTCAGGAATTGGTGACAACTCCCACTTGAACTAAATCCATACATCCACGGTGCAAAGTAAACATGACCTGGATGTTTTTTGGATGCCCTTTCTGATTTAAATATACCACAGGTCTGTCTATGACTCCTGGGTGTTTGGTACTGCTGAGTCCCTCACGCTCATGGATGTCTTCTGAACTAGGGAATTTTTGTCTCTGTGACCAGCATTTGAGACCTGCAAGTTCTGGTGGCAGCATCTGATACTCATGGCAAGTCTCATTGAGCCAGCTGCAGTCCAAGAATTCTGATGCCAGTGGGTCCTTCCTTCAGCACCACCACTCTGTCACTGTCCCCTCCCATGGAGCAACAAGAGCTCCTCCAGTCAATCCTGCCAGCTAAAACTGTTTTTTTGGTAGTGTTCATATGTTCAAGAATACTTCTCCATCATGGGTTTTGGTGTGGTACCAATGCATTCCTTGTAAGACAACATATAAGACTGTGAGCCAGAGGAATCCCCTCTTCTTCCCCCAAGAAGTGCAGAACACAGTGCAGAACAGGTCCTAAAATCCAAGCACACACACCTTTGTCTGTAATGGAATGGAGTTTATCTGGGCAGAGTTGGTAAAACAGGAATAAACAGCTCAAAACCCAACCTTCTCGTAAGAGAAATCATTATGAAAGTACTGTTTACCAACATGATGTTATACTGGAAGATGTTTAATAGCTTCCAAAAACTAATGTTTTAGATAATTTTTACAGAAAATGTTGTTGGATTCCTTTCCTGTAGTTACACATTTCACTATCTTTATTGTATTTATCTCTAATCACACCCAAACAGAGCAGTACTCTGGAGAAAGAATTGAAAGAGCAAAATGAAATCATTCTGTGCAAGGAGCAAACTCCTGCCAAGTGAAAAAAGGCCAATTTGAGAGGAAGAGCAAACAGATCTGGAAGTGTAGCAAGGCTGATTCCTGGCAGTAAAGACAGGCTGAAGAAGACTTGAAGGGAAGGAAGTAGCTGCGTGTGTTTGTAGACTAAGATCAAGGTCTTTGTAGCAGTACTCAGAGTTTTTGTGAGTGAGGGTGAAAGGATTTGCTGTCATCAGAGGAAAGGTTATTGCTGTCATTGAGAGGCAGCTGAGAAGGTGATGTTCAGGTACATAAAGATCAGACTTTGATGTCAGTGTTATTGGGACCAAATATCTAATTTGAAGAAGTTGGCTGGATGTGTATCTGAGTATCAGAAGATTTTGTTGAAAGACACAAATGATGACAGAAAAGTGAGAGAGTTTGGAGTTCATCAAGTAGAACAAACATGCATTGTGTTTTGCTTAGCTTTAGGTGGTCAAATGATTTTGTCAAAGTACTGCAAAAACTTGTGGAAATGGGAAGTGCAGTTCTAAATCATGAAAATGTATCAGACTTTAGCATGCCTGGTTTAAATTCGAGTTGCAGGCTGGAGATTTGGTGATTGTTATTTTGTATTAATTCCTTTCCAGCACACAAGATGAGAGCAAAACCAATGTTGTGTGATTTATTTAGATAACCAGCAGGGCTTTGTAAACAAACAGGGACTAATCCAGTGATGCTGAATTTCACTGCTGAACCTGACTGCCAAAAAAGCAGCTTTACTTCTCCAAAAAGTTGATTCTCAGCTAAGTTCAGCCTATTTCCATTAGCTGCTCTGCTGGGGCACTTTTATGTGGTGTGGGAATTCATTCTGCAATGTGCCCTTCTGTCCTGTTTATAATTTTCAAATTTATATCAGTAGCATTTGGAGTACATCACCTCTAAGAAAAACTTCGTTTTTGCTATTGTAGTAGTTTCTGTGATTAAGAGAGGTTTGGATTAGCTGAGGTGCCCAATTTGAAGGCAATTGGAGTTTTCAGCAAGGTTGTGACTGGCTTTCATTAGATGTGGCTTTTTGGTAATTGCTGATGGCTCTTTGCTTGTCTGTAGCTACCACAGGTGGTAAAAACAGCATGATATTGCCTTGCTGTGCATTTGGGCTGGTGAACTCAAACCACATCTGTCTTAGAGCCTCATCTATTAAAGGACAACATTGTTTATGCATCCAAAAAATTTTCAAAACATGAGCTGTGAAACATCAGCAGTAATATTTTGGCACGGGCTTTGCAGGGTTACACCCAACTTGAGGTTCTCTATCATTCTCTGCATCACTGACAGTACTGCAGAGCAACAAGTAAGAAAACAACCAATATTTCCTTTTCAACAAGGCCACAGCAGCTGAGATGGATTGGTAAATAGTGAATACTCTTGAGCTAATTCTGCTCGCAGACAGATGAGGAAGGATGAGACAGATGAGGAAGGATGAATAAATTTGATGCAGAGTTATTTACAAGGTTTATATTTAAAGTCCGGGGTTTTTTTAAGTAGAAGACAAATTTAGAGAAGTGATGGTTTTGTTGCAGATCTTTTCAGCCCATCTCTTTCCCATAAGCTGTCAAACATACGAGTTGCTAGAACTTTTCAGCAGAAAACATCTCGTTCTCATGCAAGGAAGCTTTGTCCTCCCCTGCTTATCACTGGGGCTCCTGTAGTCCCTTCCGTGTGTGCTTTGATGTTGTTTTCTCATGGTTTTTTTGCTTCTTCCATTTCAGTCAGTCATGCAGTGGCACCAGAGAACTCTGCACTTTCTTCTCCAGACATGGGGAAGTCCTGTTCCTTTGCCTGCTTTATGTGAAGAGCTGGCACATTTCAGTTGTTCCTGTGGTATCTGGGAACTCATTCTTCTCTCAGATTTGCAGTCCTCATTTTTTACATCTTCAGCAGTAGATTCCAGAGACAATGCAGCTAAAATACTGTGAAGGAATCTTGATGCAGTTTGGAACTGGGCTTTTTTATGTGCCACTGTGTTTGTCAGGGACAGTCGTAATGAGGAATACTCATGGGATTCTTTACTTCAGGGATACTGGTGAGCTCTGCCTCTGAAGCTGGAGACCCCAAATAAGATACATGCATTTTTTGAAGCTTTTACATACAAGTTTGTGTTTGCAAGTGGTTCTGCTACTGTTTTGCATAGCAAGAGTCTGACCTTGCTTGAATTATGGGCTGTGCAGTGCAGGTCTCTTGATACTTCTCAGGTGCTCTCTATGAGTGGAGTCCTTGAGACACTTCTTGTGATCAAGCAGGAGGGCAGGACTTGATTTCTGTGACTGCTGTGCAGTAAGCTGTTAAAAGGTGTTGAGGGGAGCTTGTCTCAGTCCTTAGCAATGCGAAGTTACTAATAAGGAAGCCGGCTGCATCTCACTGCATTGCAAGACTACTTAAGCTATCCAGAACCACAGGAGACGTGCAGTGCTTACATATAGTGAAAAATAACAGATTCTCTTCTCCTTGCACAGCATTACTTCAGAGCACTTCTTAACCTTTTCTCTGTATTCTGAACTGCCCCTTAGCTTGGTGATGTCTGTGACAGCCCAATTATTTAGCTATTCATAAATTATAATTTGAATCTGTATTAGTGCTGAAGAGCACTTTTTTTATCCATATGCCTTTATCTGCAAGTCTTCCTTGCTTCCCTTTCTAATGCTAAACTTATCCAAGCAGAATAATCTGGCAGCAGTTGTGCACTGGAGATGTGAACAATGAACCCAATGATCTCAGAAGTGACTGGAGTCGTGTTAAGTGTGTCCAGATATGCATATGTGTTTATAAAAGTCTGCAGCCAGTTAGGGACCACATTTAACCTTATTAGGGCCTGGCTGGATGCACTGCTTGGATGTTAAGGTGATTGGCACAGTGCTGCTGGAGGTGTGACGCTTAAGGCCCCATTTAGCTCTAGCCATCAGCTGGCACTCTCTGGTGCTCCCCTGCTGTCCCAGCTCACACCCAAGAGGCCTGTGCCTCTCAGTCTGCCCAGGATTACAAGAGGCAAATTAAGTCATTCACTAAGAGTTCTTGTAGTCCCTGTGAAGCAGCAGTTCTGCATGAATGAGGAACTTCTGCATGTGCAAGAGCTGAAAATGTCTCTGATTTCCCCTCAGGAAATAGAGCTGCACTTAAGCCATTCAGACTCTCTAGCATTAATGGAAGCTGGCAAAGAAGGTGCTTTTCCCAGTCTTCATTGTGGTGCTGACTGATAGCAATGAGATCCATTTGGTTTTGGGCTGAATCAAAGCTCTGCAATGGAGCAGAGGCCAAAGCCCACAAGGCCAGAGGAGCCTTATCTGCCCGCAGAATTCTCCACAGAAACAAAACATGGCATTGCCCAGCAGCCCTTGCCCATCCATGCATTTGTACATACCATATCCTGACCGGTGACTGCAAATGTGCCAGGTGCCTCCTCTGCACCCTGGCCAGGGGGATCCCACAGCCAGTGCTGTGTGTTCTGCTCCCACCCATGTGTGATAGTGGGACAGCTGGGATTCCAGCCTCATAAGATAAATCATGGATTTCAACTGTTGCACTGTCCCAAGTTTTTATTGGCAGTAGCCTTGGATTTGAGCTGCCAGAACTAGAAATGCCTCTGAAGTCAAAGGGCACCAGAACCTCCCCCTGGACCCCGGGAGCAGTGCCCTGCCGATGTGGGCAATGACAGCTGCATTACTCAGCATCTGGCTTGGTTTCACACCCACTGTCTGGATCTGGTTTGGAAGTGGACATTTCCTTGTCAGGCACAGCTGCTGTGGTCTTTGCTGAGCATCCATCTCACCTGATGACATGTTTTCCCTTTAGCCCACAGTGCTGTGCAGCCAGCACAGGCTCATTACAGTAACCATGCAGTAGCTTTTTACTTCAGCTAGTGTGTGAAGGAAAACAAAACCCCAGTGCGTTTCTTCTCTCCAGGGGCTGGCAAGCTGGATCCCTACAGAAGATGTGATGGGCACTCCTTCCCTGCCTCTGTTTCCTGAACACCTGCCTTTTATGACAGGTGTGAGATACAGAAACCTGATGCTGTGGCAGAGTTGGCATTAGGGCATCAGTCACCTTCAACATATGCTGGTTGTGAATTTTCCATCCTGGCCCCTGTCGGGCTCTGGTTTCATTCCTGAACTTCTCTTCCTGCCTTACTCATCTCCTAGACCTTAGATTTGGAAGGAAACACATGGGTTTTTGCAAAGGGCTGTATTTAACATAAAGTTTCCTTTAAGCTTTACCAAGAAAGGATTGTTTTTGGGAGGAAGAGTGAGTCTGGTCGTGCTCTGGCAAAGGCTGGGGTTTAGCAGATGTTTTCCTGGAATACAGGCGTGGACTGTGTCAGGAGTGCCCTGGCAGCCGGGAGGGACATGCCTGTCCTGCTCTGCTCTGCACTGAGGGGGAACCTCACTATGCTCTTCAACATCCTTCTGAGGGGCAGTGGAGAAGCAGCTCCCATCTCTGCTCTCTGTGACCAATGATAAGGCCTGAGGGAATGGCTGGAGTTGTGTCAGGAGAGTTCAGGGTACAATCTGCCTGACCAAACACAGATGCCTGTCCAAGGAAAAGATAAAACACAACAGAACTCTGTTTCCTCCAGCTCCTCCAGCTCTGCATGGAGTCTGCGAAGGGGTAAAGGCATCTTCTGTTTAAAGGGGTGATGTAAGAGCAGGATGTCTGTGGGGCTGGCACATCCTGGCATACTGAGGGGTTGGGGCCAGATGATACCAGTGATGCTGTGGACACTGGGATGTCCCCACCCACAGGAGAAAATGCTTCTCCAGAGTATCCAATAAGCAGTGGGAACAGTAGGCTTGTGCAGAAGAAAGGTAAGCACAGGCCCGAGGTAGCAGAGGACCATCTTTAACTATCATTAATTGCTTTTCCTAAGATCTCACTTTATTTTTTAAGTATTATTTTTCTGTTGGTGTGGTATCTTTTAATAAGAATTTTATATTTTCACATATTGCTCTTAGGATGCTGTTATTAGAGAGTCAGTTGTTTGTGATCAGAGGGCATTTGCAAATAGTTTTGTGACAAATGATGTGGTGACCATATCAGCCTTTTATGGGATGGTAGTGAACCCTTAACAGCGCAAATATTGTTGCAGGCTAATAGAGGGACTTGGACAAAGTGACTGTACAGCCCTGAGACACTGAAAATTGCATATAAGATTTGGGCAGCCTTATCCAAAGTGGTAATAAACACAGTAGGATATTTGTTGTATTTAAAATTTGGATTTGTGAAAGCAAGAGTTTTAACCTTTAGCAAACACCCAAGTTCATGGGGGCACATAAATATATACTAACCTGCCCCTTGCCTCTCAAGTTGGACCAGGAAAACTGATAAGCAGCAGCTTTTCCGGCCTGTCAGCAACAGAGTCAGGTAGCCTAGGGAGGTAGAGCAGGAGCAGGAACAGTTGCTCTGAGATCTAATTTAACATACTTTCAACCTTTTCAATAGTGCAGAAATGAAATTTTAACACAGCTCAAGATGTCCAAAGAAGAGAGTGCCATAGCACAAGTTCTCCTTTACTCATCATTTCCCTTCTGAGTCCCTGAGTGAAAACCACCACGCTCAGAGTGACCTGTATCTCACTGGTCCCTCAGACCTGGTATCATCTCAGGGTAAGGAACAGCTTTCACATGGACAAATATCTCCTCTTTGAGCTGGATCCTGGAAAGCCTGTATGAGAAGGCAAAATTGGAGCCATGGCTGTGATCAACTGGCTTCCATCTGGTGACTATTACTTCTTTTAGGGTCAGATTGGCCTTTAAAGGCTGTCAACTCTGTTTGGGTTTTTTTCCCCTTCTCACAAAGTATGTCAGAGGATAAATTTTTGTGTTCTGGGATGTCACGATCCGCTCGCACGAGCGGGGGTTGTGATGGTTCATTTTCCTGATCTCAGAGTGCAAAAGGACACACAGCAAATGGGACTTTCAGTTTAATCACAGCAGTGCACATTTATTGAGTGCCAACAACAATTATGTGACAGAAAAGGGAGAGAAAAATATATAGAAAGAGAGAAAGGAAGGGGGGAATACAGCTACCAATGGAGAGATGAAATCCTCGTGGTCCAGCCAATAGATCCGTCTTCCTTCTGTGGGGGTGCACCAGAGTGGCTTCGGAAAGTTAAGGTTTTATAGTCTTTCTCCAAAGCGAGTGGCATCAGGCCAAGAGGAGGAGATGAGGGTGAGGCTGTGATGGTGAGACCCATTGCTCCATGCCTGCTACACTGAGGTACATGCAGGAGTACAGGACAGGCCGTCACCTGTCAGTCCCTGCTCCATGAGGTGTGTGCAGGAGAACAGCACAGGCCGATACTTATCAGTCCTTGCTCAAGCAAGTGTATTGTGGCAGCATGGCAGGCACAGCTGCAAACAATCACTGGGCTGGCATCCACCTCAACCAGGCCAGAATCACAGTTGGGGTTTTCAGGGTCTCAGCCTCTGTCCGTGTGATGATCGTGAGGCAGATGAGGGAAACTTTGGACTGTCTCTTACATGGGAGTAGAATTAGATTCTCTTAAGGACATCACTTTCCATCTGAGTCTCATCCTTAAAAGACATTGAGGTAATTACCTGTACCTATTATAACTTACTCTCATTTCTCCTTTCCCTCATGTGTTTTTCACGGGATTAGTCTTCTTTGAGCTGCTTTTATTTTTCAAGTCAGGTTTCCAACCTGTTCAGTTTGAAGTCTGTAACTCAGATAAATGTGCATAAAGAGCAAAGTAATTTTAAGTCATCCTTGTTTTGCAGGACAACTTTACTAGGTGCACTGGAAAGGGTAGAAAAAACAAGGGGACAAGTGAGGATGCCTAAAATTAGTTAATAATATACAAGAATAGAGACAGAATTCTGTCTCTGTGGCTTAAAATCTACTTTAAAGCTGGTGATAATCTCTTACTACCCTAGAGTGCCACAAAGAGGGAAAAGAGCTGGAGCTGGTCCCTGGTTTGCTCAGCAAGGTACCTTCTGCATTGTCTTCTGGCACTTAGGGCAAGAGCTTTAGAAATGTTAAAGCACTTTTTCAAAGATAAAACTCACAGCAACTTAAAGGTGATGGGAATCTTTATTTTGATTATTTTCATTGTACTGACATTGTCCTTTTATGTAAACTTAACTGTAAAACACTCTTGAGATACTGCATAGAAAATACACATAGGAAAAATTACATATATACATGTCCATAAAAATAGAGTACATCTTGGCAAACTTACTTGTGTACAGTGTATTGACATTATTGAACCAAACTTACATCACCTTTGGAGAAAAATGTTCCAAGTATGTAAAACCCCAGACCATTTACTGAGCTGGGAGCATGGCAGTGGATATGAGTTTGGGTTAAAAAATGGCTATAACAGAATGGCAGAGTAAAAACAAGTTATAAAATGCTTGCTCTGTAAAGCAGAAGAAGCCATCTTGGTTCTTTCTTCCAAAAAATAGCAGTATGTCTACACTTGCATGGAAACCAAAGATAGCAGTTCTGAATTCTCCTGGAGATTTGTTAGCTGCTTAATGTCATTGGTTTCAGCATTTGCAACCCCTGGCATGGTGGCATTTGGTAGGTTCGAGCACACAACATAGTATAGCACAGCCCTAATTCTACTGGGTAATTGATAAGGAAAATATCTAATAGGTACAAAATTTAAAACACTTATCAACGTTTAAAATATGTAGATCACTTGATATTTGGGTTTATTTTCTTCAGTTACTTTTAGTGAAGGCTGCTCCTTGCTTACTGCTTTGACTACATGGATTTCTCCGCTAATTTTCAGAATATACTGTGGAAAATTATTATTCCAGTGTAATAAATAAAGCAAGTGATAATAGGTACTCAAAGCCATAAATCTTCCTCTTGAATTGGAATAATGGAACTGGAGAGGCAGCATCTGGGAAGCAGGGGAGGAGAAAAGAGCACCCTTTGAAGTGAGGTGGTTCCCTGTATGGGGCAGGCAGCAGAGTAAGGCTGAAGCAGTAGCACCCCCTGGCCCTTGGGAACGAGGTTCAGCTGCGGGCTCGCTGCAGGGGCCAACACTCAGTAGGGGAAGGCAGACACAGCGATGTACACTATGAAGGTGGTGCGGTACTCAACACTGCCATCGGCGCTGTAGGACAGGGCCCGCACGCCCATGCGGTATGTCCGGGGCTCCCGCAGCGCCCTTGTGGTGAACACCACTCCCTTCCAGTTCTCATCCCTCAGAGCAAAAGGCAAGGCAGGGTTCTCATCTGCCATCAGGAAGGTGGTCCTGGGGTGCATCACTTGGTCATGAGTGTAGGCCACCAGCCGGATCAGGTCCTGCCCTGCAGCGATGCCAAAGGGCAGTGACAGCAGCTTGTACTCCAGGGCATAGGTGCTCAGGTCACACTCCAGGTCGTTGGCTGGGCAGCTTTTGAGACAGAACCTAGCAAGAAGCAGAAGACTTTAGCCCAGGAAGAAGGCATAGTATCTTAAGTACTGAGCTAAGTCTTAGAGGAGAAATTCTTCCCGTTTACCCTGTTGCAGATTAAAACTTTTCTAGAAGTGCTCATGCACTCTTCATCCGTTGTTCTTATAGAGCTGCAGCCCAGTTTAATGTCCCTTTTTGCCTCACCTGGATCATTTCAGAAAGATGTTCGCATCCATGGGGAAAGTTTAAGTGACTGTGCTCTTAAACTTTAGAATGGGAAGACCTTATTTAAAATGTTCTGGACAGCATTTGAGATACGTGTCTGTTGGGTCATGAAACAAAGAATTTGGAATGAAGGGCAGAATAAAATTTACTTTTATTAATCAAAAGTTTAAACATGGAATCTTTGCTAGTGCAGTTTGCTGGTGTTAATGGAGGTCAAAGGACATGATCTCCATGTCAGCGTAGATGCCATTGCAGTTTAGTTTGATCCTAAACTCAATGTTTAGGATGGTTTCTGACTATGAAACAAGCTATTTTTCTTTGAGGATACTGAAAGATTAAATTAAATCAATATGGGTTTTTTTCCCCGGAACAGTGAAATAACAAAGCTTAACAAGAACTTAGCATTATTTTCATGACTACAAGAATATATCTGATGCTTTGAAGCTCATGGCAAGTCAGGCCATTAGAGAGATTCAGCTTAGATGTTGGGAAGGAATTCTTCCCTGGCAATTGAGGCAGTGGCACAGGTTGCCCATAGAAATTGTGGTTGCCCCCATTCCTGGAAGTGTCCAAGGTCAGGCTGGACAGGGCTTGGAGAACCCTGGGATAGTAGGTGTCCCTGCCATGGCAGAGGGTGGAATGATCTGTTCCCAACCCAAGCCATCCCAGAACTCTATGACTATGAGCTCCAATGTCAATGCCTTACCTTTAGCTACTGTGAGCTCTACTGGTGTCAAGCAAACTTGAAGTTTCTTCTTTAACAAGCACAGGTTAAGGAGCTGAGCTTGGGGCAGGTGAGAAAGGGCTGAGAATAAAACATACCCAGAATGTGGCTCTCGCTGGTAGTTGGGTGGACAAGGAGTGTCTATGCACTGGAAGCTTCCTCTCATATTGAAACACATCTGATTTGATCCACAACTTACGCTCTCTTCAAGACACTCATCAATATCTGGATGGAAAAATGTGCAAGGGATCAACTGCTAGTAGAAGAATTAAAGGGTGAAAACTAAAGTGGGTAAAGGCTGAGCAGAGCAGAATGTGCCTCTGTTTGACTCTAGAGCTTGGAGCTCAATGTATAATGTGAGGTCACAGGGGAACTGCAGGATATTAGAAGCTGCAGTTGTCTAGTTTGCTGATGTTTTATGAAACAACGAGGTGTGGAATATAAAAACTTCTGAAACCTGAAGTTTTGAATGATGACTCTTACATAGCCAATTCAGAGAGATGGCTTGGCCATGTGCTGGGCCTAGTTTACGTCTGGTTTCTTTGCAGACCTCCCCCTGAGCACTGCAGGGATGGCTCTCCATACCTTGGCAGGTTTTGCCATTGGGCATGAGGCGGTATCCTGTGGGACAGGCACACTGGAAGCTGCCCAAGCTGTTCCTGCACTCGTGCTGACATGTGTCTCTGCTCTCACACTCATCGATGTCTGTGGAGAGAAGGACCAACACTTCAGCATTCCCTAAGCCTGTGATCAACACAGGTATTTTCCCCCTACTTAAGTACTGCAAGTGCATGGAGAGAACTGGTGGGAGTTGTCTGGATCTTTTTTTCTGATGGGGTTAAACATCTAAGCCTACAGTGTCCTCTCCCCTTACCTGTGCTCCTTGCAACTCTGCAGGCACTAAAGTCAGCTTTGAGGGGATCCTCCCCTTGGTTAAGAGTGCCAGTGACAGATCCCAGCTGAGGAGACCAGTCCTACGACAGAGCTCTGTGAGAATGGGAGATGTGCCACCTCTGTCCACTGTCAGTTATATAAACACAGTCCTGACCCCAAAGCAGTTTAAGCTGCCTGATAATCAATGAGGTGTTAAGCAGCATGCTTAGGGAACGCCCACACTCACTATCTCACCAGAGGAAGCCTTGTGACTGGGAGAGTCTTCCTTACAGTCACTCCCTGCTCAGGCAAAGCTGTTTCCCTTTTAAACTAACGTTGCCCGTGCCAGAGGGATAAATTAGGTTCAGTAGTTGGGAAGACTGTCACTAAATGCTCTTCTTTTCTTTCTTCTTTATTTTTTTTTAAATATCCCTCTTAAATACAGAAGTACCAGTACCAGACCACATTATGTAAAGTTTTCAAAGCACTTTAGCATGATTTAGACACAGATAATTTATAATTATAATGACTTTTGAAACTTCTGCCTAGTCCCAGACAGCAATAATCTCATGCAGGAGTTCAGACTTGCATGGTTAAATCAGTGGAAGGAAGGTCTTTGCTTATCCTCTGTCTGACTGACAGGGGTTGCATTAGATCAAAATGCAGAGAAGAGAAACAGACATGCCTACAAACCTCTGTGCTGTTAGCAAATCCCGATGGTTGCCTATTGAAAGAATTTTCTTTAACAAAAGCATCATTTGGGGGTATTTTTCATATTAATCAATAATTTTAAGATCTGGATATTTATTCAGTGAAATGAAAATTTCATGGAATATTATTCATATTAATGGCATATGAATTAATTCCAACTGGAAGCTGGGATAAAGAGCCAAATTTGAAACAAACTCTTCCTTCCCTCAGAGTCGTATTCCCGGGTCTCTCAATTAAACTCCTATACCGTAACAATCCACATGGATATGACTACTGAAACCTCTCTGCAGCTTAAATACAAGGTTTGATGTCTTCTCCATCCTCACTGAATTACATTGCAACCTCTTTTCTTACATAAAATAATAATAAGTTAAAAGCTTCTGTGCCTGTTGTCCGTGTTACAGTGACTGATAGTGCCTGCTGGCCCTGGCCCCATTGTGATAGAGTCTAAAATGTTTATTCCAAACCTTTCTGACACAGATTACTGCTGCTGATAGGAGTCTGACAGAAGCACTGTGACTAGACTGAGGTTACTGGTGTTTTTTGGAGTGTGAGAAGATTCACCAAGGTGAGCTACTGTGATCAGGAGAATAACAGAGGGAAATACTTTGCAAACAAGCAATAAGCAGCACAATTAAAACGAGAGGTTATAAGGAGGTTTGAGAACGTTTTCACTACAATGTGAGCCAAGACAGCAGAGACCAGAACATGCAGAACCCTCTGAATATTGACCAGGGTAATTGAAAACACAGTCCCAGCGCCACAAACCCTCAGCCCATGGTACATATCACACAGTAACCTAAGAATAAGGCCCAAAACAGAGTTTCATAGATAGGACTGGCATTTACCTACACATCTGGCATTTCTTGCCTCATAGCCTTCAGGACAAGTTTCTCTAAGGTTCCTTCTAGTCCTGGAGAAAGGTATTCTGCTGTTCCTATACTCTGAGAAGGAGCTGTAGAGATTTGAGGAGTGCCTGTAATAGTGCTGCAGTTGTTGGTTGTCTTTCCCAGGGGAGAACTGAGCATAATTATAGCTAGTGTAATAGGCACCCGAATTTGGCACCCTCTCCAATCCGGCACAGGATTTCCCATCACCCAGTAACTGTTGCCCAGGTAGACAGAAACACTTGAAGCTGCCAGGGGTGTTGGTGCAGTGAAGTGCACAGGGTTTAGGCACTTGTTCACATTCATTAATGTCTGCTCATGTGACATGATCCAGAGCCCCAAACCATGTAGAAAGGAGAGAAAACAAACAAACAACAACACATAACTATATGTATATATACACACACAGATACTTATCTCAGTCTCAGGAACAAGCTGAAGACATAAAAGCGAGATTTGGAGGCAGTAAAACATGGAGAACACTAGGCCAAGCAGGCAGGATCCACTGTCCTGGGCTGTAGGAGACCTTCATTCTTCCACAGATTGATGTGACTGTGCTCACCAGGACAGGAGCCCTGCTGAGGCCTCATTTCAGCCTCAGCTGCTCAATACTCTCTTAGTAATTGCGTTTTTTTCCTTAAATACTCCACAGATGAGTGGAAGAAGCTGTTGGGCCCTTCTTTAAAAGACTACGCTTAACACAGAGCATTCCAAAGAAGTATGATGCTAGAAATCCCTTATACCCCACACTAAGGGAAGCACAACAGGCTCTGATGTGGTTATTGTGCCTCGTGTTGGGAGAATCATAGAATCATGGAATTGCTTTGGGTTGGAGGGACCTTACAGTTCAGCCAGTCCCATCCCCTGCCATGGGCAGGGACATCTTCCACTACCCCAGGTGGCTCCAAGCCCCATCCAACATGGCCTTGGACACTTCCAGAGATCCAGGGGCACTGGGCTCAAGAATGTGTTTCCAGGCTTATGGGGGAAGAGGCTGGGTGCATTCTAACTTTTGATGCTGTTATTGGTCACTCCAGTTGTCACAGGTAGAAGGCTTAAGAGTACATACTAATTCACTTTTGGACAATTAAAAAAATAGAATTATTTTTGCTTTCCTAAACAATGTATTTTTAGTTGTTTAAATTGCAGTCCAAAGTTATTAGAGCCACTCCAGCAGTAAATATCCATCCTTAAATCAAAATTAAGTGCTAAGCATACAAAGTATGGTAAAGGCCTTGAGGGTACAACATGCTGAGTGAGTAACTATGAGCGCTCTTGGGACTGCAAGACCTTCTCCCACAATCTCTCTGACACCACCAGAAAGAAATTTTCCATAGTTACTTCAGGCTCAACTGGAAATTTGACACATACTGTATTTCTTTTCAAATGTAGTATTTCTTCACCAGAAAGAAACAAGTCTATTAATTACAAACAACTCTGCATTGACCAGAAAAAAAAACCTGCTTAATATACATCACACCATATCTATAATTGACACATATTATAAACATTCTCTTACTAGAAATTAAAGATCTTAATGGCAACTCAATAATAGTTTAATTATTTCATAGTAGTGTGCATTCTTTCAATTACTGTTGTAGAAATGCCATTAAGCAACTGTTACAGTTTCATTTGGATCCTCTATGAACAGAGGCTTTTGAGCACAGCTTGTAACTCCCCAAGCCACAAATGCATGAGAATAGTATTTAAAAGTCAATACTCTCAGAAATACAGTAGAAGATTAGGCTGCATTTTTATGAAGTGGTTAATATTTGACACATTCAAGGTTTTAAACAATTTAGGGGAATATTAATAATAAAGTGCTTTAAGAGTTGGAAATCCAAAAGTAGTAACTGCAGAGTGTAACAATATTTTCCAGCTGTTATTTGGCAAACACATAACTGAAATGTGACATATTTGTAGAATTATCCTTAGCGTAGAATTTTCAGGTGTTACAAACTAAGTCATTTTAAGTATGGAAACAACTAAACAGAATTTTAAGTATATTAATCTCAGTATGTGCTTAAGATGAAAAATTTATTATTCATATACATGCAAAAGAAAACAAACTTATTATTTCCTTAGCCATCAAATGCTGACTTTTACATTCTGTACCTGCCTAAATTAAATTAACACCGATGTCTTCATGATAACCAAACTCCTTGGAACAAGTTGTGGATGATAGACATTATGAGAGACAACAGGGGAAAACTGGAGGAATTTCTTTTGCAGCCTGTGCAATACAAGCAGAACTGACTACAGAGAGTCACCAGAGTTGGTTCCAGGGCTGCCCCTGTGAGAGGCTACTGAGGCATGGGAACCCTAATATTTACAAGAATAAGGTAAAATTACTTTGAAATTGAAATAGCTACATTTTCAGGCTTTCTCTAATTTGAAAAACAGTACCTGATTTTATATTCTAGAAAGCCTTGCATGTTTAATCTACACTATAGCAGCTTTTAGCAAAGCCCTTCCAACTATGTTGAAAGGAGAGAAAACAACATAGCTCCCAGAAATGCTGTAATTCAGGTAAATGGGCAGACAGAGCTTGATGGGGGTCACAAAGGACCATCTTACCCCTGTCCAACAAACAAAAAAGGGAATTGTGGCACAAAGGGCTTTACCCAGGGTAAAAATGGAACAGGCAGGAACAAAGTTCACTTCTGTTTCAGTCTGGGCCCTACTTATTTTTCAACTCCTCCCTGTGCTCACTGTCAACAATGACAATAAAACCAGGATTTTATTAACAAAATTAATACTTTCGATGAATCTATATTTTAAATATATTAGGAACGTAAAAATTCAAAGGATAAAAATACCTTAGGAGGGAGTTTTCAGTGATCCTTGGTAAGAAAGCAGCTTTAAGGCTGCTGGTGTTTTGTGAAAACTTACTGTCCTAGATTTTACCTGGCTTTTCCCTGTCAGAAGTTTTAATGTCTTAAGTATAAGCTAAGAGTCTGGGATTAGTTCTATTCAGTACAGAGGCAGATAGAGGAAGTAATATCTTGGTCTACAGCCAAACACTTCTTGGTGCAATTGAATCTCTTTAAAAAAATCCCAAATATTCCTGGCTTTTGACAGTCCAAAATCTCAGGTTGTTAAAAAAGTAAGAAGAAACTATTTATCACTTAGGAAAGCTAATCTTGAAGAAGTCATCAGGGAGGAACGCTTTTCTGACACGATGCATAACAGCAACCAAAACCAACCTGACTTGGTGTCACATTCAGAAGTCTTCATTATTAGGGTAGGTCAGCTCTTAGAGCAGTAAAGATGATTCTAAATGATCATCCTACTGCCTTCCTGAATACTTTTAAATTCCAGGGGAAGTGTTTATCCACTTGCCCTGGCCCCACACATTCAACTCTCTTGCTCCCCATGTCAGAGCTCCGGAGCCTCACATGAAGTGGGAGAAAATCCTTCATGGCTTTATGCTAAGATGGCACAGGGAGTGACTGCATGGTTGGCATTCTTGTGAGTGCCAGGGATCCGATTCCTTTCCCTGCTGGGAGCCACCCATGCCAGGAGAGGAGCACTGAAGAAGAAATGCAGATTAGATCCCTGTGCTCTGCCTGCTGGGGAACACCCGTGGCATTACTGATGGGGGATAGGTGTATTTGGGATGTTCAGGAGCCAAACTCAGTTCTGGGTCTATTTGGCCTCTTGCAGCTCCTTGGCATGTGCTCTCTAGGGGAATACACATGACTCCCTATGTGACTGCCTTCAGGGGTGAGCAATGGCAGGCCAGGCCACAGCCAGGCACATCAACAAACCTCACCTGATTTTTATAACAGAAGCCTCCTGTAGAGTGGTCACTTGCTACATCAATCCACCACTGCTCTGAGACCTTCTTACACTTTGTTTTCAAAGTACGGTCCTAAACCATTCTCTGTTTGGAACCATTTAGCTCTGTTTATTTAGACTGAAACATTTTGTTTTAGATGGGCAGTTTGGAAATGCAGAGCAAACTTCTCTCTACAGCATGGTCTCCACAGGGATAGCACTGCTGGTGTGTTGCAGCAGAAGGGCAAAAGCAGAGGAAAAGTGTGAGAACTGAGTGGCAGCTTACCCACGCAGGGCCTGGCTGTGCCCTGGGTGCGGAATCCTCGTGGGCACACGCAGCGGTAGCTGCCGCGGATGTTCTCACAATGCTGGTTGTAGCGGCACTGGTGTGACCCCAACTGGCACTCGTCAACATCTGCAGCACACAGCAAGGGAACAGTCACAGTTCTGCTCAGCTCCCTTACTGGGGGAGGAAGCTATGGCTGCTCCATCCCTGGACATGTCCAAGGACAGGCTGGATGGGGCTTGGTACAACCTGGGATAGTGAGTGGTGTCCTTGCCCACCCCCCCTTGCCCAGCCCCAGCAAGGGGTAGAAGTAGAAATATGTGATTTTTAAGGTCCCTTCCAGCCCAAATCATCCCATGATTCTACTGTAACAAAAGCTTTGATACCTACAACATCAGCTGTGCTTAAAACCCTCCCTGATAGGCAGCAGAGACCTGTGATCTTGATTGAGAGCTCCTGAGCCAAACTCTTAAGAAATCATGCACTCACAGAGCAAAATATTTCAGTCAATGAAAAACAGAGAAATCAAGGTGCCAACACAGAAAAGACACCAAAGGAAATCTTACTGTTCTTGCTTAAGAACAGTGGAAAACTAGAGGTGTCAAGGATACATCTGTTTTTAATACCAATTACAAAAGAAATGAAATACAAATCTTCCATAAGCAAAAACAAGTTGGTGCCTTAGTATGTGCAAATATTAATAACAGGAGGTAGACAATCTTTAGGATTATTTAAAAAAAATAAACACCATAATTGTCCCTGTGTTTCCCATAACCACACAGTGCACTAATGCTTCTACTCACCAATACAAGTCCCGTTCTCTGCTTTGGTCATTCCACTGGGACACAGATCAACGCACTTATACCCACCACGGGTGTTCTTGCAGAGCTGATCAGGTCTGCACACATTCTGCCTGCACTCATTGACATCTTATTCAAACAAAAGCCAAAAAAAAAGCACAAGATTGGACTCAGTTATGTAATGAAATTACCCTGCATCCACACATTGAATTATTTCATGCACATGAATCAGTCAGCACAATTCTTGCTGCCTCTGGCTTTCAGTACTGCTTGACAGATTCCAAAATGTACATCAAGTGTATCATCCACAGCAGTATTTTCTTTCATAACAAAACAGAGCAACAAATAAATGTTGAACTCTGTTGGAAAGAGGGAATGGACATTCAGAACTTCATCCCTACCTACGCATTTTCTGCCCTTCAGCTGGAATCCTGGGTCACAGCCACAGTGGAAACTTCCTATGGTATTGAAGCAACGCTGATGACAGGAATTGGACTCTTGACACTCGTTAATGTCTGTGGAACAACACAAATCCTTGACACCAGGGCTGGGAGTTGCCCTGTGGGCATTACCTGAGCAGAGTTTGGTTGAGTTCTGCTCAGGAGTGTTTGCTGCTCTCCTATCTTTGTACAAGAAAATGCACATGGGACACAAACCCTAGAATGCCAAGTTCTTCTCTGATGGGATTTTAAATTTATTTTTAAAGACAGAAGAAGCAGAAAATTAAAAAACAAAACAAACCTATAGAAAAACCAAACCCGCAAGAATGAAAATTTATAGACACGTACTTGGGGATGCCCCTCTAAAATGAGCTTCAGTTGCATGAAAGCAGCATTTTCAGTTGCATGAGAGCTTATGACCCCTGAGCCACAGCCTGTGCATACCTTGGCAGCTGAAGCCATCAGGTGTCCTACGGAAGCCGCTCCCACAGCGGAGCACACAGCGGAAAGAGCCAGGCAGGTTCACACAGTCCTGCCCTGCGTGGCAGCTGTGCCCCCCCAGTGCACACTCATCGATGTCTGCAATGGGAAACAAGCTTTAAACACTGCACAGCCAGCACAGTGGACACACTAAACTATGCCTTCAGCATAAGCAACTAGAAACATGTGGCTGCAAATATATTCAGCTATGAAATATTAGAATACCACCAATAAACTGTGTTCTTATAATGAGAAAATGGCATGAATAAAACTTCTCCTTATATTCAATGCAAATGAAGTGCCTCTTAAGGCATATTAAAGCCTTACATTATCTAAGGGACATTTATTTCTGAGCTGTTCCCAGCAACCCCTTTTTTACCCTGACACGTTCTGCCATCAGCAGAGATGGTGAGGCCTTTGGGACAGGAGCAGTAGTGGGATCCTACGGCATTGTGACAGGTGTGGGAACAAGGATTTCCCACAGCACATTCATCTTCATCTGAAACAAAATGTTTGAAAAACCAGTGAGACTTCCCAAGAAACTATTCCAATCTGATCCTTCCTCAGAGGAGTGTGACTAGTAAAGCCCACAGGGCAAAATCAGATCCAGCAATTCCCTTCATTTGCAACCTTTCAAGAGGTAATTAAGTAAGTCCACAAAATCATCTCAGATGATCTCTCCCTAAAATAATCTCAACTCTAGAGAGACAGCCAGGGTGCGCATGTGCTTCTCTCCACTTCCACTTCCATCCCCCAAGCAGGAACACATGGGTTCTTGTCTGAGGTGCCAACACTCATCCTTTCCTCCACACAGGTCATCTAAGTCCTTCATTGCTCTGCAGGCTCAGCAGAGCCTGAGGGATCAGTGTACCCCAGGTATACCTGATGTACTGATTTAAAAGCTGTCTGGGCACTACTCCTATTGTAGATGAAGACAGAAGTGACATCTTCAACTGCCCTTGGATACACACCCTTTTAGCAAGATTAACTCACACTTTTTGAAGTGCACATTTTGAACTCTAAATAAAGGGGATATAGGTTCTGGTAGTTTAATAATGTGTCCAGCTCTGGAGCCCTCAGCACAAGGTGGACAAGGACCTCTCAGAGTAGGTCCAGAAGACACCAAGGAGATGTGCCAAGGCTTGGAGCTCCTCGGCTCTGGAGCCAGGCTGGGAGAGCTGGAGGTGTTCATCTGGAGAAAAGAAGGCTTCATGGAAACTTTAAAGCCCCTTCCAGTGACTAAAAGGGCTCCAAGAGAGCTGGAGAGAGACTTGGGACAAGGGTCTGCAGGGAGAGGACACAGGGAATGGTTTCCCACTGCCAGAGGATGGGGTCAGATGGGATATTGGGAAGGAATTGTTCACTGTGAGGGTGGGGAGGCCCTGGCACAGGGTGCCCAGAAAAGCTGTGGCTACCCCTGGATCCCTGGAAGTGTCCAAGGTCAGGCTGGACAGGGCTTGGAGCACCCTGGGCAAGTGGAAGGTGTCCCTGTCCATGGCAGGGGTGGAAATAGGGGATCTTTAAGGCCCTTTTCCACCCAAAGCACTCCAGACTTCATGGCTACACCCACCCATGTCAGTCATTACCTAAGCAATAAGGCCCAGATGAATCCAAAGTAAACCCCACAGGGCACTGGTTGCTCCGATCCCCTGTATGATAAAGGAAGCACATGTCACTTGTGGATATAAATATGGCCATGTCATTACTTTAACAGTAAGAATTGCAGCCCAGCAATTTTACAATATTTATTATATTTCAATACCAAAACAGAATCTTTTAAATCCAGCCTTTTGCAATTTTTCTACTTTGGCACTAGAAGTCAGTATTGCATGGCTTGTGAACAGGTGCGTGAGGGCTCCTTTAGAGTGAGCTACAAGTTCCATCCCAGCCTAATGTACCCTGGAAAGTTTCTTACTGAAAGAATAAAGACCATTCAGTTTTACTTCACATAAAATGAGGACAACAGACCAAAACCAAACAAATCACCATGTCACAAATCTTAGGAGGTCACTGTAGAAGCACCATGTACTACAAACTGCAATGGAAAACTTGGGGAGAGACTCCTCAAAGGACACAGGGCTTTGGCTGCTTGAAAACTGAAATTTAAAAAAATCCCAAACACCAGTGTCTTAATTGTTGGAGGAAATACATTCAAGTTCAGTAAAGGCTTAGCCTCTAATCACAGGCATATCTTGACCCAGAGAGACTCCTTTTTATTAGATCTCTTTCTAAATTAGAAAAAAAATTTATTTCGTTTTCAAATTGTACAATGAGTCCCTAGTCTGACAAGTGAGAAAAACCTTATTTTACTTAATTTAGAACGTTGTTACTGAAAAGAAAGACTGAGACAGGCAATCCCTCTGTTTCATTTACTTCCAAACCAGAGTAATTTCCCTACTACATAAAAAAAAAAGCCCAAATAACATTAAAAAAGTAACAGGCCAATTCGCTCATAAATTTGACCTTCTCAAAGGAAAATCTGTTCACACAAATCCACGCCTGTCCCCTTTGGCCACTCAGGTTCATAAAAGCCAGCCAGCCAGTTAGCAATGATGACTAATAGTTAATTTATGGGTACATCAACAAGACTTTTAGATCCTGGGATCTACATTAAAACTACCCAAGTTTCACAGAATTTCCTCTTGAGACTATGGGTGACCCAATGAATTCTAGAGAGAGAAGATACTCTTTCCCCATTGTTTGATTTCTGGGAATGCCTAGAACAATACCTTTTGCAATGGAAGCCTGGATTTCGAAAGCCACGGTCTCCTCCAGCGGGTTGTACTCTGTTGTGATGGAGGCAGCACGCAGTGTTTGCACTAGGAAGGGCATCCTCCCCTTGGTGGAGTCATAGGTGATGGTGTGGTTCCATGTGTAGGGAACGCTGACTCCATCTGCGGTGAAGAGGCACGTGGAGTGTGCATGCAGCTGCCCAGGGCCTGTCTGGATGTAGTCCTCTGTGTAATCCTGCAACAGAATCCTGGGCATCAGCTGCTCCCACACCAGCACCACCTGGGCCTATACTTCAGAGTTGTGAAATGTGTTGAGAGAAAGGGGCTTATCTTAACCACTGAACAGAAGGTTCACAGGTCCTTTTCACTCTTATTTTAACTGCTGAATCTCAACACTGCCTGGTCTATTACTTAAAAAAATATACAGACCAATACACTGAGGATCCTCATGATGGAAGCCACAGAGAAGGATTTATAAAAAATATACTCCTCAGTACAAAAAATTACTCCTCAATAACAATCTTTTGAGGTCTAAATATTTGGCTTTTATTAGAAGTCTGATGTTGATCAATGTGCTAAATAAACAAGGGGTACAGAAAAATTCAGCCACTGAAGATGGGTATAAATATTGGACATACTACATATTCCAGTTTTCCAAAATATCAAAAACTTCAGGCATATTTATTGCATAGTGGGGTTAATACAGTAAAATACTGGTTACCTGCTACTACTTACTCAGTCAGAGAAGTTAAAGATGCATCTTTCTAGCTCTACCCAAAGCAACACTGACATGCCAATACCTGAAGACCTCCAAACCCTGAAGACCTCCCTCAACATTACCTGCCAACATCTCAAACTCTTGAGAGACCAACAACACCCTCGTTATGAGAACTTTCTGCTTTCAAAGGCAACATCAACATCATCAGTTCAACCAGGCACAAAAGAAGTCACATACAGCACAGCAGGTTTCAGAACTCAATGTTTCCTGCTTTTCTCTGGGTGAGAGAAGTACAGATGCATGAGAGGAGGGGTAGTACCTGAAGCAGCTTTACCTTGACACTGACATCAGCCACTGACTGGAGCTGCAGCACGTGGCCACTCACAACAACATCCAGCAGCAAGGCCCCGTCCGTGTCCAGGCCCCGGGCAATGTGCGTCATGCGCAGGATCTCACCTGGCAGTTTAACAGCACACTGAGTTATCTATCACACATTCCAAACACAGATTCCCAACAGACACATAAAATCAAAACTGGAGTCTCTTGACCAGTTATTTATACCTACATTTTGAAACATGTACCATGCCCATGAGAAAAAACATGGCATATTTCAAACTACAGCTCTGAAAGGTGGAATAAAGCCTCAGAAGGCCAGAGTCAGTCTGCAAATATTACTGTAAGCACAAGACCCAAATTTCAGCAATCGTCCTCTGCTGTCTTTTCAGAAATATAGCATCTATCTGGCTTACTGAACACAGAAAGAGCAAGTCTATCCCAGCAACGCACCAGTTGCAAACTCCACTTGAGTTTCCCTCTTGAAGACAGCGTCAGTGAGTGTAAACCCATTCACTGCTTCCCCAATTTCTTTGGCAGTTGTCCAATAAACTGGGCTGAGTATGGAAATGAGATTTCTCATCGCTGGGCCTGAAGGAAACACCACAGAAAATCAGGGAGTTTTGATCTCATTACAGACCAATAGGCACAGGAGCTGAATATGAAGACCTAGAACTAGTGTAACCCTTCAAATTTAAACCAGAAGACCATAGGCATTGGTGTATTCAGAGAAAAAACTTCTAACAGTCAAAGAGGCCTACCAAGGGTGCGGGGGACGTTGGTGATCTTTGCCTGTATCACTCTGGTGTCAGAGTCTGGGCTGTCTGTAACTGTGGCATTCAGGAAAGAAATCCCAAATTCCATGTCATTGATATTGCCAATGATGTTGCCCTTGGCTCTTGCAGGCCCACCTGTGCAGGGAATGGGGGAGAGGCAGAACAAAATCCCATGTAATATGCACTGTTGGGTATTTTAGAGGAGAGTGAAGTGAGCTTAAGTTGTAGAGCAGATTTAAGCTCAAAAAATTAAATTACCTAGTCAACTGGTGAAGATGAGAGATAGCACCAGTGAAATCAGGACTGCCACAGGCTTTCATCACTATTACTGTGTGCAGGTTGTAAATACTCACCAGGACATGCTTGGGTGTTGCACCTGGATATCTGGGAGGAGTCCCCAGGGCAAGGACGGCCATGATTTAATGGGGTTGGGCTGCTGCACAGGCGCACCCGGGTCTGCTCTCCTCCTCCACAGGAAGCAGTGCACTGGCTCCATGATTGCCACTGCCCCCAGTTTCCATCCACTGCAGAACAAAGAAAGCAGTTTTTCAATTTAAATACTTTAGGCTGCATCGGTTATGCTGAAGTAAACTCCTTCCTGGAGGAACCAAGGTTCTAAACAAATAACTCAAAGGACAAAACCATTGTAACGGGCAGGTGTAAACACTCCTGCAATCAGAAACACAGAATCCCAGACTAGTTTGGGTTGGAAGGGACCTTAAAGCTCATCCTGTCCTACCCCCTGCCATGGGGGTAGGACGCTTTTTGCTGTCCCAGGTTGTTCCAAGCCCCATCCAACCTGGCCATGGACACTTCCGTGGGTGGTGTACATTCCTTATGAGGCATATATCGTGATGCCTTGCAGGGAAAGCTGCATTCCTGCTGCTGTTGTGAGCACTAACCTGGGCACAGGTCTGTGCTGCACCTCTGGATCTGCATGTCAGCCCCAGCACAGGCCCTGCCACCGCTGGCTGGGCGTGGGTTATCACAGCTCCGGTACCGCCTTGTCTGGCCCCCATTGCATGTCCGACTGCAAGTTCCCCAACTGCTCCACGGGCTCCAGTTGCCATGAACTGCAAGAATAAGTCAGATTTTATCTTCCTCAGGGATTTGAAACCAGACAGTCAAGCTAGGGAAATACTTCTGTTGGAGAGTAACGTCTTAATTTTTTTTTTTCCCACAAGAAAACAACCAATTCCAGAGAGTGGGCGAATAGCCCAACGGAAAGCACTTACCTGGGCAAGGATCATTGTTGCAAAAATCCATTTGTATGTCACTTCCCTCACACTTGTGTCCCCCAAACTGTGGGGCTGGGTCAGAGCAGTGGCGTGTCCTCTGCCTGCTGCCTCCGCCACAGGACACACTGCAGGTGCTCCAGCTACTCCACAGGGACCATTTCCCATCCACTGAGGAGAGAGGCACAGCAGTTACAGCCTCTGATTCCAGCAGTAACACAGCACAGCAGTGCTACATCAGAAAAAACTAAACATGGATGCCACTGACTCCCTACACCATCTCAGGATATATCATACTCAGGAATTATCCCCAGTGACTAGGGGCATGGGTGGGTGAGAGCTTGACCAGCCCTAGCCATGCGAGGTGAGACCAGAACTCCCCATGCTAATCACCCCTGGGCTGATCCCCCAGTGTGGGCAGCAGGGGAGGGGGGATTCTGCCTGTCTGCCTTTCTCCTCAGGTGAGACCCCATCTGCAGAACTGCCTCCAGCCCTGGGGGCAGAAGCACAGGAAGAACATGGAGCTGCTGGAGAGGGTTCAGAGAAGGCCCCAGAGCTGCTCCCATAACTGAAGCCCCCCTGCTTTGGAGCCAGGCTGGGAGAGCTTGGGGTGTTCACCTGGAGAAGAGAAGGCTCCAGAAAAGCTGGAGAGGGACTTGGGACAAGGGCCTGGAGGGACAGAACAAGAGGAAATGGCTTCCCACTGCCAGAGGTCAGGGTTAGATGGGATATTGGGACAGAAGTCTTCCCTGGGAGGGAGGGGATGCCCTGGGACACCCTGGGGGTGCCTAGGGGAGCTGCAGCTGCCCCTGGAAGTGGCCAAGGGCAGGCTGGATACCTGCAGGGCTTGGAGTACCCTGGACTAGTGGAAGGTGTCCCTGCCCATGGCAGGGGTAAAATGAGATGGGCTTTATTAAAGTCCACCATCACAAGGTCAGTTCTCCCTTCTACTGCTTCCTGGTCTTGATGAGGACTCAGTGTAGGATCTGGCAAGAGCAAAATGGCGCATGAAGCCAGAAGGCTGTCTGACATGTTGCACATTGAAATCCATGGAATTTCCCTCCATTTATCCCTGAACTCAACCAAATACAGAAGTCCTATTTCAGAAACGTGATTTTTCCTATCCTCTCAGGAAGCAGTCATTAAAATGTGGAAGAAAAGGATAAATGAATAACAGAACATAAGAAAAATTTTGAAATAAATATTTAGGAAACCTATAATTTAACTATCAGTAATTTAAAATGTGGCTCCTTTGACAGACAAGGCTTCTTGAGGACAAGGAAACAAATCCCATTTGTAGGCTCTATAGCAGATGCTAAGTAGTGACAGAGTCAGTGGCAATAAAAAGCTTGAAGGGAAGTCTTTTCAGGGATTACACTTTTAGAATCAGAAAGCCACCAAGACCAAAGCAGAACTGGGGAAGGGAAGGAGAAGTTTTGTCTCACCTGGGCAGTGCTGGCGGTAGCAGAGCTGGAGCTGAGTGTCGGGGCCCTGGCAGCGGGGGCCACCATGTACCGGCACTGGGCTGGTGCAGAGCCGCAGCCGCATGTGAGTGCCCTTTCCACACGTGGTGCTGCACTGCCCCCACGGCCCCCACGGGCTCCACTCGCCACTCACTGCAACGGCACCACAGCTTGCACACTGCCCCAGAACAGACATCCAAAATATCCCAAATCCCCCACAAAATGCCATGAGCAGTGGCCCAAACAATCGGCACTTTGACATGCAGAGATAATTCCCTCTCCTTTCTGTTTTTTGACATCACCTCACCACCATCATTGAGCATCAGAACTGAACTTAATCAAATATGGAGTTTTTTAATTCTCTGGGTTGGAGGGAGCCTGAGCACGGTCAAGGCAGCCTGGCTAAAGGCTGCCAGAAAGCAGCAGCCAGAGTTTATTTTCCTGCCAATATCTAGAGAAATGAGCCTCAGGTGCATGGATGAGTATTTGGCATCATATTGGCAGCAGAGGCAGGGAAAAATGGAAAAATCAAACATTGCAAATTGTACAGAAGGGAACATGTCAGCGGTGAAGGCTCTGAATAAACTATAACTTGTCAAATGTGGGAAATACTCATGGGACATGAAGGAAACCTGAACATTCAGGTAATTGGGAGCAAGATGTGGCTAAAAATTATAACCACAGAGGTAAATATACAGATGAAGTCTTAAATTATTAACAGTAATTTTTTCATAGCTTTAAATAGTTGGTGGTTTGGGTTTGGTTCTTATTTTAACTGGCTTTGCAGGATAGGTTTAGCGTAGAGAGAATTTACTCTGTGAGGATGTGGATAACAAGTACTGGAAAACATTAAAATACAGATTAATATTTTTACTTGTGTAAAAAAAAATTCTGAGATTTCTTACACTTACTTCTGCGATTCCTGTTTCCAAGAATTCATGCCATTCAATTAAAAAAACAAAAAGTAATTAACAACTGAAAATAAGTAGAGATAATTTGGGTTTGGAGAAAGAAAGAGACTTGTAAATGAAGCCTCTCATGCAAGTAAGGTTAAATTACTCCTCTCTTACCTGGGCAAGGCCTAAGATTGCACATGACTGACTCCAGAGTGCTGCCCTCACAGGGCTTCCCTCCATGCTGAACTGGAGGGTTAGTGCAGGTCCTGCTCCTTGTCCTGTTCCCTCGGCCACAGCTCCTTGAACACTCTTCCCACAGCCCCCACTCCGACCAGCTCCCATCCACTAAGAACCAGAAAAGCCCAGTTTTCATTAAACAATATTTTTGCAGTATTTATTGAAATTTCCTCTTTCTTTCCAAAATTAATTACAACTATTTAGAAAAATGAATCTGCCATAAAGATCCATGGTGATAAAAGTTTGTTGTCTGGGCACTTAATGCAAGGAACATTAAAAGTATCAATTCATTGTTGCTTTTCAGTACTTAAACAGGGTTCATAAAAGAGAGAAAGACTTGGGAAGACAGTTACAGGACATGGGGGAAAGGTTTTAAACTAAGAGGAGAGATTTAGATTAGGTATTTGGAAGGAATTGCTATCAGTGAGGGTGGGGAGGCCCTGGCACAGGGTGCCCAGAGAGGCTGTGGCTCTCCCTGGATCCCTGGAAGTGTCCGAGGCCAGGCTGGATAGGGCTTGGAGCAATCTGGGCTAGTGGAAGGTGTCCTTGCCATGGCAGGGGGTGGCACTGCATGGGCTTTCAGGTCCCTCCAACCCAGACCCCTGTGGGATTGTGCAACTGCAGCAGTACCTGGGCAGGGCTGGCGGTGGCAGCTGCGCAGGTCGGTGTGGGGCCCTTGGCAGCCGTGGCCCCCGTTGGCTGGCACAGGGTTGTTGCACTGCCGGATGCGCTCCTGCACACCCTGGCCACAGGTGACACTGCACGCCCGCCATTCCAGCCAGCTGGAGAACCCACCGTGCACTGCAACAGGAGCAGGGATGCTGCTGGGCACTGCTGGTGCCTACAGCTCCCTGAGGCCAACACAGAGAAGTGAAAACTGCACCTCCTGACCCTTGGAAATCCATTTCACTTAATGTCATTACTGTATAAATATCTCTTACCATAGTTCAAAAACAATTACTGTGTATGCTTCTAAATGCTTTTCTTTAGAGGAACAGTTCAGTTATGATGTGTTCTGAGGATGGGATCTGGTTCAAGACCCTTTCATTAGAATTTTTGTCTCATCCTCCACAGCCTCTGTCTCTCCCAGGTGGCTGAGTATAATGGAAGAAAATTTAATGAAAGAGAATCCCACTGACCCATCAGACTAGGCTGACCTTACACCTAATGCTTATAAAGAAGTTAAGATCAAACATCTCATCCATAAAATGTGGGTAAGATCAACCTTGACCACATTTGATCCAGACTAATGTTGTCATCTACCAGCTTCAAAGCCCCTCTAATGTTTTGTGCACCTACCCTGCACAGTCAGGGGTACTGTGATGAGGACAGATCCCAGGAGATTCCTGGCTACACATTTATACTCTGAGGTGTCCTCCCTCTTCAGCGCAGAGATGCGCAGGGAGCCATTGGGCAGCAGGGTCACTCTGTCATCACCTAGCACAGGCTGTCCCTGGCGGGACCAGCTGATGGTGGGAGGAGGTTCTCCCCTGGCCTGGCAATCCAGCACTGCTGTGGCACCGGCTTCCAGCATGGTCCCCACCGGTTCAACAGTGATGACTGGGGGGCCTGGAAGAGAAAGGGTTCTTTAGGTGACAGCACATGGGCACAGGCTTGATTGATTTAGTATTAAAGCAAGCATGGAGAAATTCTGTGCCAGTTTACTTTGGCTAAAATTACTATTGCTTATCTGCTGGCAAAATAGAAACACAGAATTCCTGAGGTTGGAAAAGACTTTTGAGATCACCAAGTTCAACCATCAACCCAACACCACCACTGATGTTCACCACTAGTGAACCACTAGTGTCCCCAAGTGCCACCAAACAGACACACGTTACAATGCCAAAATTAAGATGGTTTCAACATGCAGCAGTCTGACTAAAGCAGCAATTAAGGCCCAGCTATAAGTGCATATGCTCTTCTTTATTGCTAAAATGAGTTGTTTTTCATAAAACCCACAGGAAGATGTTATTATTCATGTCCAGAGACAACTGAGGTGTAAGGAACAGACCCACGCTGCTTGAGGCTACAGTAAGAAGGGCAAGTTTAGAAATTCTCCCGCTAGCAAAGAAAAATACTAATGTATATTTTTTGCAAAAGAAAAAAAAATTGTCAATGAGAATTAGGATTCACCTCATGTAACTTTGTAAATTGAGAGTGAAGTTTATTCCAGTTGTATTGAGTGAACTAAGAGAAAAAGGCCCTTTTAGAGAGTGATTCAGTTCATTCCACACTGGTTTCTACAATGAGGCTCAACCACCCTTTACATCCCTCTCTTCTTTGACCTCAATCACAGCTTAGACCAGACTCTCAAACATAGAAGATGCCCGGAGAAGCTCTTGGCTGCCTCATTACTTGAAGTGTTCAAAGAGCAACCAGCTCTAGTGGAAGGTGTCCCTGCCCACAGCAGGTGATCTTTAAAGTCCCTTCTAACCCAAGCCATTCTATAATTCCATGGAAGAGGAGAAGAGTCCAAACCTCCAGGGCAGTGCCCAACCTGCAACACTCCCCCCAGGAGCTGCTTGCACCTCCTCACGGACAGGTTTTCCCTCCCTTAAGGGACATTAAGCCTTCCTTTGATGCTTACTCTGCAGGGTCAGTGTCAGGCTGCGCTCCATGACACCTGCATCATTGGTCGCCACACACTTGTAGTCACCAGCATCTTCATTCTGAGGAACAAAACAGGAGCTCAGTCTACAGGGCCCCTCCTGGTAGGGAATTTTAACCCCAATTCAATACGCAAACATAAGTTCATGGGGAGAAATAGGAGTCTTGATGTTCAGATTAGGAACTTAGGTTTAAAATAAGAGATATGCACATGGAGAATGCAATTACTTTTCAGCTGTCCCATAGAACCCAGGCTCAATTAAGGTCAAGAGCAAAGGTCCCATTTAACTGATCATGACCAGGATCTCACACACCAATAATTAATATATAAATTCAGGCCTTCTGACAAGCAGGGGGAACTGTGACCTCCTAGTTTTTGCCTCAATCATTTGAATCTTACTAGTCTGAATTAAAACATTTGTTAAAGGTAAAAGCAGAAAAGGATAAATGTCTACCCTGACTTTCAAACCAATATGGTCAGGAATACTTCTATCAGTCAAGTTCAAGGTAGACACTCACAAGATCAGGGCAGAACTCACCACAGTGCCATAGATAGCAAGGGAACCATTGACAAACTGTTGGATCCTATTGCTAATTTGAACTCCCACTCCTTTTTTGCTCCACTGGATGGTTGGAGGGGGATCTCCCCTGACTTCACAATTCAACATGGCATTGCCACCCAAGGGCTCAATTCGGCTGGAGTGATAATCCCCTTTGAAGACTGGAGGCTCTGAAAAAACAAGGGATGGCAGAGAAATAGTAGAGCCAAAATATAGTGTTCCTAATAATGACTGCTGGCAGGGATCACTGACCTCTGTCTTTCTGAAGGGGGTATTTCAACCTGTTTGGATTTTTCCCATTTAGCCATTGGTAAGGTATTACATATATTATATATGGGGGAATAGCTTTAAAATGACAGCAGACAGGTTCAAATTGGGTATTAGGAATAAATTCTTCCCTGAGAATGGGTGAGGTGAGGGTGGTGAAGTCCTATCCCAGGAGCTGTGGCTGTCCCTGGATCCCTTGAAGTGTCCAAGCTCCGGTTCGGTGGGGCTTGGAGCAGCCTAGAATAGTAGAAAGTGTTCCTGCCCATGGCAGAGTGGGGCAGTAGATGAGTTTTAAGGTCCCTTCCCACCCATTCCATTCTGACTCCACTATCTAAACCCAATGGTTACATGGAGCTGTCCAGCAATGACCTCAACTGCTGATTTTCACATACCTTTAACGTACACAGAGCCAATGGCCTTGATGGAGCCCACTGTGTTCTCTGCAGAGCACACGTAGGTTCCAGAGTCCTCCTTGGACACACTCTTGATAAGCAGCTCACTGTGCCCATTGACATCATCATACTGTGCTGGAGAGGGAGCTGGAAAAGGGTTATTCCAGGGACTGAAACATACACAGCTCACAGGAGTGTATGAACCTGTGTACTCTCAGTAGCACAGCTCAGAGGCCCTGTGGACCCCGAGACACTCCAGGAATGCACAGAAAGTCACTGCTCTGACATTTGCCCACGTGCACCTATTCACTTCAACTCCCCATCAGTTGCTTAGATGCTGAGTAAATATCATCAGATTTTTTTTTATGTGCTATATTACTGGCTACAGAAGAGGCATCTTTTTTAATTACCTTCCTTACAGCTCTGTCTCAGAGGCAGTTTAAGAACAGGTTTGTATAACAGTAAAGATATTCCTCACACAATCACTAACAGTTTATTCCAGCTAGAGTTTCTTTTTCCCTGCCCTAAACTGTAATGCTGCACAAGGGAAAAGAAATCTACAGCCAAATTGCCATCAGGGACCCACCTGGAATGATGTTATTGTTAAAGGTCCATGTTATTCTGGGGATAGGTATCCCAGTTGCTTTGCAGGTTAACCTGAGCTGTTCACCTTTGGTCAAGGCTACATCTCCAGGCAGTTCAGTGAAAGCTGGGAGCACATGAACTGTCAGGGTGACAGTGTGTGTGTCCTCCCCAGCAGTGTTGGTGGCAATGCAAGTGTAACTGCCAGAGTCTTCGGACTGGAAGAAAACATGGTGGGGAAATTTCAGCTGGGATATATCCTACAGCTGGGATATATCCTACAGCACACGCCACTCATATCAGTAAGAGAAGTTTGAAAGGCTTGAAACAAGCATTCAGCAGAAATACTCATCTGAGGTCTTCCACTTCCCTAAATTTGAAGAATGACTAATACTTCTTTTTACCCTTCCTTAGGATTTACCACTACAAATTCTTCATAGATTTTACTCCTCAGCGAATAATGAAAACTTACAATGATTTTGGAATATTAAGAACAAGAAATCAAAATTAAAACAATGACTAACCCAGAAGTGGATCTTATCACTGCCAAATGTGTCCAGTAATACCTTATACTTAGGGAACTTACCACGACATTGACCAAAATGAGGTCTCCACCAGGCACAGTCTGGTATTTTCCCACTGTGTCTCTTAACTGCATGTTGTCCTTCCTCCAGTTAATTTTTGGTGTTGGGATCCCCTCAGCCACACAGGACAGAACAGCCTGGGAGCTCTCTGTGACCGTGTACTGCGTATCTGTGCTGTGGATCCTGGGTGGAACTGTAGGGAAGTCATTAAAAACATTTCCTCTGGGTATTATCCAAGCACAACACTGGACTGAAGAAAACCCTTGCCTGGGCCTTCTGGATTGTCTATCTCCATCAATGACTGTGTGCTGAAGTTCAAGCAACTGACCAATGTAACAAGTTAATAACACTCCCCTGTATTAACCAGCACAGTTTTCCTTAACTCCTCCTGTACCTCCCTAGCTCCTTCCTCACTGTGGTGTCACACTGGTAACATACATCGTTTCCCTACAGTCCCACTTATGACAGAATCACAGGATAGTTTGGGCTGGAAGGAATCTTAGAGCCCATCTCATTCCAACCCCCTGCTGTGCACAGGGACACCTTCCACTATCCCAAGTTGCACCAAGCCCCATCCAAGGTTGCTCCAAGCTCCATCCAGCCTGGCCATGGACACTTCCAGGGATGGGGAGTCCTCAGCCTGTCTGGGCCAGCCACTGCAGTGCCCCCTACCCTCCGAGGAAGAGTTCCTTACTGTGCACGGTGAGCTCTGTGTTGGAAGTGCTGGATCCCGCAGGATTTGCTGCCATGCAGGTGTAGCGGCCGTTGTCCCCAGGCTGCACAAACAGGATCTGCAGAGCTCCTGTGCTGAGGATTCTCCTTCGCATGGACTCTGTTATCTGCTGCCCATCCTTATGCCAGCTGATCTCTGGCCCAGGGTAGCCTTCAGCCTCACACTGCAGAGTGACAGACTGATCAACAGCAACAACATATTCTTCCACGTGGGACTTGATAACAGGAGGAACTGAAAAGAACAAAGACAATTATTAAAAGAATTAGATGCTGTAGGAAGCAAGGAACACTTTAGTTCCTAGTGAAAATAACTCTAAAAGCATATCCTGAAGTAGACCTACTAAAGGGAATAAACCTCCTGGGCTCTGTTCAGCATTACATCAAACAGGAAAGCACTGCTTTCTATTGCTTGGAATTGTGTTTGGACTGAGCGAAGGAGTTTAAAAGGTGATTTACCTTGAACTTTCAGCTTGATCTTCCCCAGAGCAGTGCCAGCTGGATTCTGAGCAACACACATGTAAGTGCCAGCATCTTCCACAGCTGCTCTGGCAATCTGTAAACTGCCACTTGGCTGGACCACATAACTGTTTCCTAAAACAAATATAATCGAAGTATGACTCTTCTGGTTTGGTGTTTGGCTTTAAATAAATGTCGAGGAGAAACACAAGTTTCAGAAAAGAAAATGGGTGTCTGTGTCACAGGAGCAGGTGGGGGTCCCAGGATTTGGGAGAATACCTGTGTTGATGATGTTGATGCCCTCTTTCTGCCATGTGATCACGGGCTGAGGACTACCCGAGGCCTCACAGGGCAACACAACAGGATTGTTCACGATGACATCCAACGCCCCCAGCTGCGTCTGGATAACAGGTGGCTCTGTGGAATGAAAGAAAAAGGGAAAAACATAAAGTTCAAGGCTAGGAAAATACAGAGGAGCATGAATATTGTACAACCTGAGCAGGCTGAAGTAGCAATGCTGGCTGCCAGAACAGCCTTGTTCGTCAGCCTCCAGCTTACCCTGCACATGTAGAGTGACATGCCTGTGGGCAGAGCCTGCGGCGTTCCGGGCCACGCAAGTGTATGTGCCCCCATGGGACAGCTGGGCAGAGGGGATCTCCACAGCTACTGGGGCAGAGAGAGCATCACAACATACAGAGGATCCTTGAGGCACAGGTGCCCCCTTACAGCATCCCTCATTTCATTCCAAGCCATCAGACAGAGGATCTTTGGGGGATTGTTTGCATTTCTGTAATTCATTATTTATGAATGTGTCTGATTGCACTAATTTCCTACAGCACATTACCTGAAGAGAGAATTCTGTAGCCATCTCCTCTGGGAAGCAACTTGATGCCATTTTTGGTCCAATGAACTGAGGGCACAGGAACACCAAAGACAGTGCAGGAAATCATGACTGGAGACAGCCTTGTTACTAGGAGCTCTGTGGCTTCATCTGCTATGGATGGGGGCACTGAAAATCAAGAGCAGGGCAAAGGTTACTTACCTATAATCATTTGTTATAAATTCTTGGAAATACCAGGGGCTTATGGATATCAGCATCAAAGAGGAATAAAATAAACTCTCATCTCAACATTGGAATACCCCAAAGAACTTCTGAGTGCCACACAAATATAATAGCAATATCCCCTCTACCTTGAACAGTGAGATCAATCGCCCTTTCATCTTCTCCTGCATCATTTGATACAGAGCACTCATAGACAGCAGTGTCATCCACAGTGGGAGAAATGATTACTAAGGAACCTGAAGACAGAAGTCTGAACAAAGAAAAAAGAAGTAAAAGCAATTGAAATACTTCTTTCCTTCTCAGGTAATCAGCCCCCTGAATTTTCTGGCTAGACAAGGTAGTGTTTAAGCGCAGACAGATTTTTCAAGTGCCAAAATCATCCCTGAAAACTTGAAACCCACCATAAAAAAGGAAACACCTTTCACCTGTATGTATTTTGGCTCTGGTCAATACGAAGCAGACGCCCATTCTTTTTCCAGCTAATTGCTGGTCTGGGAATTCCAGTGGCTTCACAAGGCAGAGTGGTTTGCACATTTACGGTAACTGTGATATTCGTCTGCCCAGGAGCAATAGTTGGAGGAACTAAGGACAAAAAAGCCTAATTATTTAGAATAATTATACACACACACATATATATATATACTATATATACACACACACACACAGACACACACATACATACACACATTTCTCTCTTTTTTTCTTAACCAGAGCAGCTAAGAAGGGGCTAAACTGAAACTGCCTCTGGCAGAAGAAACCTGACATCAGTGGATTCAGCAGCAGCCCCAAGCTTTACCAAGGACATGCAGGTCAATGTGCTGGCGCTCGCTGCCTGCAGTGTTGGTGGCCATGCACATGTATCTGCCAGTATCAGCCACCTGTGCCCAGGGGATGTGCAGGGATCCATCCTCCAACACCGAATACCTGCAACAGAGCAAATGGTGCTGCCCACCATGCATCAAAACGGTACACTGGCAGTGCAGTGGAAGGGATGACTCAGGGGACACAACCAACAACCTAAATGAGGCATGCATTTAGTTGGAGCACAGAGTTTTCTAATTTCCTAACATCCATTTCCCACAGAAATGATGAAATCTGGCTCACATGGTGATTTCACATGAATGATACTGGATTTACAGAAAACAGCCAACCCCCTTTTTTATGGTTTCTCATTTAACCTTAAAAAAACTTAAATAATGCCTGTACTTTTTCTTTGCAATATAAAAGAATTCCTTGACATTTGTTCAGTTCTATAAAATGCCAAACTACTTCCTTATAGAATAGTCAGGAAACAGAAACCATTCACTATAGTAAAAGTTGGTACTAGAACACATATAAAAAGTTTCATGTATTAGAAAATACCAAATAGCTTTTGGTCTGCATGAAATTGCTTGGCTTCATCGTAAAACTCTGTGTATACATAAAAATCCAAAGATCTTTCACACTTACTGTTATATCAGAGTAATTATTATAGTATTTGGTTGCCAAAGGAGTTTTTTTTTTTTATCCTTCTTAACAATAACAAGGTGAAACCTTTGGTGCTTCTACTTTTCTCTAGAACAATTTCATGCCTAATTAAGTTTCTGTAACATACATATTCCTAAGTAGCAATGACAAATATTTATGCTAAATTCTGGGCAATACCTCGAATTGTTTCCAGTAAAAACAGCCCCATCCTTCCTCCAGGTGATCCTGGGGGCTGGGACCCCTTCTGCAGCACACTCCAGCAGGGCAGAGGTGTTGATGTGCACTCTGGTAGTCTGGGGACTGCTCCGGATTGTGGGAGGCACTGCAAGGGAGAATTGCTGATGATACAAAGGAAGTAACTTTACATTGCAATGATTGAAACTAAATACATGAAAAGAGGTTTGGGCTCACTGTAAAGACAGGAACAAGTTTCTTACTGTTCTGGGTGACGGCAATTGCCAAGGTGCAGCAGGGAAGGAGAAAGAAAATTTGGCTGAAATGCACTGCAAAGGTCAGCTCTGCAAGTTACTGCAAAAGGTATCACTGAGCTAACTGCAGGATTTCAGCGCATGGAATTTGGCAATCTAAGGCTCTGAGGACATCCTTGCTTGCTGATCACACACAAAGGAGAAAAAAGGACTTTAGCTGGACTAGGAAAGGCCAGTCATTAGTGGTACAGTGTAAGGTAGGGCCTACATGACTGGGCTGGAAACAATAGAAAAAAGGGAAAAAGTTCCTTCTAGTCACCTGAGTGTGAGAGTAGAACAGCTTCTCATCAGACTAGAGGTGAGAAAATAAAAAGGTTTAAAATGGAGCTCAGGGCTGTGGTAGCAGAGGACAAGTTTTAAGCCCTCATGCCCTGTCCTTACCAGGTGCAGAGAAGCTGCCATGGCTCTCAAGTAACCTGTCAAGCCAGCTGTGAAACTTTGTCCACAAGGTGCCAGTCAAATGCTTCAAACAATTGCTCTGAGTTTGTCCAAGAGCATTTGCCAGTCCTGGATATGGGTGTTCACTCCATATGTATCCTACCTCCGTGTAAGGATGATGGTTGGATGCAGCTACTCCTCGCTTGAAGCACAGATGGATGGAGAGTGAGTTATAGCAAGTGCCCAGCAGGTCCCCTAGTCTGGGGCCAACTGTGGGCTCAACAGAGGGACATGAGGCCATTCACATGGCCCCAAAGTTTGGACATGGCCTGAGTGGCCAACATATGACTAGAAAGCAACCACAAATGCTCAGTCCTTGCTGCCTGAACTCCTGCAGAAATGCCATGTGATGGGGGTTAGGTGCCCCTTTTGTATTCTTTCTCAGCTAGTGGAATTTTCCCCCATTTTAGCTGAGAGAAGCCTTGATGGTTGGTACTTCTTAGGTGCTTAAAAAAGACAAAGAATTGGCTGGGCCCGGTGGGGGGCAGCTGGAAGGAAGTGAGGCTTCTTGGGTCCTTCTGCAGGGGAGCAGGACAGACACTCTTGGAGCTGTGCCTGCTGGGGAGAGGAGGATTTTTGCCATCATCCAGATGGAGCAGCTGCTTGTTCTTGTTCTTGTTCTCTCCTTCTTCTTCTCTGTTTGTGACCCTCGCTCCCCTGTCCTGCCGGACGTGCTGCAGCACCAGCTGACCACTGCAGAGCTGCTGATCCATCTCATCCACCGGCCTGGGACTTTCTGCCCATCCCTGCCATTCCAGCGAGGTGTTTTTCCTCAGAGCCCTGCAGGAGCTCCGGGACTGAGTGCCAGCTGAGGGGTTTGTGAGGCACTGCCTCTCCTCCACTTTTCCTGTCTCGGCCGAGACGGGGTCCCTGTTCTGTTCTGTTGTTAATACTGTAGTTATTGTTGTTGATTTACCTTATTATACATATTAGTAAAGAACTGTTATTCCTATTCCCATATCTCTGCCTGAGAGCCCCGTGTTTTCAAAATATAATAATTCGCAGGGAAAGGGAGGGGCTTACATTTTCTTTTTTTTTCTTTCATTTCAAGGGAGGTTCCTGCGTTCCTTAACAGATACCTGTCTTACAAACCGAGACACCATGCAAAGCCCAGGATGCCCAAGGCTGATCCATGGCATTACCGTGCACTGCCAGCAGAAACTCCCTGGTGGTTTCCCCTGCTACATTCCTGGCCACACAGGTGTAGCTGGCACCGTCACCCAGCTCGGCATTGTTGATCTGCAGGTACCTCCCGCTGGACAGGATCCGCAGCCGGGGGCCTCCCTGTGGGCACACAGACACATGCAGGGGTTTAGAGATTCACTGTTGGCCTCTCCTGAGCACAGAACATCCTTCTGCTGCACAGCAGTAAAAGCCAAGAGAGAAAGGCACCAATAAACCAGGGAATGAACTCACTGCTGCCTTTATATCCCTGAAGAGGGTAAAGAAACTTTTAAAACTTAGCATTGTTTGCTGGGTCTCCACTGAAACACCTACAGAGGCTTGTGCCTGAAGAAAGGAAGTGTTACAGAGCCAAAGGACTCTGGAGTTTTTATGGAAAGAGGCACCTAATAAGCACATGAGTTATTTAATTTATCTTGTTATCTATGCACACTATAGGCAGAAGGAATCAAAGTTCTTCTACACTGTTCTTCCAGCTTCACAGTCTGGCTCGGCAGGCAGCACAGGCTTAGCCAGCTCAGTTTACCAGCCAGGAGTTCACCAGTCAGCAGCTCTGGGCACCGGCCACCCCTCTTCCCAGCCCTGCAGTGACTCCACAGCCACTGCCAGTTCAGTAAGAGCTTTACCACACCCAGCCTGAGGTATGTCTGCATCAATCACTGACAGCAACACCATACAAATGCTCAGAGACCTGAATGGATAAAAAGCAGCAGGAAAAAAAAGCACAAACTTAGCTTTTCCACTATGTGCTACACACCCTCTGGATGGAACTGAAAGCTGACATTCTACTCTTCTGGTTAGAGGGTCTGAGAAGGGCACCCCAGAGAGATGAAACTCCTCTGGTTCTGCACTAGCATCCTGGTACCCTGCTCTCACATCAGGCATCAGCTCCAAGGCTACAGTGCAGGGCTGGAGCTCTCAAGTGCCACAATTCACCACCAGAGTGGGTTATAGACAGATTTTGGGCAATCTGGCATTTCCTGTTGAGAACACAATCTGTGTGATGGTTTCTAAACACAGAAACCTAGAGATAACAGAAGACAGGGGATGAAGTTAAAACTTAATCCTTAGGCTCTACTCAAGCTAGAAAACGCATGCTGGAAAAAAAAATACAAACTCTGCAAGTCTTTTACTGTTTGCAAAAAAAAAAGTTAGGCCAGAAGGCTTGTATTCTTTTCTTAACCCTCAGTGTTCATTTCCAAAATCCATCAAGAATGCCACAACCTCAAAGCTGCTGGAGGCCATATCTTTCCATAGCTCTCCTGCCAGAGAAGGTGGTGCTGCACAATTCCATCACTCAGCACAGAGATGGAATAGGGAAGGTTTCACCTTAAAATTTGCCCAGTGGAAGACAATAAAAGTGGGAGGAATGACAACCCCCACAATAAGGCTGCTTCACAAAACCAGTGATATTTAAATAGAAATAACACTGCAGGCTGAGAACCTGCCTTTCTCCAGCCCTCTCTTGTCACTGCGACACCTCCACATTTCCAGGCAAGGATGATGATTTTCAAGGAGCTCCTCACCTCTCTTCCCACACCCAAGGGCACCCATTTCCAGCTGCTCAGGATTAGTCAGCTGTTACACTTCTTTAGGGTTGAAAAGCAACCAGGCATTGGGAAAGACACTGATTTCTCCTGATGTCTAGAATATGAGCTCATCGATGGGGAGGCCCTGGCACAGGGTGCCCAGAGCAGCTGTGGTTACCCCTGGATCCCTGGAAGTGTCCAAGGCCAGGCTGTACAGAGCTTGCAGCACCCTGGGCTAATGTTAGGTGTCCTTGCCCATGGCAGGGGGTAGCACTGGATGGGCTTTGAAGTCCCAAGAAGCTTCAGCCCTCACATTCTAACATGAGTTCACAAGGCAGCAAGAGAACTAACAGTGCAAAGATAATTCCCATGTGATCATCTGAGCTCACACCTCTGGCTGTCACAGTGTTCCTCTACTTTTGTTTCCTGGTGAATATTTTTAACAGTAGCTGCTCTTCATGGTTTATGCTCCCTAAGCATGGCTTTTCAAACAAGCTTTCCAATGAAGGCTAAGGCAAAAAGCATTCATATGTATATTATTTCAAGCCTTGTTCAACCTTGTTCTCATTTAAAAACCCCACCACTCAATTAGAGAATTAACTATCCAGAAGTAAAATGGTCCTGTTCATTTCCAGCTGGTTTGTGGGCTATATTAAGATCATGGTCCCTAGCAGTACTTAATAAGATCCATTGGCCCACCATATCTTCTACTTCTAAATCTACCACAGAGAGAGTCAGAGGAATGACATGTCAGAGGAAAGCAAATAAACAGAAACTTGGGTGAAGATTTAGTGATGGATCACAGTTAAAGGGGACAATTTATAATCTGTATTTGTTTCCTTTTTATTAATGAATAAAGGTTGAGAGAAAAATTTTAATTAAGTTCAATTAATAACTGAACTTTAATATTCACTTGAAAAGAACCTGTTTTGTGAGTGGTTCCAAGGATGGGAAGGAAAAAATTCTTTCTGTATAAACAATCCTCACCTTGCTAATTATCTCAAACAGCAAAGACTCTCTGCCTTGCCACGGCACTATGGAATTCTGAGTAGGAAAGATGCATTTGGTACAAAACCGGGTGACTAGCAACCCATTGTCTTTTAAAGAACTTCAATTCCTTTCTAAATGCTAGTAGAGTAGGAGGATGCATAATATGGCAAAAGGAAACAGCGCAGTCTTGTCTCAGCTACCTTTCCTGGGAAGCCATTCAGGAATTTATCAAAGGCTTCTAGCATTGCTCAGAGGATCCAGGAGGAGCAAGGGATCTGTTGCATTGCACTGTCCACATACTCCCCCACCCCCCTGAGACCCTGGTGCTGGGTTACCTGAGGTGTCTCCTCCCATCAGGTGTGTCATTGGCCACTACCTTCCCTGCCCCCTCTCCCTGGGTTTATCCCAGGGGGCCTGGACCCCCTCCCTCTCTCTCTCCTCCTTTTCTCCAGGACACCATGTGAGTTTTCTTCAATAAACTGTGGGATGGTTGGTCCCGAGGGAGAGAGCTCCTCGTCTTTTGCCTTTGTCCTTGTTGGGGTTGTTAAACCTGGGGTCCTGAGCCAGCCGAAATTGAACCCCGGACTCCCCCTGAGAGGGAACACACCCTGACAGGGATCCTCCTAAAGGAAAAAAGAACAAGTAACAGTGAGATGGCCACTTCACATGCCTGCCAGCTCTGGGTACCTCACTTGGGGCTGACTGCAGTGGCACTGGGGCTACCCAGCTGTTCTGAGTTCCAGTATGTAACTCTGGCTGAGGAGTGAGTGAGCAGAGAAATAGACCTTGAGCACTGCTGTGACAACTGCAGCGAGCAGTAGGCCAGCACAAAGGCTGGAACCTTGGTACCTCCAGCAGCTCTCCATTCTTCAGCCAGGAGATGGTGGGAGGAGGCACAGCGTCTGACCTGCACTCCAGAATAACCTGGCTGTTCTGCAGCACTGTCAGCTCCTGGGGCCCTCCAGTACCAGCGATGTTGGGGGGCACTGGGACAAAAAACAGAGACTAAAATCAACACATATGAACCATCAAGAAAACTACTTATTGAAAATTTCCAATTTATCTCAAGTTTAAAATAAATGCAAAGCTGTAGTATCATAAATTAGTTCTTCCTCTCAATATCTGTGTAAAATATATCAGAATATTTCACATCTCTACAGAGTAAGCACACCAGACTTGATCCAACCAAATATCAACATCTGTGAACTTCCTGGATATTCAAAATAAGACTTGGAATTGTAACAGAAATCAGGTGGAACCTCCCTTCTAACTGTATATCACATTCAGAATAACCATCCTTAATCAGAAACATTAATCATGATCATATGATGTAATATAGAACATTTCATCTTTAGAAATATGTGTTCGCTAAAGGAGATGCTGACATGTACCTTAGCACTTTGAGGAAATTTTTTCCCCCTAAATTAAACTTACCATGCACTCGTACTAAATATTCCTTGTCATCGTCTCCTGCTGGGCTAGATGCTAAACATGTGTATCTTCCTGTGTCCTCCACCTGGAAACACAGAACAATTTCAGTAGAAACTCCAGATTGTGGGAAAAATTCAGCCAAGAAATAAGCCAAAAAACCAAGAAATACAAACACAGTAACAACATACAACTGGCAGCATTTGAACACAAGCACAGGAGACAGAATACTTGGAAAGAAAGTAATGAAGTTGTTGAATACGTCTTGATTTCATTTGCTGGGGTTTTTCAGAGATGGCTCAGGAGTTGCAGGACTCCATAAAATCTCTGGATAATGTGTGTGCAGCACTAAAGATAGAACTGGCTGTAGGGATCCACCTAAGGAAGGCTCAGATTTGGGTACTGAGGAAATCTTTTTGTGCACACAGTCATGAACATCTTTATGGTTTCTCTTTCCTATAAAATCCTCATTGTACAGCCCAAAAGTGCTTGTTTCACAAACAAAACAAGCAGCAATCAATCCCAAGCCCTATCCTACTTCTGTCTGGGGAACTTCGCCTGGGTATCCACAGCTGGATCCAGCCCTAGTTTATTGATGCAGGTTTTTAAAGGTTGTTTGACCTGGACCCTTCTCTAATTACAAATCCAGGTGGGTGAATTTTAGGGGTTTTTAGGACACCTCTTAGGATGGTCCTAAGGCAGGAACCATTTTAGGGATGGCAGAACTGAGCCTATTTTGAAACAAACTCTACCTGAGCACTGGTTATTTGGAGGGCTTCTCTTAGCATGTGAATATTGTCAGTCTGCAACAGTGGGCGCCCATCCTTCATCCATGAGATTTTGGGCACTGGGATGCCAGAGGAGATGCAGAGAAGCTCAAATGGGTTGTTAACAATGACAGAGAGCTCTTCTGGTTCATCTGAACCATTGATATGGGGTGGCTCTGGAGAAGGAAAAACATTCCAGTTCTTTATGGACTCAGAACACCTATAAAAACTGACTGAAAACATGACCTTGTGGGTAGAGTCTGTAGAATTAGTCTACATTAAATTATTTCTGACTGTATCGTGACCTCACTGAGGAACTCGGGTAATTTCTATCTGACTCTTCCTATTAGTTTGCATATTTTATGGTTTAGAATTATTAATGTTTTTTAAAAACATAGATAAAACATTATATAATTTCAGCAAATATATTTATCAGCCTTTTAACTGTTGTGCTTTCAGCTGTGCATCTTCCAAGCAAGCTGAATTTCTGCTAAGCAAAGTTATTAATTCATAGCATATATTTATATTAATTATAGCACATTTCAGTACTTGAGGAATACATAGTGTATTGCACATTCACACATCTTTAGGTATCTTTAATTTCTTTATTTCTCTCATTTATCATTTATTGAAATGACCAGGTTGGACAGGGCTTGGAGCAACCTGGGAAGCAGAAGGCATCCCTTTCTATGGCAGGGGGTGAAACTGGATGGCTTTAAGGTTCCTCCCAACCCAAATCACCCTGGGATTCTATGAGCCTATGAAAATACTCCTTTTCCCTGGAGGTGTTTTAAGTGTCACGTCCCCACTCATGTTGAGAGGTGAACACTCACCCAGCACCTTCAGGATGAAGTGCTTGCTGCTCTGCCCTGCAGTGTTGGAGGCGACGCAGGTGTATCTGCCCGTGTCCGCAGGTTCTGCTCCCAGCACCTGCAGCACCATCCCATGCCTGCTGGAGCTCAGGTGAGCCCCAAGGGGCAGGGTGAGACCATCCTTGAGCCATGACACGCTGGGGACAGGGGAGCCATCGCTCATGCAGCCCAGGGTGGCCATGCCACCCCGCAGCACCAGCACCTCCTCTGTGCCCCCGGCATTGTCCAGGCTGGGCGGCACTGCAGGGACAGAGCTCAGTCACACACATGAGAGAAGCACAGGGATAGAGCTCAGTCACACACAAGTGAGGGGCACAGGAACAGAGCTCAGTCATACAGAGGAGATGGCATGGGGACAGAACTCAGTCACACACAGCACAGAACAGCTGCCCTTCTGCACTTCCTCACTTACATTCCTGTGCTAAACTTTCCTTACAAATTAAGTATTTTTCTTTCTAAAGAAACCTGTGACACATAGGAGATGGAACTAGATGAACTTTAAAGTCCCTTCCAACTCAAACCACTCTGTGATTTTGGGGTCTATTCAAGTAGACTTTTCTAGGGCTAAAACACCATTTAAAAAAAATTCAAACACTTTTCAAAGTTAGTATTTCCCCAGTGAAAATCTCTAAGATATACTTGTGGCTGTCTGCAATAAGAGGTTGGTGAGAAAGAAAACTAAAGGGTAGGTTTAAGAAATCAAGATATAAGATTCTTTACATAAAACTTTTCAGAGACACTCACCCAAAACTCGCAGGTTGTAATGTTTGTTGTGCACTCCAGCTCTGTTAGACGCTACACAAGTGTACATTCCAGTATCAGATATCTGCACTCGGGCAAGTCTAAGGAAAAAGCAATTAAAGTAAGCTGTAAATGGAATATATGGAACACATTACGTTTATTATGGCATAGTTTGGGTCAAATTTTACTCTTGCTTCCAAAAATACAGCAGAATGACGCTGGTACTCCAAAAAAGAACAGGAAGTCAGGTAGTCAAAAAATAGAAAACCAACCTGAGGATCTGCCCAGCTGAGAGGAGCTTGATCTGGGAGGAGACAGACAGAGGAAGGCCATTCTTCAGCCAGTGGAGCTGTGGTGGGGGGGTCCCAGTAGCATCACATTCAATATTAAGGGACGTATCCAAAAGGGCAGTGAGCTCCTCTGCTTCACCTTTACTATTGGCTATCGTTGGAGGAACTGCATTTTGTAGAGGATGGAAAGAAATGTATTAAAACAGGCTCTTGAAACCATTCTACCTTGCAGGAAATCCAGCCTTTAATGCCCCACTGGCAATTCAATATGACGGTCCCATTTTTTATTGAGTATATCCTCAGACAATAATATTGAGCACTAAAAATCATCCATTTATATATTTCAAATCAGAGGCACTGTACAATGACAGTAGAATTCTCTTTGATTTACCACCCTGCAGCAAGCAAGACAAAGCTCAGGGCCTGAAGTTCCTGGGGAGGGACAAACAGTGCAGGAAGAGATGGGCTGAACCCAGGGCCAGAAGGGACCACAAAACTCAATAAATCTTAAATACAATGAAATCACAGAGGAGGAAAGTTATTTTACTGGCGTCTGGATGCACCTGCTGACTTCTTAAATACAGAAGGTTCAGAATGTCTACGTAAGTATTCTGGATGATGACACAAACTGTTGCTTTGGGGCTCTTTGGGGTCACAGGTTTGTTTGAACGCCATGGCCTTGGGGGTTCACTACATAAAGAAGTCCAGACAGGTGCAGCTCCAGGCATTGGCTCAGTTAGGATCCCATCATGCCCTGTGACAGTGACACCAGTAAGACCTTTAAGTTGGTTTGCTTGAACTTCAGCCATTACAAACTGAGCACAAACTCCCTGCTGTTGTGCAGAGCCATTCTGTCCCAAAAAGATGTGCTGTGGTCATTCAGGACTGTTTCTAAAGAGGCCATCTCTTATTACTCTATTCATGCCTGTGTTCCCACTGACTCTGAGTCTGTGTAAGTGAGACAGACACCTACCCTGCAGTGAAACCCTGCTGGAACAGAACTCTCCTCTGTACCTTCTATTGCACTAAATGACCATATTTTCCACAAATTATAATATCCACTCTCTATGCTGCTAAAGGATTACACTCACTGGCCACTGGATGTCAAACTGTGCAATTTCCTCCAATGCTCCCTGATTTTTAAACTCTCTTTACCTATCAATTCCCTTCATAGCACTCTGCTCTTAGCTGATGTGCTTTGACTGGAATTAGGGAGGATACTACAACAAAACAGCAGTGTCACAGGAAATCAGGCCCAATATATTCTTCCCCATAAGAAATAAAAATTACCACAAGCAGAATCCCTCTATTATGAAATCCACCAAAGGAATTTATTCCTATTTATCTCAAAACACATTTACCAGCAATTTCAACCCTTCTGTCATTGACAGAGCATCCTGTGTAATATCTACAGCACAGGCAATTGGAAACACATGCATGAAGGATTCCACTGTAGTCAGGCATTCCTCTCTGTGCTCTCCCTTGGGAGCACTCCCAAGGATGGGATTATTATAAGAGCAGACTTGGGTTTCACATCTGGCAGAACTCACCATATACATTCAAGTTGAAAATCCTGTCCTCCTCTCCTGCAGGGTTAGTAGCCACACAAGTGTATTTTCCTGTGTCAGAGATGAGAGCTCTGGAGATATTTAACGTGCTGCCATCTGTAGTCACTCTACAAGGACCATCACAAAGCACAGTGAGTATGTTTAGTGTTCCTCTGATCTGGCAAATAAACAGTCTGGTCATTTCAGTAACTACCTCTCCTCTTGGGAGCTTGATGGGAGAATCATTGTGTTTTGCAAAATATTTTTGTTAGAGATAAGCTAATAAGTTTTTCCTAGAGATGTCCTGTTTAAAATTCAACTCCAGCCTGACTTTTGAAGGACCCATAATGAAAAGCATCAAGTAGAATGTTTCCATGCCTCACATCTTTCCCCTCCAAAGGAACTAAATTAACCTTAATAAACTTTCATGAAGCTGATGAACTTATATGGAATTCATTAACTGAGAAAGACATAAATATAATATACTTATCTCTGTTAGGAAAATGAAATTTTAAAAAAACAAAGGGCTAACAAATTATACTTGATTTATAGAAGCTGAGGAGGGAGATGATATTCTTAACCTGGCTAAGCTCCTGTTCAGGCTCTCCTCACATTCCCTCCTTAGGGCCCTCAAAATTATAGAAGAGAATGCAGTGTCTGCTTATTTTTCTTACCTTCTCCTTTGTAAATCATCGCTGGCAACTGTTTTTCCATCCTTCAGCCACTGTACATCCGGGGTGGGCACTCCAGTGGCATTGCAGAGCAGCTGGACACTCTCTCCTAGGAGGACACTAACCCCACTTGGCATCTCAGAGCCAGCAATACTGGGAGGAACTGGAAATGTACCATGGAGGGAAGAGATTCAGCGGCAAGAAACATAACCTTAACTAGAAACAGACATTGCAGTAGCTCATGAGCACCAGCACTTAGTGCAGCATCTGGGGCAGGTTCTCAGCAGCTGTGGCTGCCCCTGGAACTGTCCAAGGCCAGGATGGACAATGGACAGGGCTTGGATAGTGGAAGGTGTCTCTGCTTATGGCAGGGGGTGGCACCAGATGGCCTTTAAGGTCCTTTCCAGCCCAAAACAGTCTGGAATCTTGTGACTAACATCATGTGAACAGCCACACTAATTCCATCCTAATCAAAGTAATTTTCAGTCTGCATTCCCAAGGAACAAGGGTTGCTATCCATTAAGTCAAGAATGTCAGTCTCACTAATAAGTTCAGAGCATTTCAAGTGATTTCAGACACATTTGATCAAACAACCAGCTTGACATTCCATTCCCAAACTTGGGGAAAAAATGGCAGGCAGGGGTACATCAGTGCAATGAGTGGGGATGAGTCATTTGGAACCGAGGAAAACACAACAGTTGCAGACTAAGGGTGATTCACAGCAAGGCAGGAGACAATTCCCTAACAAATAAGGGCTTGTCATTTGAGGTGGGGATGGGGGAATATTCCTAAGGAAATTCTGGCAGTAGGTCTTTGCTAACTCCTCCCATGACACAACAGGTACCCTGCTGCTGAATTCATCTCTGTGTGCTGCTCTGCAGCCAATCAAGGCAGCTCCAGTGTTCAGCAGGAGGAATGATGTGACCAGCAGCAGACACAGACAGCCTGCACAACTCTATTCAAGTTCCATTGTCGGGACTTAAGAATATTCTTTTCCATGCAAATTTTGGACTGAAGTACTGAATTCTCCAACCCCTCTCCCCTCTGGTTACAAAAGTAACAGTCCAAATTCTCCACTTTTCTACATGGTTATGTGATCTCAGTGTCTCCAGCACAGACAGTGTCACATTCACCCCACATTCAATCAGTTCCACTCCCTGCATTCTCTCCACCATTCCTTACCTTGGATGGAAAGCACATAGGTTTTCTGAGCTTTCCCCTCTGGATTGGAGGCAATACACATGTAGGTTCCACTGTCCTGGAGCTGAGAGCGAGTGATCTGAAGCTTGCTTCCACCAGATAAAATATGAACTTCAAGAGAATCCAAGTTTTCTGAAAACATAAATAAGTCATCATTCAAAACCAGGCTACAGGGAGCAAACATTGCTTTTGGGAGAAATTGTTCCATCAAAGTTTCAAAACAAAGGTTCCAATCAGTTCTCATAAGAGTCTGTCTAGAGAAAAATGAAGAGGAAACAGAAACCAGAACAGCAAACAGCAAAGTGGTGCCTCAAAGAGGGGAAGAAGAGGAGTGAAAAGCATGAGACAATATTACCTATTGGTTTTCCATTCTTAAGCCACACTAATGTGGGTGGAGGAATTCCAGTAGCATCACACACAAGGGTGACAGGATTACTGATGGATTCACTGACCAGCTCCTCCTCAGAGCCTTCTATACTTGGAGGCACTGTAAATTGAATAGAAGAATGTTATGTAAACTAATTCTGAAGTGCCTAATCTGCTAAATGTATGTTGTCATAATAACTATTGTAGATCATGCAGAGAGTGCTCACCGTAAACATTGAGATGGAAATTTTTATCATCTCGTCCCACAATATTTGTAGCTTTGCATACATACTGTCCTGTGTCAGAAACCTGAAATAAGAGCAAGCTTTAAAAAAAATCATTATGCATTCTTATTTTAATGATACAGTTTAGAGACATTAACAACTTGTGCTTCTGACAACTCAAAGTGCTTCTCGTAAGATGAAAAATCTCCAGGAAACACATCTCCCATGTACAGCAAGTAAAATACACCACTAAAGACTGAAATGATTGTTTGGCAGTGGCAGAGCAGTGGCAGATGCAGCCTCCCCTCAGCCTGGCCCACCTCTGCAGCCTTAATCCGCAGGGTCTGTCCGTCTGCCAGGACCTCCATGGCAGCAGAGTCAGGAATGATGTGGCTGTTCTTGTACCAGGTGATGACTGGGGCTGGGATGGCATTGGACTCGCAGTCTAGGGTCACTGGGGTGCCCACTCGCACGTTCAGCACTGTCACCGACGTTCCCCCCTGGGCCTTGATGCTCGGGGGCACTGGGGAAGGAGCCCAGACTCAGTTTGGCATTGTGTTTAAACAACCCAATAAAGCAGATAAACCTCCCCACACTTTCCAAGAAATAGGTATTATTTCAGAAAATAGTAAAACACAAACCAAGGACAGTTAGGAAGCTCTTCTTCTGTCTTTCCCCAGCTTGGTTCCTGGCAGCACAAGTGTATTCTCCACCATCTGACAGCTTGGCTCGGGTAATCTGCAGCATCCGAGCACCTGGAACGAGGAGAGAAGGCTGGAGATTTGCTTTGTGGTCATTGTGCCAATCCCAAACGCTGGTTTAGAACTGCAGGTGCGACAGGCTGAGCCCACCAAGGAGTGGACATGGGCCCTATCAAGACAAACCAGACAGAAGCTGAGCCCTTAGACTGTAGAATAGCTGAGATTCCTCACCAGGCACAATAAAAGTGTTGGAATTTGAACTGAGAGGCTTTCCATTCTTCAGCCATCTGAGATCAGGAGGTGGAAAGCCCGTGACCTCACAAGTCAGAGAGATTAAATTATTCACCACAACGGTCAGATTCTCAGGGTTAGTCCCAATAACACTTGGAGGAACTGTGGAGAGAAAAATACATTAACAGCATCTATCACTGCATCAACAAAGGATTTCCCACAAGATCCTAATTTACTACAATAAAGTTGAATTGCTGCATTTTGCCAAAGGGCCTGGCTGCAAAAATCTTTCGCATCCTATTAATGAATCCACTGTTTTTTTGATATATCTGGAAATATGACTGCAACTAATCTAATGGTCATTCCTGTTCCTGTACTTCACAACAATGTCAATTATTTCATTTGCAGTCCTTCTGTGCTGAAGGCTTGGGAGGGCTAATAAACCCACATGAGATACTGACAATGCACCGCCAATTTTCTAACACTGCTTGTGTATATTTGCTGGGTGAGGCAGGACAGAGCAAATTCCCATTGTCAGAATATGTAGGATGACTATCACTTTTTCCTGATTCCTTGCTGCTCTTGTTCTCTGAAGAACTGTCCATTTTCCACCTGGACAAACCCCCAAACTTACTCCTCCTGACACAGTTCAGAGCTGTTCTGTCAACCAGATAAACCTGTTGCTTAGCAGTGAGCTAAGCACTAGAAAACCCTGGCATGCAGCACTGCTCCAAAGGGTGCATTTCTTAATCTCACAATTCCCAGAATTTTTAAATCAAGAATAGTTTGACATATGACCTTTCTACAATAATAATTTAGGATGAAAGAACTGTAAATATCTTCCCTTTAATAACCCTCAAGCTCTAGTTGCCATGCCTTTGCAGTGGGGATATATAAAACACTTAAGAGGAAAGCAAAAGCATGTTCTTGGCTTTATTGGGTGGAAAAATCATTCTAAAGAGCACATGGAATCCTCCTCTTCAGAGACAAAAACATTGAAGTATTTTGGCCCATTTCCCCCTGAAATGCTCCAGCTCTTTACTGTCACTTGAGTGACACAAACCAGTCATTGAAACAAGTTTATGGCTCCTCTGGGCATTGCACAAACAAGAACAGTCCCATGTAAATGGAGAATTCAGTCCATATTTTTCAGCTTGGAATAACTGAAAGATATTTCCCTGATAAAGAGGATAAAATGGTTCACTACAGCAAGTGGAGAATTTTGACCCGATGACATTAGATAGTTATTTATATTTATTAACTCTTACAGTTCCCTTTCCACAGATGTGATTATTGGCAGTGGGAAATTTAATATACAGGGCCAAATCTCAGCCATCTTTAATGAAATTTGCTTAAATTGTGTCAGTGGTTGATTTCAATTTCTGCAGCAAAAACCACCCACAAATGTACCACAGGTAATCTGCCTATGCAAATGTATCTGTGTGTGCAAAAAGACACAGTTATGGGCTCAAATATAGCACTCAGCATGAAAATTGCCTATTATTTCCCTACTATTTTAAATCTGGGTGCCTAATCCCTATGTTTTAAAAAGTGCTATATTAATTTTATTACTCACCCTGGACACCAGAAGTGATTTTTTCAATTTGACAAAGAGCACCATCTTTAGTATTTTAACTAAACACATATTAGAAACACATAAAAATGCTGGGAAATAGCCTTTTTTTGGACATTGACAAAACACAGATCCTGCTGCTTACTGATAATGCATTTTCCTTAGTGCTTCACCCTGTGTGGTATTTTCCTGAACAGCTACACTCTAACTTTTCAAATTAAACTACATTAAGAAAAATAGACCTAAATTGGTAATACTGTTAATAAACTTCATGCAAATATTTCTTTTAAGAGAACAGTATTTAGTCATAATCACTAAATTAAATATTTTTAAAACAGAAATTTAAATTTAAACACAAATGTTGGGAAAAGTGAAATATTTTGACTTAAAAGCAAAACACACATCAGGAAATCTGGACAGAATCCACTGTCTGTCCAGAAAATAACTTCTCAGAGAACAACTCCAAGGCAAATTCTTCCCATGACAACACTATTTTCGGCTAAACGCATTACTGAGTAGCAAAAAGTGCTAGAAATATGTGTCATGTAATAGGTAAATTTTCTGCATGTGTGACAGGAAAAAATGCATTTATTCTGTGTGCAATAAGCTGACTCCTCACATTCCTGGGATACTGGTACTGTCTTTAGGTGGGAGAAAGAACAATCCTTGTTTTCTATCAGATAAAGCAGAAAAAAATGTAGCTGCCAGTACTCCTTGTCAGGTTGAAACATGGAACATTGCAGAAGAATTAGTAGAAATAATTACTCTCTTGTCTTCAGGATGGAAAGCTGAAAGTGTGCAGAATTAGAAGGGGAAGTTTGGGTTTACTCTGAAATAGTAATTAGAGATGTCTTGATTTTCTGAAGTTATCAGGAGAGGGAAGGGAAGGTAGTGGAGACTGTTTTATGAAAAATGTCTTTGACTGTATTTGTCTTAGACTTCTGATGTTTAAAGCCAAAATTTATTTTAACTGTATTGTAACTCCACAAGAAAACCAAAAATAGAGACCAGAAATGAACCTCATATTGCCTTTGAGACATTTCTAAAAACCACATTTCTAAAAACCAAGCTTTTACAAGCTTAATGTTTTCTATCATTAATTTATTTGAAAAAACCTGTTTTCTGAATGTATCAAAACACTATAATCCAACCTGCTTATAATTCATGATTCCAGGGCTCTGCAACCCCAAAGAGGTGAACACAGCCACCACCCTAGGCTCCCTCAGTAACAATTCCCACCTTTCTGGAACACATATGAAGAGCTAAAGCCATGTGTTATCAAGGAAGAGCTAAAGCCATGTGGTATCAAGAACCATACGTTGTTAAGGTACTTTAAATTGGTATTTGAGCTCTGGTCTGTCAGAATCTCCATCACACCCAGTAGGACTCACATGAATGAAGCTGAGGAGGTCTGAGCACTCTGCTAAAAATAACACATCCAAGCTGAACCAGCATTTGACAGAAGACAGAAGTTATAGATGATGGTACTTACCGTGAACATGGAGGTCAAAATACTTCTTGGCACTTCCAGCTCTGTTTTCTGCAATGCAGATGTACCTGCCAGTATCTGTTATTTGTGGATTCAAAATCTAAGGCAAAAAAAGACAAATATGGCTTTGGAGCTAATATATAGATGTCTCACTGCCAAAGAAGCAAGTGGAGAGGATTAAGCCCAGCTCTCTCCTTTCATAGTTTTATTCAATTTCATTCATCAATGGGAAGTTCTTCAGAATACACTATTTTCATTATTTTCTCAAAAAAAGTCAATAATATTTAAAAGCAAATTATTTCAATGGAAGTGGTTCATAGCACAATCCCACAAATGGATCTGAGGAACTACATGGGAGTGAGAAGCAGCAGGTGAGGGACAGGAACAAAGGACAAAAACTCCTTATGTTTGCAGCACCTTGTAGGAGAAAGAAAATACTTCCTACTCAGCAAAACCAGATAGCTTTTTTGTTGCCAAAAACCCAGTTTGTCCACTATGAAAAAGGTTACACTACCTGTAACCTCCTTCCATTGGACAGAAATGTGTATTTGTCATCCTCTGCCAGAAGCTGGCCATCCTTCTGCCAGGTGATCCTTGGGGAAGGGCTCCCACTGGGAATGCAGTCCATGGCTGCCTCCTTGCTCACCAGCACGGTCACCTCCTCAGGCAGGTCCCCGTCAGCCCCACTGATGGATGGGGGAGCTGCAGGGAGCAAAGGTAAGGAGAACACTCAAGCACATCTCAGGTGGTTGTGAGATTAGACTGGGTTTGCAGGAGGAAGGAGTGAAACCTTTAGTGAATCCAGTGAAAGATAAAGCCATCCCATGAGTGGTTCAGCTGAAACTCAGCATCTAACTCCAAGGACTGTAGTAGAACTACACTTATTCACAGCATACAGAGAGAAGGAGAGGTGAAAACTCATCTTTCAATTATTCCACTGTACTCTTTGTCATCAAAATAAAAGATGACTTCCACTGCAAGACCCCTTTGGAACAATAAATCACTATTTTCAGTGGTATACCACCATCATAGAGGCAAAGAAGTGTTTCCCAAGGCTAAAACATTGTATACATCAACAGACACAAAAGGTCATCCAAATGGTTGTGCAGGCATTCATTAACCTAAATCCTCAGTTCCCTTCAGGCTTTGGGAGTCCTGTATATATTGTGGAAAATGATGGCCAAAATAAAGAAAGAGTTTAGAAAAGTCTTGGTCACAATTCTCAATGAGAAGCGGAAGAGAGAACAGAGAGATACCAAGATAAAATCTGGATTTTTACCTATGCTTTTCTTTCTGGTGAATGGTGAGAGCTGTAACACAACTGAGTTCCTATAATAATAACCTACACACACGGAACTAAAAACATCAAAACTCTGTTCACACAACTCCATACAGCTGTACAACTCTAGCACTCTATACACATTAACGTCATGGTTTACAAATAAATATTAAAAACCACTAGAGAGTCCTGGACCATAATGGTTGGTTATTTTGCACAGAAGCTTTTTTTGAGACCCAAAGAAGAAGGGAAGCTCACAGAGCACTCGGACGTCGTAGTGGATGGAGTCCTGCCCCACCTCGTTGACAGCCACACACGTGTATCTGCCGGTGTCCCCTGCCTGGGCCCATGCAATCTGCAGCACCCGGCCTCCTGCAAACAAAAGTCCAAGGGCAGCATCAAGCACTCTCCATCATCTCCACTCCAGATCCCACCAGAGACCTGAGCAAGCAAATTTATGAATGGTTAGTGTTTGATCTGAATTATAAGTAGCTAAAGGTTTTTATTTCCTGACTACTTTTTCTACAGCCAGATAGCTGGAGTGCAGCCATGCTCATAATGAAATGTTAGAAAAGATCAATTCTTCCAATAAAGGAAGAATATGCTGCAACAATATGCAGCCAGGCATTATTCTTCCATCAAAAATAGAAATATTTCTCTGTAAGATGGTACAGAATTAATAGGCACAAGGAAATATAAGCATAGAATATTCCATTCCAAACTGAAAAGATTCACTTCTGAGGCCTAGAGGTACTCTTCACTCTATTCTTCATAAAAGCATAGCCATATAAATACTTTCAGAAGGAGAGGAAGTATTAGGAATACTCTTTGGGAGTATTTGTCATTGCCCTCTCAAGAGATGAACAAGATGGACAAGCAGGTGTTCCCCTTTTAACACTATTCTTAAAAACTCCCTTTTTTAAAAACCCTTCTTTAAAAACTCTATCTCAAACCATCTGCATAGCAACACTCATGACTGTAGGCAGCTCTTTCCCTTCCCCATGAGCTTAAGTAGGAGATCATGACCATTTTTCTGCTGCAAACGTGATTTCCATGCCTCACCCCTTGGTTAAGAGGCTTTTCTACTACAATTATCTTTTTGTCAAAGCAAATTTAATAAGGAAATAAACCAGGAACATATTAGAGAGAAGATATCATTGCTGTATTTAATTTTGCAACATATCAAAGTGTCCAAGGTCAGGTTGGATGGGGCTTGAACCAATCTGATATAGTGGAAGGTGTCCCTGCCCATGGCAGGGGGTGTAATGAATGGGCCTTAAGACTCCTTCAAACCAAACTGTTCTGAGCTTCCATGATTCACTGTGAGAGTTCAATGGTGACATTCACACCATTTTAAGGACTACTTCTTAAATTAAACAAGGCGAAGGACTGGAGAGAAACATTTCCAGCTGATGATGTCTGAAAAGAACATTAAAGAAGCATTCTGAAGGGGAGAAGTGTGTAATCACTACACAAATACCAGCACTAAGGGCATTTCTTAATCATAGAATCATAGAATGGTTTGGGATGGAAGGGACCTTAGAGAGATCATCCAGTGTAACCTCCTGCCATGGGCAGGCACACCTTCCACTATCCCAGGTTGCTCCAACCCCTGTCCAGCCTGGCCTTGGACACTTCAGGGGCAGCTGCTCTGGGCACCCTATGCCATGGCCAAGAACATCAATACTCTGTTCACACAACTCCATACAGCTGTACAACTCTAGCACCCTAAACATGTTAACATCATGGTTTACAAATAAATGTTAAAAACCCTAGAGACTCCTGGACTATAATGGTTAGTTATTTTGCACAGAGGCACCCTCACAACCAAGCATTGCAATATCCAATCTAAACCCACTCTATTTTAATTTGAGTCCATACTCTCTTGTCCTGTCTCTCCATCTTTCCTGTTGGCCCCTTCAGGCACTGGAAGGCCACAATAAGGTCACTCTGAGGCTTCTTTTCTCCAGACTGAACAATCTGCCCAACTGTCCCAGCCTTTCCTCACAGGAGAGGGGCTCCATCCCTCTGATCACCTCGATGCAAGGCCAGAGAGTGCCAGCTGAACACCCACCTGGCAGGATGAGCACTCTCTCACTGGAGCTCAGGTGATGTCCATCCTTAAACCATGTGAGCACAGGGGGAGGAACAGCACTGGTCTCACAGTACAGTGAGAGGGGGTTGTTGACAATCACATCTTTACTTTCTCCATCTCTTTCTGCGTCCACCATGTTCCCAGCTTCCCACTCCCTGTAAGGCTTTTGGAAGCTAGGAGGAACTACAACAAAGAAGAGAAAGTATGTTAGCAATCAGCAGCAGAAATAGCTGGTTTTAAGGTCAAGAAATGAGAAGGCATTGTCATGTTCAATAGCAGTAATAAAAATTATGTGTATTAAATCAACCCCTCCCCCCACTTTAGGTCACCCAGGAAAATTCTAGTTCTTCTAGAATGAACAACTGGGCAATTTACTGAGTATTTTTTGAAGAGAAATAAATAACAGTGTAAGATGATCTGGTAACAAACACAGAGGGTATTCATCAACAAAAATACTTAAACAATGAGGTATCTGGTTTCACTCAAGCTCTCATTTTGTCTAAATTTTCAGAAATTACTCATGATTGTTTCCTTGTACTTACACCAGGAGACCAATAGGATGCTTATGTCTGGGGCCTCTAGATACTACTCCAAACAGAAAAATAAAGTATGTCTTAGTTCAAAACAAATTAAAATTTTTAATGGCATTTAGTGGAAGATCAGAGTTGCTAAGTCATTACACTGATTTCAGAAACACAACATATAAAAGAATAATCAAATACTACATGTATTTACAGCAATGAGTAAAATATCCCTGAAATCAAAGCCACACAAAACAAAAACATCCTGGAAATCAAAGCCACACAAAAGCAATGGGTTTGACTACACAAGGGTAAAGAACCTAAAATTATTAATTCCAGAATACAAAGAAAAGCAGGCTACCAGGAGAGCTTTATTACCCTTTTACCTTGTATATTTACATCAAATTCCAGCTCATCCTCGCCAGCAATGTTGGAGGCCAGACAAGTGTAGCGCCCCATGTCTGACACCTGGGCCTCCCTGATGTGCAGGGTGTGGCCACTGCCCTGGATCAGGACATGCTCATCTGCCTGCAGTGCCTGCAATGTCAATTGAAATGAAAATTAATATTCAGCAGAGAACACACTGGAAATACCCAGATTTGTGGTAGCAATATGAGTAAGCTCAATCAAGCTCCAAGGTCTTGGAGACAATTTTATTTTCATGGTTGTCAGAAACTTTGAATCTTCATCCTTCTGACTGTGGTGGCTGGACTCCTCAAGGATGTGATTTCCATCACTCCTAGCCCCAGGATACTGCTGAGAGGAGCAATGTCATCCCCATCATGCCAGGGTTCTTGTGACATTGGATCCAATCCCTGAACTCAGTAGTCAAGTTTCAAATACATGGAAAACTCCCAGCTTTCTGTGATGTGAACAAATGGATCTAACTCATGGATCTAACCCAGCAAGGGCATGGTTTGAACATGGAATGGACAGAACAGCAGCACAGAGAGACACGGGATCAGATATTCCTGTGCCTGAATGAGGTTCACACATGACAGCAGAGGCTGCAGTAACACAGCCTGTGTGTTCAGAATACATTAGATGTGCTCATCTACATCAGCAGCTTGGTCCAGTGGGAGGTGTCCCTGTCCATGGCAGAGGTGGAATAACTGGATGGGCTTTGAGGTCCCTTCCAACTTAAACCATACCACTGAGCCCATGCTTCCATGATTAGGGAGTCAGCACTGAACTCATGGCCTGCAGGGGACAACTCATTCAGTCCATGACAAGAGTGAAAGCCTTTCACCCAGGGCAACCTAAGGAGCAGCAACTGCTGTGCCAGCGGCAGTCAGGTGTGCACAGCCACTGCCTTTGGGGACCTCTTAACTCCCCAAATTGAGTTTTCCTTTGGCAATACAGCCAGAACTCCCAGGTATCCCAGAACAGCAGGGCACACTTGAAACAGCCAGAGGGTGATCATCCAGGTTATCCCCACATGGTCATTAAATCCAGGAAGAGCTGTTCCATGATGAGTGCCCTACTAAGAACAGCTCAAGCAACAGATTATACTCTTCTTTTTTACAGAAGTGCAGCACAGTTTCTTTTTTATTCATCCCCTATGCTGTATTTCAGTGCATGCCTGTGGCCTTGCCCTTCCCAAGCTCTCCAGATGGATTCATGGAGCTGTGTGTGTGGCAGGACTTGTGTCTCACTCCCCCTAGAGCAGCCAGATGCTCTTGTGGCTTTGTGTGCTCTGCCAGGACCAAGGGGGAGGCTCAACAACTTCTGCAAGGGCAGCACTTGAGGGAACTATCTGTAATAGGGTCATTGGGGGCTTTACGCAACAGCCACAGGTCCTGTGGTCACATCATGGGATGCTCCTGCCAAGAAGGGCACTCCCTCTCACAGTATAGGCCAGTGCCAGGCCTGGAAACTCCAGTCCCAGTGTCTCAGGCACCCACCAAAAGCCAGGATGCCATTTTGCAGAGGTCTGGCAGCTAGCAAGCACCCCAAACTGATGGGCAGTGATTCTGCCAGCAGCAGGGAGTGATGGTGACTTCTGCTGCCTTGCATGGATGCTATTTCCAGGGTCAGGGAACACACAGCTGTCCCTGTCCCACATCCCCTCAGAGGAAGGAACAGAGTTTGTGACTGGCCTGTCCATCCTTGTACCAGCTGATGGTGGCAGCAGGAATGGCGTGAGCTTCACACTCCAGGGTCAGGCTGTGGTTCACTTTGATCTTCACCTCCTTGGGGGACAGCCCTGTCCCTGAGATATCCCCTTTGGCAATGGTGGGTGGAACTGCAGACAAAGCAGAGAGGGGAGAGACTGTCATGGCTTACTGGCTGCTGCAGCATTTCAACATTAAGTGGAAAAAGGGAGATCCCAGTTAATAACCTCTGGAAAAGCAAATGCATTCCCCAAATAAACTGTCTTTTGCTCACAGCCAAATCATTACTTTTACACATATATTTTTTCCCCAGCCTTTTTTAGTATAGTTATTATGTACAAAAGTATACAAAACTGTGTTCAACACTTTTAAACATGCAGGTTTTTAAACATGCAAACCTGATTACAGACCTACCTAACTACAGCACTTCATTATTACGTGCCTGGCTTCAATTCTATAAAGTTCAGGGTACTGTAGCCATTAAAGAGCATGTTAATGGAAACTAATATTCCCATAAACATATGTTGGATCACAAGTCCACACTCAAGGTAGCTGGTGAAAACTCAACATTTCCACTGAAATCTCAGTGTTGCGAAATCCTGTTTCTTTCTGAATCAGAAGGAAAATAGAATGTTTCAAAATACTTCAGTTACCCACAGCTTGGTCTCATAATATTTTTGAAATTATTATAAAATGCCTTCAGAGTATTTTCTACTCTTTTTTTCCACTGGGAATTTTAAAATTTTCCTCTAATACTTACAGTATCCTAATAACTGACACTTGCAATGGCATTTGGGAGTGGAGGGAGGTACAGTCCCACACAGTCACGCATTAGTAATGAACTTTTTTGTCATTTTCTCATGATTTCAAATCCAGTGGGACCTTATTAGGGACTTAGCGTAATTAAATAACAGTATGGTTACTGTAAAGGAGCAAACCAATTCCAAATCAGACCGGGAAGTTAAAAAAAAAAAGGTAAAAATCATGCTTCACTGAGCCCATAATGAAGTGTTTGAGCATTAAAATTGAGTATTTAAGTAGAGATGCTCAAAGGATGCACTGATGGAAAAACACATCACACTAGATGTTAGAGACCCTCTCCTATTTATCTAAAATGGTTTCTGTGCTCGGGAGATTGTCTGTTCACATCTCCCATCGTGCTGCACTCATTTGACTTGAAAATCAGCACCAAAAGAAGTATTTCAAAGGAAACAGGAGTTCAGTGTTTCTTAATGTCCTCCCCTGAGTGATACAAAGGCTTTCAGTGCAACTGTAGCATTGCAAAGGATGCAACAATCAACTTTTCTGTAGTCTTTCCTCCTGCAATGCCAGGAGCTAATGCAGATGTTTGCTCAGCAAAGCCATTAATAGGAAATCTTGTATTCATCAGGACAGACAACATTGCAATGGAGAAAATGGAAGAATGCAAAATTAAAAGAAATCCCAAAAACTGAAAGCATTGCCATACTGTAGACTTTCACTTCATAGTGCCTCAGTGTCTCCCCAGCCTCATTTGTGGCTATGCAGGTGTATCTTCCAGTGCTGTCCTGCTGGGCATTCAGGATTTGCAGGGTCCGCCCACCTGTCAAAGACACCAACCTTTAATAGTGCTCACACCATACTCCTGCTTCCCTGTTATTTAAATACTACCTGCAGCATATTTCCAAATGCTTTGGTCCAAAATCTGCCCTTTGAAGAGCAGAAAACCTGACTGTTTACTAAAACACACCACAAATGAGTACATGATTCACAGCAGTGCTGTGGATCACAATTCCTGTTGTTTATAGATTCTTGGGAAATTTGTTAAGAAATTTCATTATGAAATTTGTGCAGGGAATTTCTTGAATATATTTATCCAGGACTCATTCTTTCTCTGAATGCTTGCAGTTAACAAGGTAAGGTACTCGTACATCTACACTACTCCAGTGCTCCCTCTGAAGCCTGTTCCCATTTTCCAGCTCCACAGGTACTAGGGAAAAGTTATTCTACTAACTAAAAATGGCAAACTACTAACGACCTAGAAAAATCCCACCTCATTCTCTTTATTAATTTAGCTCTCTCTCCATCTAATTTTCACACTTAATTGGGAAGTACCAGAGAAGTACAAAGAATCCCACAATGGTTTGCCTTAGAAGGAACTTAAAGCCCATTCATGGGCAGGGGCACCTTCCACTATCCCAGGTTGCATCCAGCCTGGCCCTGGATACTTCAAGGGATGGGGCAGCCACAGCTTCTCTGCGAAACTTGTGCCAGTGCACTTAATAAAAATATATCCTTAGATTTTTTAAAGATGTCCGTAACAGAAGAACATGCAATAAAATAATTAGGTGCTATTTCTCACCATGAACAGAGTTTACCTGGGAGAATGTGGATGTTTCTGCTGGACTCCAAGGGATTTCCATCTTTCAGCCAGGTGATGGTGGCTGGGGGGTAGGAATAAGCTTCACAGACCAATGAGGTGGGGTTGTTGAGGGTAACGGTGACATCTTCTGCATTCCCTTGGCTCTCTGTTCCCACAATGCTTGGAGCCACTGGGAACAACAAAATCAGTAATCACAGGGAAGAAAGCCCCTCTGTGAAAAGTCGATTTTCTGGAACCTGTTCAGTCTAGGAATCTGACTGCAGCCTCAGCTAGCTGGGACACAGTCCTACAAGGAGCACCAAAACTCAGCTGGTTTTAAGTTTGAAGTCAAAAGTGATCCCAAATCAGTGGAATTCACTCCCACCCCTGCCTTTGTCAAGGCTAAGTCCCCAGGAACAAGCCACCACTACTTGAGCAGAGCTTCTGCTTAATGATCCTGGAAGGAGCTTAGGAACAAGGCTTCGGAACACAAACTCATCATTGTTAGCACTTCATTGTGCAATAACCCTATGAAAAAAAAAAAAGAACTAAATGAGAAGTGCAGATGGTTTCGGCTTTTCTGAAGAGATCACAATCTGAAATGCTCTTCAGATGCTCCTTCCTTGAATCACAATAAGCCAAAGTGCTGTTCTGCCCATTCCATAGGGACACTATGCTGTGAAGGTTCCCTATACTCCAGCTCTGTTATCTAAAGCACAGCACTGGTGTTTCTATGAAACTACCATCACTTATCAATTACTAAGATGTAAAATTCTAATCATAGACAGGCAGCACTGCTGTCAATAAAGCCCTACAGAATTCCAACGGGACTTCTTGAGCTGCCCGTTCCTCTGGCCCAGCTCACCAAGCACATTGAGGCTGTAGGTTTTGCTCCTGTCCCCAGCAGTGTTGGATGCCAGACATGTGTACCGGCCTGTGTCCAGGAGCTGTGCCTCGGAGATCTGCAGGGATTGCCCGCTGGACACGATCCTAGGATCTCCAGCCTCGGCCAGAGCCTGCCCATCCTTCAGCCATGTGACCTGTGGCACAGGGTTCCCTTGATGGAGTCAGGAAAATGGAAAACATGAGATGCTGCATAACCTCTAGGATATACCAAGATTTCTAAGAAAGAGGAAAATACAGTTTCAGGTGTGCTTTTCATGTACATTCAAGGAGGGAAGTTTTGGAATATGATTTCTGAAGTCTCTGAACCTCCTGAAGACATATACACCTCCTCTGAAATTTGACAGGCTCTCAGAGAAGAATTATCACAGAAATACTCCTCTTGGTTCATATCATCCAACCTTTACAAGGAGTGCTTAATCCTGCTGTAAGCACCACAGTTAAATCTGAGATTTTAAAATCCCACTGAACTGAAATCCCATTAAAAACAGGCTGTACAGCACCAGCAGTGATCTGACCATGGTTTTGATGAGCAAAGGTACCTGTCACCTCACATGTCAGGGTAACCATGTGCTTCTCTTTCACTTTCACATCTTCCAGTGCATTTTCCCCGACAATCACTGGAGGCACTGCAACAGGCAAGGACACAACATCAGCATGGATTCCTTGCAACACTGGCTGCCCAATGATGCTGCTAGGAGAGATGAGCCCGGGAACACAGGATTAGGAAAACAAACTTGCCACTGTTTGTGTTTGATTTCACAGTTACTGCCATAAAAACCCAGGAGCAATACAACAGATTGCCAAGAAATGGACACTGTGCCACGGTTTATCAGTGTTGTCTGCAAATACAGTTAATTCCATATGGAATGAACACACTACATAGGTCTAAAGGCACCTTGCTGTGGTACAAATTACATTTCTCTAGGCAAGTAGTAAAATACTTATCCCACCCCCTAAACAGCCAACCCAAGGCAAGCCAACCCAATCCTACTGTATGGCTGATGTGGCTGACATATTTCCAAATTATCCTGGTCAACCTGTGCTTTTGGATGAGGAGGGCAGATTATGAGTGTGCTGGGGAGTAGCTGTGGTGGTTAAAAGCTGTGATCAATTATTAATTTCAAAGTAAAGGCATTTGTAGATCAGGCCAAAAGAAACTGGCCTGATCTACAAAAAACTGGCACTACAAGTCAAAGTAGGCATGGAGTGTAAAACGCTAAAAAGGAGACCTGTAGTTATTAGAAAGCAGCTCCATCTCCAGGAGATACAGGAAATTTTGTAACAAAAGTGTCATAGTAAGGAGCCTATGCTTTAATAATCCTGCAAAATGCAAACTTTCATCTTAGATAGAACACCTAAGAAGAAAGAAATTAAAATATATTTAGTAGCTTATTTGTGATCTAGCTCATTGCTGTAAGAAAACAAATAAAAGTAAGAATCACAGAAATACGTGGAATTCATTGTCAACAGGGACAAGAATGTTATACCAGATTTCTGATAACTAATGAAGGGTTCAAACTAGAGTGAAGGAAAAAGATGTGGGGAAACAAAACTTAAAATCATAAAGTTCAGGACTTAAGCTAGAAGTTACCACTATTAATAAAAAAAGACAGTAACTCATTACTTTGACTCCAAAATAATACAGCAGGTCACCAACACATCTTAATTTCAAAAATATGGCAAAGCCACACCAAACCATTTTCAAACATATAAATATTGTGCTTATTACTCTAAGCTCTGCCTGCAAATTTCTGCACCTCCTACAATAACCCAGAAAAATCCTGGCATGTCTGTGTACAGTTCCCACTGACAGTGACTGATGAGGATTCTGTGCTACTATCAGGCCCCATTCCAGTAACTTTCCTCTAAAAAGACAAAGCAGTTACTGGGGGGAGGAAAGATAAGACTGAACAATGGAATTTTCCACTTCAAATCAGCTTCACTGAGCATGTTTCTTCAAGGAAAACAAAGCCTATGCAATAGACATTCTCAGAACACTCAAGAACACCCTGCTACTAAAACCCTCCAAAGAAAACAGTCAGACAATGAATGCTTTCTAGTGTTTATCCATCTCTTCCATTTTACCACACTTACACTTCTATGAGCTCATCAAATAAACATGAACTGACTTGAATGGGAGTTATCATTTACAGGCTGAATATGCCCAAGTCAGCTGAAGGCAAGAGAAGATGAGGGTGCTGAGCACCTCAGAGAAAGGGAACTAAAAAATGAAACTCTACACAGAAATGCTGAGAGAAAACCTGCACTGTACCAGCCCTGACAATTATTGATACAAGTAACAGTTACTAAACTAAAAAGTAGTGCTTTCTGGGGAAAATACTGATTTGCAAAACTAAGCAATGTGATAAAGTAATATATTAATGGTTCCAAATAGCATCTAAAAACCTGCTGGACAACTCCTGGTCTAAGTATATCAGCAGGATCACCTCCTACTACATTGGTTTATATCTTTTGTCATACTAAAGGCTCTGCTGACTGAAGGTTTCTGTTGTATTGGACTTGGAATTGCTGATCCTGGAGAAGGCTCTGGGGAGACTCTGGAGCCTCTTCCAAAACCTTGGGGTGGGGGTAGAATGAGATGCGCTTTAAGGTCCCTTCCAACTTAAACCCTTACAGGTTTCTATGATTCTGTGTAGATGAAGCTTCTTTTAACAGCCTGATTTTCTGTCTGTGGTATCAAATTCACTTTTTTTTTTCCCTAGGGACATATGTTTTGGCGTAATATTTTTTAAAATACCAGCAAAGTGTACAGAACGCCCTCCCCTCCTTACTGTACAAACCTCTCTCTTGTTCTGCCCCAAACCTGAGCAGGTACTCACCCAGGACAGAGAGGTGGAAGTCTTTCCTGGCCTCCCCTGCGGCGTTGGTCACTACACACGTGTAAGATCCCTCATCCACTGCGCTTGTGGGGCTGAGCCGCAGTGTCCGGCCCCCTGAGACAGCCAAAAAAGCATCAGAGTCCTGCTCTGCCACCCAGCACCATCCTAGGGCTGAGGAGGGCACACACACACTGCTCCACTACACAGGATTCATGGGTTGGCACTTAGGATGTGGCAGAAACGCCGTGCTTGCAACACACTCTTCTGGGCAGGAAATTGGGACAGCACACAGCGCCTCCCACAGCATGGTTTTCACTCACAAGAGTACTTTGCCATACTGAGATTCTAGATGCATGTTCAGGAACATTAATAATGCCTCATCAGCGCTTTTTATGTGTANCTCCCACAGCATGGTTTTCACTCACAAGAGCCTCATCAGCGCTTTTTATGTGTGTATACACAAAAAAAAGCTTATTTCTATGAACACCTTGTGTTACAAATACTCCTTAAGGTATTTTCATATTTATAGATAAGGAATAAAATTCCACTTCTCCCTTCTAGCACTTACATTAACTGTGTAAATAATAATAAACAGCTGATAATAGCACTGGTTTATATGCAATGGTTTAAAAGAACAGATTCCTCGTATCTCTGTAGTTGTCAAGTCACCTATGCACAGATACATTCATTTAAAAGAAAGATTTGCAAATGTCTGACCAAAGATCAGGAATGTCCCTGCTTTGCCATGGCAGAGTAACCTCTCTTACCTTGCTTTTTGGCAGAGGAACAGCAGAACAGACATTAGGGAGCATTTGAGTGTGAAGCCAAGGCAGCCAGCCTGCAGCTTTTCCCAGTTTCTGGTTAGCAGCTCTCCTATCAGCAACCATTTCCTAACCCACACCACACCTGCCCAGGGCAGCTCCTGCCTGTGGCTATCACTGTTGGGACGTAGGCCAGAAAGCGATGATCCTGATCACGCACTTGCTGAGCTGGCTACCATGTGTGCCTCTGCCCAAGGGATCCTGCCTGCCAGAGGGAGCACTGGGAGACTGAGAGAGGCTCAAGTCTTCCAGCCTTATGTCTGACCCCTTCTCCCATCCAACCCTGCACAAGGCCAAAGCAGAAGCAGAAACCTGCCTGCACGAAACTGTGACATTCATTGGCATGACACACCAGAGCACAACCAGTCCTCCATTGCTGAAGTAGGACAGATTTTCTACATTTGGCTAAACAAAAGCTCCTCTCCTTCCTAAAGCCCACGTGAAGCTTATGGCATGGCCTGCATGGGAAGCAGGCAGGGTACAGTGGATTTTTTTGCTTTTTCCTAAAAGATATACAGGAAAGATCATCAAAAGCAAACATCAGTATCTGGACAATGCTCTCAAGCACTGGGTGGGATTGTTGGGGTGTCCCATGAATGGACAGGAGTTGGAGTGGATGGTCCTTGTGGGTCCCTGCCAGCTCAGGATATTGTGATTCTGTGATCTGAATTAACTGACTAAAAGCTTCCAGCAGTGTGTCCACACACTGAAATTATCTACAATGCCAAGTATGTTTTCCATCAACAGAACCAAAATCTTTCTTTGTCAAAGTGTTTAACTCCAAAATTAGAGGAGGATTTTTGTTGTTGTTGTTTTTTTTACAGCTGTACAACCACAAATAAAGCTCCAAATGCCATGCTGGCTACAGTTTACTACCACAACATGTAGCTTTCTGAAGTACAAAATCTGGAGGAAAACAAAGCCCCGAGCCTTGGCCTGTTTCTCCTCCCACACAGCCAGCATCCAGAGAAAATAAATATCTTTTTGTCCCTCCCTTCCTGACTTGAGATCTGGAAGGTGAGATTAATGTGGATGTAGAAAGCAACAGACAGGACAGAAACAATCAAGACCAGAAGATGGTATTTTTGTTAAAGGCAACTTGACACAGAATAGAATGCAGAGCAGCTCCCCGAGCCAAGTCTATACTGGGAAATAATCACACACCCACTCCTTTTTCCACCCACCATATGCAAAAATGGGAAAGCAGAGGACAGGACTATCTGTAACTTTAAAAGCTGCACTCATTAAAATATCCTGAAACTTACCAGTTTCAAGTGCAGTCTTAGCTGAGCTCTTAAATACCTTCCAGCTCTTTACCTGCCTGATAGCTTTGGTTCATGGTGCAGGCTTTGCATGGTGGCTATCACAGAGTATCAGAAACTCCATCAAAACTTACTGTCATGAGATTTCTACTTAACAGTGGCAAAACCAAGGTAATGAAACAACATGGCCAAAAATGCTTTAACATGCACTCATCTCTGAGGTTCCCTTTGGTTTCATATGCACATCCATAGAAATGAAAGATGTGCTTTGGTTTTTGCCATTTATTCTTTCAAAGATTTTTCCTCTTTAAATAGTGAAACAACTGTGAAGAGGAAGAGGTGTAGAAAAATAAATAGAAGAGCTAATGAAGTGTATTTCTGGCCATGACAAAGTGAGATGTTGCCATCTTGCCCTCCAACTTTCGTACCTGAGAGGATTTGCACCGAGCCGTTCAAGGTGATGGGCAACCCATTCTTGAGCCATGTTATTGCTGGCAAGGGGATTCCTGAGGCTTCACAAACCAGGGAGATGGGATTCTTCTCCACAGTGCTGATGTTTTCAGGCAGCTGCCGGTAACCATCAATACTTGGGGGAACTACAGCAAAGAGTAAGAAAAAGACATACTTCAGAGCAAATAAAAATTCATTTTGCTCACAAAATGTCGTGTCACAAATATTAGTTTACTGAGGGAGAGTAGCAGGGTCTTGGTTAAACCTTAATTTCTCTCTCCAGCAACAGAGTATTTCCCACCATGATATTCATCCCAATATCATGTAAAATCACACCATATCCTGGTTATCTCAGGTGATGAAGCAACTCAGGGTAGATTGATATTTACAGAAAGAGGGCCACAATTTTAAAATATTCAGGAGTTATAAACTTGGATTTGGGCATTTCCTAACACTGCATCCCCTGCAGCAGATCCAGGAGGTACACAACACCATTGCTCGCCACCCTGTGGTTAATTTCCATGCTGCCCCGGTGGGCCCCACTCACCGTGGACACTGAGGTGGTATTTCCTGTCAGCCAGCCCAGCAGCGTTGGTGGCCACACAGACGTAACGGCCGGTGTCGGACACTTGAGCACGCTCCAGCCGTAGGACACGGCCCCCAGCCAGTACTGCCACATGCCTGCCACTGCCCAGTGCCTGCCCGTCCTTCAACCACATCACTGCTGGCTCAGGAATGCCCTGAGCCTCACACTCCAGGGATAGTTCGCTTCCCTGGGTGACAACAACCTCTGACAGGTGAGGACCACTACTGGATATAGTTGGTCGAGCTAGGGAAGAACAAGGGACACCATGTAGGAGTTAATTGGAAGCTGCACTTGAGAATCTTCACTTGCTGCTGACTCAATTCTCCAGAGCAGCAGGGCCAGTAAAAGGCAGATCACCTCCTTTCCTCCTCTCCCACAGCATAAAGCAAAAAATGTTTTTTTAAATGTTAACTTACAGGCAATTTTTAAAATGCAAACAACAGAAAAAAGTAAATTAAAAAGACTGGCCCAGCACTGTCAATCCCTACAGATTTTGGAAGATTTTCTTCTCTATGGGATTGTTTAAAAACACCTCCTTTTATTCCTAACAAAAATACAATAGTATAAGGGAATGAAGGGAAATCTAGGTTCAGTCAGTTGTCATCACTACTGCAGCTTAGTGACAAGACTAAAGGGGTTACATCCACAGACTGTACACTTTCAACAGGGATATGCAATATCTTGGTCAAGCTACAGGTCCAAATTGCCAAAATTTTAATGACATAACACTCTCCTTGAACTACCTCTAAAATGTCCTACAGCCAGCATTCCATTTTGGAGACCCTGCAGCTCAACATCACTGCCTGGCTCATACTCCCATAACATTATTGCAGAACTGGTAAATCATGATCAGAATTTTCCTGGCACTTACTGTACACTTGCAGGCTGTACTCTTTGGTAGCATTCCCAGCCACATTTGAAGCAATACAGGTGTAAGATGCAGCATCAGACCTATCAGCAATTGTAACCTGGAGCTGTCTGCCGCCAGACAGCACCCGCACCCTTCCTGATGGCTCCAGCACCACAGGAGAGCCTGCAAGAGACCTTCTGTCACATAAAACTGCACAAGTAGCCAGGTATAAATGAAAAACACACGGCATGAAGTCCACTGTCTCATTCAAAAGGACTGAGCTGCCCATTTTAGAAGTACTCTCTCAGAGTTTCCCCAGAGAGCAGGAACTTGGCACAAGCAGATCCTGAGGACTTTCTGTATAACCACTGACTTCATGGGATACCCTAAGCTAAAGCACCCTGACTCTCCCTCACATCCATCCAGAGTTTGGAACACCTCCACTGAACAGAAAACTCAGTATTTTCAGTAAAATGTCACTCATTTTCCCGTATATAATTGTCTCACCCAGCACTGCCAGTACTTAGAATTGTATAATTTAGGTTTGCTATAGGTGAGTAATGCAATGGTTTGATTTCACAATTAAGGGATGAATATTATGTGCATGTTAAGAGAAGTATATACTGTTGATGTATAGTTTTGTTTTTGTAATATGTCCTCCCATAGGCCTCCTTCCCCTCTCCCTCATATTGTTGTTAGGGGATGGCCTTGGTAGTCAGGGCTTTTGAGGAGGGCTGGCTTGTTACTAGGAGGTGCAGCAGAACAACACCTGACCTCCAATCACGATGTAAGGAAATACTCTCCACCAATGGATGGCAAAGAAGGAGTTGACAAGACTTTGGGAGGGGCTAGGGGTATAGAAGGCAGAGCATCCATTTTGTAAATAAGCACACGGTGGTTTAGTCTTATTCTCCCAGTGCTGCTTTTTCTCCTTATTCAGTCTTTTTGTTGTATTTTGTTAAGATTTAATAAGCCTTCAAAATTTTAAAAGTGAACATCGTTTCTCACAGGTTTCACACCATCTGTGTGCTGTGTGTCACAGGCTTCTCAGGAAATCCTCAGCAGAAATGTGACAGTAAATCCCACTGCATTCCCTGAGCAGATTCTTCAGTCTTGAAAACCTCAGATTATCCATCTTAATCTTTCCAAACTGCAGGGAGACTTTGTGACAGAAGGAATGCACCTGCTACTGATACTTTTAACAAGCTTAATCTTCATTTCCCTCTTGTGCATTTGAAGTCCTCTCTACAAAGTACACCAAATGTCAAAGATGGTGAAAACTATACTTCTCTTCCTTTCTAACTGCTTTTCTTTGTAGTACTTTTACTACACTTTGTAGCAGGTTTAAGTCTCCTTCCTGCCATTAAGTGTACACACATTAGCCTTGCAGTGCATTTACATATCATACAAGGCCTCTCTGGCTTCCAAGAGACAGGGTTTAAAAACAACTTCATGTTCTCTGAAAATGTTATGCATTAGAAAAAGTGTTCTGTAATTAAAACCTGCTCCTTCCATGACCCAAAATTAATTAAACCAAGTACATATGAAGCATGAATTGTGCTCCTTAAAAAACACAAATACAGGTAAGATTGATTAATAACACAGCAATTATCACACTGGAAGAGTAAATTATCTTATTTTGTCCTATATTCTGTCGCCAACCGTGTTAATGCTTAGAAGAAGGTGCTGAAAATATCCGGCTTTGTCTGCCAATTCCTAAAGAGGTGTTTGGTGATGTAACTTTTACTCCTAAAGCAAAAGGTGTGTAGACTGCTTTTGAACAAGATGGGATGAGAGAAAGGGTTTGGTGATTCCCCAAAACAATGCCTACAACTACATGCATCTTCACTACTTAGCAGGATGCCATGGCTGCAGATTTAAAATGAGCTCAGAGAATCTATATTATGCAGTGGATCATAGGGCAGAAACTCAACTCCACACCAAGAGACTCCCAGTGACCCTGGTCCTGACATTTGCGATCCACAAACAAGTCTTAAAATCTTAGAATCTAGATCTTTAAGGTCAAGCCATTCTGGGATTGGTTTAATCATCTCATTCCAACTCTCTGCCATGGGCCCAAACACCTTCCACTTGCTCAAAAGACATCTACCCTGGTCTGGAACACTTCCAGGGATGGGGTACTGTGCTGCTGTCCTGTTGCCCCATGGTAAATAAACATATTAAGTGCTCCACAGTTCATTTTTGTCAGCTGAGCAATCTCAGCACTGCACTTCTCTTGCACCTTTAGGAACCTAATCACAGGTGAGATAGAGAGAAGGTAATCTACTGCTGGAGTTCACTTTACTCAATGTCAGGACTGTGCAGATATCTACATTTGAGCTCCTCAGAACACACCATCCAAAATGTACACAAGATAAAAAGAAAACCCAACAGGTCATAATTATCCCTTCTGCTTATAAAGCAGACAATTGGCATGGTTACGCACCATTCTTTTTCCAGGTGAGACTGGGTGGTGGGATGCCACTGGACTCACAGATCAGGCTGATCAAGTTCCCTTCAGTGACTGTCAGCTGAGAGCTGTTATCTGAGCCAGAAATACTTGGTGACACTGCAACGAAAAGCCAAATAAGTGCAGCCTTTGAAACAACACATTATCAACCAGCAGTGAACCCCAAATCACCCTCATGCAAATCCCTCCCATTCAGCTCTGAAGCAGTAATAGTGATTGTCTCCTCTATACTAACCAGGCCCTGGCTAGGGAACAATACACTTGGGAATGACTGCATCCATCCTTCTGGGCTCTAAGGGCTGCTGCGTGCACAGGCTTTATTTTGGGCTGCCTAAAATGGACTTCACTGAAAAAAGATGGTTTGGGGAACTTTGTCAAGTGACTCTAACTCTAAGAGCCTGATTTATTCATGGCCTCAGCTCATAAATCCATAGAGATCATCAGTGACTTAAAATTCAGCCTACATTTTTCCTTTGAATTTTTCCTGCATCGGCACACTAGCTGCCACATCCAAGGCTATGGATCCCACACCTCTGATCAACCTCCTGCAACAGAAGGATCACTTTGCTTTACAGCTCTGTGACTCTAAACCAGCTGCAGACAAAAGGGACCAATGTTTTACTGTGATTCTCAAAGTCTTAAAGCACTTTGGGTAAATCCCTAGGGAAGGGCTAATTGCCTCTCAGGAATCAGGGAATCATTTTCATCAGATAAAAATAGAGTAGGTAGAGGAAAAGCAGAGGAGAATGCAGGTTGACCCTGGCAAATAAAACCTTCCAGGTGACCAACTTATGCAGCACCTTTTTAATATGTGTGACAATAGCCAGCTTCTCCTTCTGACTGCTTCCAGCTCTCCAGCAGCAACCAGATGTGTAAGGTTTGAAACAACACTGCCAAGGGCCTTATAGTACTGTCTGCTTTACCCTTTATTTGTCCTGCTTCCAGCCAGGACAAGCCTGTGCTATTCTCTTCATTTAACTCACAGGCTGGCTCCTAGATCCGCAATTAGCTATCAAAATCTCACTAATCATCAGAAAAATACATTTCATGGACTTAAAACATCAAAATATGGCAAGGAGGCTTTTAGGTGCTGGGGTATAAATGAAAACTATAATTACAAACAATTATCCACAGATGGCTTTCACAGGTAGCCTGTAGTTTCTATCAAGCTTATCCAATCAAAGCTGCTAAGTAGCAAAGAATTATCCCTCCACTCAAATCCTACTGGAATGGTCTTACTGCACAAAGGAACAAATTTAAATCCCTCCAGCAAAGGTCCTGTGCAAAGGTCTGGGAGAGAGAGAGGAGCAGAGGTTGACCTGCAAAGTAAATGGTATCTGCTTCAGCATGGGAAAATGGCATGATACAACACCCACCTCTAACTTAAATGCCATGAATGGAAATGACAGACTTGAAATATGTACTGAAAAATGTCATTTTAATGTGACAAACCCTCATAGGCAATTTTAGTCATGTGACTCCAAAGCAAGAAATTGATTTATAATACTAAAACAGGGACATTTCAATTTGTATATGAGAGATGTTGCAGAAAATCCCCTCAAATGCAATTATTAAAATAATGTCCTAAGCCACATTCATCATAGAGCCATAGAATGATTAAAGCTGTTTTTATGATTCAGCACTATTAAGTTTGTAGAGCAAATAAAACTAGATAAGACAGTTTTTGTTTATCTGAATTTCCAATGCTTCAGCATTTCAGTAAGTGGAAAGTTAGTATGTTGCTTTAAATGGCATTAAAGCTATGGATCCAAACCCAGGTATTTATCATAAAATCATAGATCACAGAATGGTGTGGGCTGGAAGGGACCTTAAAGATCATCTTGTTCCAACCCCTCACCATGAGAAGGGATGCCGCCACTCATTAGTTATTGTTGGAGAAGCTAAGACAGAGAAACCTTATGACTGCTCAGCAAAATATTCTGAAAATATTAAACCCATAATCAAAGTAGAAATGAAACTCAGCATTGAGATTCAGGATACCGAGTTAGTTACTATATAACCCAAGAACAACAGCCTAGCCAGCTGAAGAAGAATCCTCTGGATTAAACGATACCCTTTTAATGATAGAAAAACCAAAGGTCGAAATAGAGATGAAAGTCAGTTTTAAGATATAATTCACTGATGTTTATTGGCAAAATCCTGGCCAGACAGGGAAGAATCTGAGGAATGTGAATTCAGATATGATAATAGAGTCACTCCTATAGGCTGTATGTAACACCTCTCAGATTTCGTGTTATATGTTGGTTGGTTAGAGTAAACTGGAATATTCATTATATGTTGCGGTGTGTTGCGCAATTTCCACATGTTTCTTGGATGCCCCCAAGCCACAGCATGGTCGGCACGGGGCTTCTGGCTACGC
>VWYI01039426.1:10146-61886 GCA_013399455.1 Anthoscopus minutus | reverse complement strand
ATTATAGAAAGAGATATAATGTATTGTAAGAAGAACCTCGCTCTCTTAATCTCTTATTTCTTCCCTCCCTCTGGCGGGCCTTCCTTGGCCCTCTCTTAATCTCTTAACTATCATAACTCTCTTTTTGTTGGCCCTCTCCAGCCTTCTCCTACCTCTCTTCTCCCTCCTATCACCTCTATCCCCATGCTCAGCTCTCTCTCTCTCTCTAAGCACATTTTAGGCTGAAGCTGGCAGCCTTAAATGGAGCTCTATCCACCTTAACAATAAACGGTCTATCCCCTGAGCAGCCTGGTGTGTTTAGAGACAATAAAGAATTTCTACAAGCTCTAACTATGCTCATTCCTGTAAGCTCCATAAAAAGTCTGCGGAATAACTGGTGTTAATTTAGAACAAAATTAAAGCAATTGAAAAATGTGTGCACTGACTTGGGCCTGTTCACGTACAGCAAATACAACATCTCCCTGCACAAGCCTCAGCAACTGTGTGTTGATGAACCACAGAGGATTTCAGCGTCTCACATCGTAATTCAGCTCTGAGCTTTGCTCCCATTTCTGGAATAAGCTTAATAAATCTTACCCCAGATATTGACATTATAGTTCTTCTCAGTTTTCCCAGCAACATTTGTCACTTTGCAAGTGTAGCGTCCAGTGTCCCGCACTTGAGCTCCTTCAATCTGGGGACAAAAAGAAAACCTGGGTTTCTTCTTCCTACATAATTATTCATGAAATGTATAGGGAGAAGGGGCTCAGGTTTCAATTTTATTTGTATATATGTCTCCCTGAATGTTAATAATAGAGCATGAATCCAGCAAGTTCTGCACCCAGATGGCAGGGTCTCTGATACTCCTCCCTCCTCATACACTAGTCTCTGCTGCCCCAGAGAGCCCAATGCTGTCCCACCTCCACAGAGGGTGCAGCTTCCCAGGAAAGAACCCCAGCACACCCTGCCTGCCCAGTTTACCTTCAGCACACTCCCGTCTCCAGAGATGCTCAGGCCTGGTTTCTCCAGCAAGGGCTGTCCGTCCCTGAGCCAGGTGAGGCGGGGTGGGGGCACGGCTCTGCTGTGGCACTGCAGCTCCAGGGCCTGGCCCAGCAGCACTGACACATTCTGCTCCTCTCCCACGATGTTGGGGGGAACTGCACCAACACAATCACACACTTGGTTATCTTGGAAAAACCCTCTGAGACCACTGAGTTCAACCATTCCCCAGCACTGTCCCCAGGGGCAACACCCACAGGTCTTAAATACCTCCAGGGATGGCAACTCCATCCCTGCCCTGGGCAGCTGTGCCAGTGACTGACTGTGAAGAAATTTTTCCTAATATCCAACCTGAACCTCTCCTGGCACAACCTGAGGCTGTTCCCTCTAGTCCTATTGCTCAAACAAAGGGATCTTTGGGCACTGAAGACTTCCCAGAGCAAACATAATATGGAGTTAAGGGACTTCACTTAGCAAAGACAAAATTACACTTACACCTTCGGTTACACACAGCTTTTGTCTCCTTTATACCACAAAAACTACAATAACAATTTTTTTTATTTACAGGCTATCTTCTGCACAAACTACACACTAGTGAGGTATCAGCTACAAAGAAATCATAAGGATAAGCCTAGACTAGCAAAAAACTCCCTTGAAACATAGCTAGAAAGAAAAATAGCCAGTTATATAAAAATGAGGGAATGCATTCCTGCAAGAAGGAAAAAGAGCTGCTGTGAAAAAGCTCACGAGATAACAATTAGCCCCAGAAGCTGAAAATGTCTTAAGCTGTCCCAGAGAGTGCCAAGAAGGATGCTTGGCTTTAAGGAAAACTCTGACTTACAGAGAATTTGTCCAGAGATGGCCAAATACAGCTGACAAAATGAGAACTTACAAATACAGCTGACAAAATGAGAATGGTCGGCAAGCAAGTCAATGGGTTAATGACTTAATCAACAAATCATAATCTACAATAAGCTCAGGTATCAGGTTTGTGTGGGATCTATTAATTATTACATTTAGTGGCACTGAGCACTATATTTACATTTGTCCAAATCAGAAGGGAGGATATATTTACACGAGTTCAGGCAAAAAGATTTCAAAATTAACTTACTGACAATCTGGAAAACCAACAAACTAAAAAACCACTCCTTTCCTGCTCCTTGAAGGAGACAGAGCCGACTGGCTGGGCTCAACACAGTGTCACTATTTAGCACTAAAAGAGTCCCCTCCACTTAGGCAGGCAGAGCAAGGCTTGGGAATAGCATGGGAACTGCAGAGCAGGATGGGGAGCTTCCAGCACCTCCTGCTGGTGCAGTAAAGACAACAGAGCACTGGCCCCAAGAATACATCTCATCTGGAAGATCTACCTGGTTTTACACAAACACATATTTTCTTTTCATTCATAAATGAGCTTTTATGAATTAAACTTATAAACTCACTACCGCAGTTACTTTTCTTCAAGGATAGGCAGTAGGATACATCTGCATGCTTTAGTAAATGAGAGTGGATGTGCATATATATGTTTTAACTTCCATACACAGACCCCTCCTCCTCACTTGGCCTTCCATTACAGGTTGGGACTATTTTTACTCAGCGCTGCTCTGGGTCTGGGCCCCATGTGTTAAATTAAAGCTTTAAGAACAGCTCCCAGAACCAAAAGAAAGACATTTCTCACTCACCATAAACGAGGAGGTCAATGTCCCTCTGGCTCTCCCCCGCAGCATTGACTGCCACACATGTATACGTCCCTGTGTCACTGAGCTGGGCACTGGGCAGTGCCAGCACCTGGCCCCCAGACAGGACCTGCAATGGGAGTACAGCACTCTCAAGCACACTCCAGTGTCAAATAACAGACGGGGAGCCCTTAGGGGCCATTTCAAAATGGAACACTTGTTTTGCCACTGCTTCCCAACATCTCTCTGTACGCCAGTGTTCTCTTCTAAATGAGACTTGTAAAAGCAGAACTCTAACTTCATGCCAGTCCCTATGGAATTCCTGGAATTCCCAAAGACTACAGGATCTGGCAGATGGTGGGAACTCCCTCCCTCCCACCAGTTTCAAACATGCTGTCACAGCTTCTGTCTGTGCCCTGGGCTGTCCTCACAGAACACAAATTCCCCCTCTTCCCTTTCAGATTATAAAATCAACTTGCAAAAACCAACCACGGCCTCTCGTTATGCCTCATTTTATAAGGAGATATTTACCTCAAAATATCTCCTTATATCAGAGGCTCATTTTCTTTTCTGAATTACTGAATATGTAATAAGCTTTCCAGATCTATTCAGCAGAGGAATTTGGTCCAATTTCTTCTTCTTCCCAGTAAGTGGAGAATTTGTTGATACAAACTTACTCAGTAGGACATCAGCTGAAAGGACCGCTTTATTTCAATGTATCTCTATATTCCACTTCACACAGTACTGGAGCTAAACTCACACAACCAGTCCAGAACAAAACGCCTTATATTATTACTCCAAATCCTCTGACTTATTCTCTTCCATTAAACTGCATTGACTTAAAAACTTCCTCCCACAACAGAGAACACCATAGAGCCGGATCTGATCCTGGTACCTGGAGTCCATTGCTGACGCTGGACACAGGGCTTCCATCCTTCAGCCACGTCAGGATAGGGGCAGGGATGCCTCTGGCTTCACACTCCAGTCTCACTGGATTATTGACCACTACTGTCACCCTGTCACTGCTGCCAGAGATGGATGGGGGAACTAAAAAAAACCAAAGAGAAAGGACTGTAACAGCTACATAGTAGTATTAATCACAGTGAAATTAAATAGGCTGCCTAGTTTTGGATGCTATTTCTCTTTTCTCATGTTATTCCTGCTGAGCTCTTGTCACATATTTGCTCTGTGCCAGATCCTGCTCTTCCCTAGCATGAGCAGGCAGATGACTGCAGTGAAACTACAGTGAGCAAGGTATGTGGGACTGGGCCCACAGCCCAGAGGACAGCTGTGAAACCCAGGAACCACAAAATAAAGCCAGAAAATATTCCCTCAAACTTTTCTACTAGTCCATTTAGGCCTTGTGAAAGACATTAGGAGTGGTGGGGATTAAAGAAAGGAGTTTACCATATAAACCACACAATGTAAATCCATACACAGAGTGATAAATTGGCCTGGCAGAGGATATGGAAATGTTTACCAGATTAGACTGGAAAATATCTGCCTCTCTGATGACACAAAACATTGCAATAGAACATCTAAAGCACTTACTCTAGGCATATACTCTAGCAAATGTTGTAGGGCTCTAGTAGAAAGGGAGACAAGAATCATTAAAAAAGGAAGATGTTTCATATACTAGGAGAATAAAAACTATTCTATTTGCTCCTACCATTAATAACTTAGTGTTAAAGTTTAAAAGTCAGTATCAGATGAAGACTTAATGTTCAAAGTCACTCCTGCAAAGACATGAGATTGGTGTGAGCTACTCATACATATTCTCCTGTGTGAAGGGAGGTAACATATATAAAATTCTGAACTGAAAATAATATTCATTAATGAATTTAGCAACCTCTAAGAGCCTGTAACTCAGGTTGTGGGTGTCCCATCTCTGAATGTGTCCAAGGCTGGGCTGGACAGGTCAGGGTATAGAAATGGATGGGCTTTAAGGTCCCTTCCAACCCAAACCACTCCATGATTCTGTCATTCTCCTCACTCATACATGTATTTCAGTAATAGCAGTAAGGGCAGAAAAAAGGCACAGGATTTTGTAATTTTTTAATCTTTTACCCACACACAGAGTTCCTCCTATTGCAGTGCAATGGCATTCATTGTTCTCCAATGCCTGAGAAAGATATAGTGGGGAGAAAGAAGTGAAAAAGATTAATACTATGAAATCCTATGAATTCTAACTAAGCTGGAATTCCATCTGCTTCCTTCACTTGGCCTGCCTGGTTTGACTCAGTGTTAAGCCTATGGTATCAAGCATTGTTTTTAATGCCAAAAAGATCTGATAACGCTATTAACTACAGAAATTGGTAAATAAGACTAGTAGTTGATCAAGGCAAGTGCTCATAGAAATCTAGAGCATTCCTCCCATAAATGCAACATAACTTTTAATACTTGGCATTTGAACCTGCTCTCCATTAAGGAGTCGGTGCTTCCACTGGTAAAGAGGGAAAAATCCTCAAGTTTTGTCTTCTCAAACTCCTAAATTCTAAGGACAGTGGATGATAAACCTGTGAATTCTAGGACCTCTCTGGCCTAGCAGGACACCAGCTGAATGAAGCAGGTTCATAGACAGGGGTTTGACACAGTTAGTTCCTTTGATGCCACTAGTTGTGGCTGAATTGCATATAACTCTGTTCCAGAAGGGGAAGTTCTGTGTCTTAGTCAGAAAATTTTAGTTCCCTAGAAAACTCTAGATATGTTTGCTGAAACTCCTCCGCTCTTAAAAAGACACACGAGTACTGAGGGGTTATTTTCCATTTAACTAAAATAATGACCTTAGTTCTAAGGATTTCCTGGGAATTAATCACTGAGTGGGGTTAATTAACTTCGACTGTGTCTTGTGCCATCTGTTTTTCCCATGATGGTCATTAAGTCCATGGAAATGCACTGCCCAAGCATTAATTAACATTCATAGGAGCTATATACTGTGTGAGCAACTCAGCTGGGGACACTGTGCCAAATCTGTGCCGCATTTTTGCATAGAAGACTCCCACAGAAAACGAGCTACATTCACATGAAGGTATCAAAGATAAGAATTTGGATTATGGCCACATCCAAAAGTCACTGAAATCACTGGAAAACTTCCAATTGGGCTTTTACTCAGGTGTCTCACATCAGCAAACACCCACACTTCTACTTCATCTTCTTAGACACAGCATATTTTTCTTCAAAACTGTTGGATTATGAAAGAGCATTTGATCTGTGTCCTTTGTCTACTGTGAGCTTCAAAGTCACCTATAATAAACCCCAGCAACTGCCAAGCCCTCCAAATTGGTTTAAGTGATACCTTAAACAAAATAACTCTTCCACAAATTCATTCTTAGAAATGCTTTCCCTTGGCACATTTTCCACATTCAAAATATCTATTCTACTGTCAGTGAGAAAACAGAAGAGTATGGAGTGCCAGGACAAGGGGGAATGGCTTCCTACTGCCAGAGGGCAGGGTGAGATGGGTAATTGGAAAGGAATTCCTGGCTGTGAGGGCGGTGAGGGCCCTGGAATGAAATTCCCAGAGAAGCTGTGGCTATCCCTGGATCCCTAGAAGTGTCCTAAGCCAGGCTGGATGGAGCTTGGAGCAACCTGGGCTAGTGGAAGGTGTCCCTGCCCATGGCAAGAGGTGGCACTGGATGGGCTTTAAGATCCCTTCCACCCCAAACCACTCTGGGATTCTGTGATCATGTGATGAGTGACACCAAGTCTGTTGAGCAGACTGGAAGAGGAAAGCAAAGGTGGAGCTTGCATATATTATTCTTAAGTGTCACCATACAGGGCAATAGGAAACAGCCTCAAGTTGTGCTAGGGGTAGGGAGGTTAATTTGGATATTAGGACAAGTTTCTTCATGGATACGGGAGTCAGACACTGGCATAGCTGCCCAGGGCAGTGGTGGGTCCCCATCCCTGGAGGGATTTCCTTATCAGCACTGTGGGAACTGTTGGAGACTCGGCGCTCTCAGAAGTAATTCACAGGCTCCAGAAGTGACAGTTCTGTGGTTCTGCACTCACCATGGACCTGAAGGTTGTAGAGCAGCTCAGCCGTGCCCACGACATTGGCAGCCTGGCACTTGTAGAGGCCAGAGTCGGCCACCTGTGCGCCTTCAATGTGTAGCACCTGTCCCCTCTCATCCAGTGTATGCCCATCTTTGGACCACAACACATCTGCAGGGGAGGAATGGTGAAAAATCACTAATAACCCTGACAAACAGCACCACAGAGCTGTCACACCGGCCACCTCAGCTTTCATGCACACACCAACGTTTAACAGTCAATGGCAGTGTTAATCGTGATTAAGAATAAAAAAAATGTAACAGAAAATTAGGAAATAGGAAGATTTGTACAAAATACTGACTTTGCCCTGCAATTCAACAGGAAATTTGACACTATCATCCATACCCCCCATATATTTATGAAGAAGTGTTCTGAGAAATTATCACACAAAGCAAATTATAGGAAATTTACATGTCTTACACCAAGGTAAAGAGCAGCTGTTTAAAACCACACAAAAATATGAAGGGGGATGGAAGGAAATGAGCTTTTCAGGTCCCTTCAAACCCAAACCACCCAGGGATACTACAATACAGGGGATCTATCCAGGGATTCTATGATACATATCAAATTTTTTTAGCTTTACCCTAACTTATCACTACATTAAACTGAACTATCTGAGACAAGGAATCAAAACATAAGCAACCAAACCAAAGAGCAACCACCAGGTTGAAAAACAGAAAATAAATAGCAGAAAATTTGGTGTAACTGCAGAAGAAAATTTTATAGGAAGTTTACAACCAAGAAAATAAGCAAATTTTGCATCTCAGCCAAAAGATGGCACCATCCATTAGGAATATGGGTCACTGGTGATTTGCTGGCATCACTTCATTACTCAGATGAAATTACTGTTCTTGAAAGGATTATGTGTAATGCACAAGGGGTTTTGGGGAAAGACTCACACCCACTAAGTGCTCTGGTCTGACTGATGGACAAGACTTGCACACAGCTTCTCTCTTTTCCAGTGATTTGCTGTGCTCTTACTCTCCTGACTTATGTTATATCTTGACAATAGGATGTGCCATTGCATCACACCAGGGGTGACCAAACTGTTCTTATTGCATACATTTTCTGAAATATGTAATTTTAATTGTTTTTTCTAAAATAACTGAACATTCGGAAGATAAAAAGAGAAAAAAAACTTAAAAGCAGTGTAAAATAGATATAAAATTCTTATGCTTTTATGACATTTTACTTCCTCAATATGTTAGTTTTTTTAATGTAAGTATAAATTATTCTACAATATAATACTTCCCTGTGAATTAATTCTTTAAAAGGCAGAAAAGGAGAAGCTGGATGCACATCTGAAATGTAATAATACTTTTCTCCTGAAAACGTTGCTATAATCAGCATGAGAATAATTTGTTATATTAGATACAAGCTCTTAGTATCTATTCCCCATTTTGCTCTACAATAATTAATACAGAAAACTTCTCTGAATAGTAATATGTTGTTTTATATCGTACCAGGTAATAAAAAACACACATAAAAAGAAGTCCTAGACCCGGGCACACTTGACAGGCACACTCAATCCATGAAGTATTTCAGGTCTGGCTTACACTAACAAATACTGAACTGACAGATCGAAGTGGATGTGTTTAAAGCTCATTCAGTAGAAATCAAATAGTGCTTTTGCCTGTGGACAAGGCATCACAAGGGAGTAGATTATTATTGTGATATATTTTCACTCATTTATCAGTGGGGATTACTGAATTCGTCAATGCTTTTGACATGTCAGCCCATACATTGACATTTCTCATCACACAGTTTCTAGCTGGTTTTAAATCACACAATTAGCTCCACATTCAGCATATCCTTTACTTTCCAAAGACACATGAGAGTGAAACCCTTTATGAGATGCTCTCCGAGGTATACATGGATACCTGGCAGAGGGTTCCCGGATGCTCTGCATTGAAGATGGATTGGATTATTCACCACCACTGTTTCATTCAATATTTTTCCTGCATCTTCCAGACTGGGTGGTTCTGGGAAAAGACAAAAGCCACAGATTTTCATTAATTCAGCCACCTAGCTAGCAGAGCATCCAACCACAAAGTCATCTACCCTCAGAGAAACTTTGGGCAATGAGTTGCACAAGCTTCAACTGCTGGGTGACCAAGGAATTTCTTCAGAAAGATCATCTCTGAAATGCAAATACTCTCTAATTATATAATCTCATTAGTGGTAAGAGGAATGAAACATTGCTTTTGTTGATTTTAATTTTTTTCAGGAAAAATAGAACTTAAAGCAGATTTGCAAGTAATGGGTACACAACACAGAACAGCAACTCTTTCTTGTGGCAAGCTCCTCTCACTTCACCTGGTGGATAGTAAACTGAGTGGTTGTAGACAGCTTTTACCTTCCTGAAGTTCCAAAATCTGAAATATGACAGAAACACCAGACAATGACATTTTGAACATGAAGATTGACAGTAAAGGATAGCATTATGAGCATGGGACTGACACTGAAATTAGCTGTGATACAATTATCACACTCTGAATGTGTCTCTTCTTTCTAAGCCACATCCACAGAGACTCTGCAACCTCTGCTCACTTCAATTTAACATTTTTCAGTTATTGGCTTAGTTTGGCAATAAAAGTCAACATAGCCATACTCTGTGAGAATATTGTCACAGTCTGTTCCTGCACCTCCTTAGGATTCCCATACCTCCTTTGAGGAATGGGTCACATCAACAATGCACAAAACTTCATGATCACTTCTGAGCCAAATATTCATAAATCATGGTGAGAGCATTTACTGAAATTCACATGCAAAGAACAGCTTCTCGAGTCTCTCTGATTCTTTTTATACTGCTTTTAGCTGCAAAAGAAAATTCGCTATACACAGGCTGAAGTCTCCTCACAATAAAATGTTCCTTTCTCTGTAAAGTCTTATGTGTAAAAATTTCCCATTCCCCAGAGTCACAGTGAATACCAATATCCACAAAAGCTTGGATGAAACTAGTAATGCCAGTGGTGGTGTATCACACATTGATTCAGAAACACAGAGTACCCTTCTGAGGGGTGGGTTAGTAGGAATGTGTTTGGCATTTTGGGATACCTGAGCAGCAGAGGTTTCTGGAAAGATAATCATTAATTCATTTCTGTGTCCTTTGGTATTACAGGAGAGAGGCCAAACTCTGCAAAAGCCAGTTTTTGACCTCATTCCTTACTAATGGAGTGGGACAGACAAAGAGAACTGAGAGGTGGATGTACAGAGCCAGGAGAAAAGCCAGAGCAAAATGAGCCCAGGTGCAAGAGCTGCATGGACAGCCCCGTTCGGTTGCATTACCATGCACGTGGAGCCAGGTGTGCTGCTGCGCCTCCCCTGCAGCGTTGGTGGCCACACAGGTGTAGCGGGCGGTGTCTCCAGGCAGGGCCTTGCCAAGCTGCAGGACATGGCCTGAGGCCTCCAGCTGTTCCCAAACACAGAGAGGAGCTGAGTGACACCACTGCCCTCAGCACAGCCACTTGGTGGGAGGGTGGGCAGACATGTCCAGGCTCATCCCCTCCCAAACCTGGCTCATGGAACGAGGAAATGGCTGGGTCAGAGCTTTCAGTGTCCCTGGGATAGCAGCATCAGGAGCTGTATAGGTGTGAGAAGACCCAGCTAGCAAGGGCAGGCAGGGAGAGAAGATTGCAGGCAAGATGCTAAAAACTGCTCCAGCCATGGGAAATCAAAGCCACTGCAAGCACTCACCCCCAGAACATGCAAGCACTGGGGAGGGCTCTTCATGGAAAGGCAGGATCTCACCAGAAGAAGGGAATTACAGGTAGCTGCTTCAGTGATTACAGAACAGCTCAGCTAATCCCATCTCACAGGGATGAGTGGCTAGAGCCACCTCACAATCAGCAGATAAACATTTGACCTTGAAGGGCAAAGTACAACTGGAAGGAGACAGATTCTGAATTTCCAGTCACAGACTCGCCTGATACAAGGTGTCTAGTGGGATTCAGTCTACTGACCACTGCTGTAACCTGAGACACCACCCTAATCAGGTAAAAAGTCCCTCACTCTTGCATGATGGATCTTAAACCCTTTTATATCACAGCATGAGAGAAGCAAAAGGAAAAGAAGCACAAACATGTATAATTTATGGCAATTACCTTCCATGGTTTGGATCTCAGAAAAGAATCATGCTTACTCTGATATTTCCCCTAGCTGTGTTTACTGGCTGTCCATCTTTTAACCAGGTTATGGAAGGGCTGGGGATGCCACTGGCTATGCACTGCAGCGTTACAGGCTTGTGGAGCACAACCGCTCTCTCAGAAGGCCCAGCCAATTTAATGGTTGGAGGAACTGCAAAAAGCACCAGAAAGAAAAAAAATGCCTCATTTAAACATGTACATTTAAATAGACAGAAGCAGTATCCCAGAGGTAAGTGCAGCTTTACTTCTACTTCCAGATCTAGTGGAAGGTGTCCCTGCCATGGCTGGTGTCCAACCCAAACCATTCTCTGATTCTATTTCATCTAATCTCCTCTCCAGTTTTTCAATCTGCTAATGCAAATAAACATCTATAGAAAGTCTGAGCACCTTCTTGCCAGCAATTTGAAATAAAAGCAGTCTGCTGCTTCCCGCCCACCTTGAGTAACCTACCATGTACTGTAATATCAAATTCCTTTTCATGTTCTCCTGCCTTGTTTGCAGCCACACATTTATAGCGGCCGCTGTCTGACACTTGAGCTTGAAAGATGACAAGTTTCTGTCCATTTAGTAAGATCTTGTGTCCAGACTCCTGTTCAACTGGTTGACCATCTTTGAACCATCTACGAAAACCAAAGTTCCATTTCAGTTGTCAGTGAAAGTAAGATCAACAACAATCTTAAAACATGCACAATTCTATTAAATAGAATGCCTCACTACCTCTGTTTGCATTTCTAGGGAAGTCTGGAAATGTCAGGTTTTATTCGCCTTGTGTGAGTGCCATGGATTGAAGTGTTTACCAGAAGGGAGCACTGGGCAACAGCCACTAAAGACAGTGTCCAAAAGGTCATGGCAAATACCACCAGAAGCAGAGAGGAGCCTCCAAAGCAAAAGCAGTCATGGGTGTTAGAAGGAAAGAGCACATTAAGTTGCATTAGAAAAGGACTTAAAAGTTTTGTCTGCTCCTGTTTTCCATCCTCATCTCCAGGACATGGATATTGGCACAACAAACCAAACTACTCTAAAAATGAAATCCTGATGTTGACAAGTGAGTGCCTGATGGTGCTATCAGTGGAGCCAGGAGTTTGTCCTTTACTCATTACCACCACTAATTAACACAGGTGTCCCACAAAGCTCACCTAACCAACCAGCAGATTTACTTGTATTCTTTCTACTGTCATAGCAGTGCCCTTACGTGATAGTCGGTGAGGGTGTCCCCCTTGCTGAACAATCCAGCTCCAAAGGGCTATGGAGAATCACAATGTAGCCCAAGAGCTCATCCCCACCTTCCACAAATGGTGGCACTGTAAGAGAGAAAAATCCACCAACAGAAACATTTAAACATCAGAATTATAAAACAAGTCTCTCTCAAACAGCACTGGTAAACACACTGATTCATTATGAACCACTGTTCCTTTTTGAAAAGAAACATCTGCCCAGTGACATATTGTGGCTTCAAATCACCACTCTCACTTTTTTACTGTTTCTTGTTTGGTCGGGTTTTCCAGATTCTGTCAGAAGAACCNGGGCTTTTATCACCCTCTGTCAGCAGAAGGAGAAAACAAAGGTGCAGAGGATCCTCTTCCAGGTCCTCTTCACCCTGTCACATCCTCTCTGGGAAGGAAGCACTGACACAGCTCCTCCAATATCAAGACTAGTGACATTAACCTGCAGAAGCAGAATGGATGCTCTACATCTGCATTCAGTATTGTGTTCAAGCGAGCAAACCCTAAAAATCAGCTCCTTACAGTTCTTTTCCATGTCAGAAGACCTCAAGACATTCAGAAGGGACTGCTGATATACAGTGTGGTAATGGATTCAAGGGATACAGAAGAGAAAGTATGTTTTTCAGTATAAAGTTCAAAACTTGCACAACACAAATTTAGAGAAAGATGTCCTCTCCCAGAGGCAACTACTAAGTAACGTTTTTAATGGATTTCTGTGATTTTCTTCTCTGAAGACAAGTAAGAAGAATTTTAGAGGTTACTGAGAATAATATTACCTACCAAATTCACTGGAAAAATCCTTCAACTACTAACATTAAATTAAGTTTTCAACTGTCCTGTAGCCCAGGACAGAAAATTGTGCAGTTCCCAGGTTCAGCTAGATAAGGGAGCATGACTAACCGATCTTAATATATTAATATCAACAAAAATAAAACCACAGGTTTTATGGAACTTTTCCATCTTAGGTTTAGGGGAACCTGATAAATCTACAGCTCACTTACCTAAGATTTCAACATCATACTTGATTTCTTGTTCCCCAGCTATGCTTGTGGCCACACACCAGTACTGGCCCTGGTCAGCCTCAACAGCATTCAGGATCTCCAGCTGCTTTCCCCCAGCCAGGACACGGAGCTTGTCACTTGCTTTCACAGGAACCCTGTCTTTTAACCAGGTCAGGAGAGGGGGAGGGTTGCCAGCAGCCTTACACTCCAACGTCAGGGAATTTCCAGCAACCACCTGCCTGCTCTGGGCTGTGTCAGCATCGCCCTCGATGACTGGAGGAACTGCAGAAAGGAAGAAATATATTGCAAGCCATTCATTTTGTAGTCAGAAAATTTATTAAAAGAAAATAGGTTTTTTCGACCCACTCTGGCTCCATCTGCCATCATGTCACGCACTATTTTATGTGAGAATTTGCTGCTGGGGCAAGAGAAGGTAGAGAAGTCAAATGATGTAGCTCAAAATTGACCAGCTGTATAAAACAGAGGATATGTAGTACCTTGAGAGGGAAGAATTAGACAAGAAGGACTTAAAGGAGTACACTGAAGATCCCACACAGAGTGTTCTTTCAAGTAAGCATTGCTTAGCATGCAGATGTGAGATAACAAATGGACATACACGGAATACATGGAAAAAAATATAACTGTATAGAAGAAAGCATGGTACCAAGGGCAGTGAAGGGAGGGCAGAGTTAGACAGAGTATTGGGAAGGAATTCTTCCCTGTGAGGGTGGGGAGGCTCTGGCACAGGGTACTCAGAGAAGCTGTGGCTGCCCCTGGATCCATGGAAGTGTCCAAGGACAGGCTGGATGGGCCTTGAAGCAAATCTGGGATAGAGGAAGGTGCCCCTGCCCATGGCAAGGTTGGGACTGAATGGGCTTTAAGGTCCCTTTCAACCCACACCGTATTATGATTCCATGAAGTCAAGAACTGTTGGAGAGTCCCATAAAGCAGAGGGTCTAAATCTCCCTCTACAGCCCTGCCAACAGAGGCCAGAATTTAATCACAACAGTCACTGCCAGGCTGCAGAGGCTGAAAACCTCTTCCACAGCTGTTCTGCAGGAGCAGTAAGGTAGTCCAGGAGCTGTCCCTCACCATAGACATCCACATGGAAGAGTTTCTCTGCAGCCCCCGCAGTGCTGCTCACACGACATGTGTACTGGGCAGAGTCTGACACCTGTGCCCGCGGGATCTGCAGGAACTGCCCTCTGTCCACGTAGAGAGCCTGGGGGCTGGAAATCACACGCTGTCCATCCTTGTACCAGGTGATGGTGGGTACAGGGATTCCCTTGGATTCACATTCCAGATTTATCAGGTTGTTGAGGAGCACTGATACCTCTGTTGTAATATTTCCCCCCTTAATACTAGGAGGGACTAATTCAAAAGACAAAACAACAACATTAAAGCCTTATAATATAAATATGTGCAGATTTAAACAAAACATTAGAATGCTGTAAGAATAAAATATCTTCATCATCAGCCTTCCTGCTGTGTTTTGTTTGGTTCTTTGCCCAGCAGAGCTCATCTATCACCTGTACAGTCCTTCAAGGTGCACAGGGTGGAAGGCATGAACACAACAAAAAGGCCACCAGGCTCCAGCATGTGCCAGATTAGGACAGCTGGGCTTCAATGCCTCCTGCAATGCACTTGGGCAGCCCTCTTTCCCATCTTCAAAGAAAGAGCAATCCCTGGATTGCTGGGAGGTACATTCTCCCAGAAAGGATCTTGCTATTGAAAATACCAAACACACCCAAAGAGCTTCCACAACTGCAGTGGTTACTGCTCCATGCTCCAAACTTTTGAGGATGAAGTCAGTTGCTTTGAGACTAAGCATGTGCTTAACAGTCTTGCTTTATGCTCTTATTTTTGAAGCTTTTTGGCCAATAGTCATTCCCCTTGCTCTCTAGGCAGCAGGACTTGTATTTTTCTAGCAAACAAGCTCTTGTGTAAATCAGCCAATATAAAGAGTCCGTAAATCTCTACAGAAGTAATAAAAACACAGTGCAATTGGAAATGACTAAATTTATGGCTGCTGAAAGGACCAGACACATCTGGAAGACACATTGACTCCTCTGCTGCCACACATGCTCAGTACATTCACAGATTCCTCTAACTTCCAGAGTGGTCATTGAAAACACCACTGCAGAAATGTGAAGCAAAGTGTCTGTGAACGGATGGGTCCCCACCTGAGACAGGTCCTGCAGTTATCAAACCACAACAAGTTCATCTTTCCTGAAGAACCTGAAATAAATCTATTAATCTGAAAGGATTTTATCTGGGGGGAAGGGGGAGAAGCCATTTTATTTCTCTAATCTCAAAACAGCTACAATCCCCTGCAAGTCCTCCCAGCATTCTCTTTGTTCCTGAGAGAAAAATGTCTTACCACAACCGGTGTGCAGCCACATTCTGTGCCTGTGGGTGCTCTGCATTTCACAAATGTCCCAGAAGAAGGAAATAATGCACATTAAGCTCACAGAATCACACACAAAGTACAGGAACAAATCCATAGCAAGGGAGGACTTGAGATCTAACAATGCCCTACCCTTCACATTCCAGGCACAAGAATTTCTGAGTGTCACGAAGCATGGGGTGTATCCCAGCACCACGTTAAGAAAAATAAGACTAAATGTGTATTAAAATCAAAATCTTATTAATTAACTCTTCCCTAAGATAGATCAAAGCAATAAAGACAATGTGATAATAAAAACTCAGTTGAAACTAACAGCAGAATTTGAGAACACCCTTCAATATTTTTTGCTTTCACTAATTAGAAAAAGAAGCATATAAACAACATTGCAAGGTGTTTCTCTGAGTCTGTGAAGACTACATCCACACTTAACTTCATACATACAAATACTCAAAAATGCGATTTTGTGAACGCATGATTATTAAATTAAATTTACATACAAATTTTGTGGCATCAGAGACTCAATTTGCATTTACCTGTGTATCACCATTCAAAAAGAAACCTTAAGAGTAAAACAAGAGGATCTTCTGGGATCAGGCATTTCATAAACTTACCATGGACAATAAGCCTGACTTCCTTCACTTGCTTGCCAGCAGTGTTGGTGGCACTGCACTGATAACGACCCTTGTCAACCCTGCGAGTACTCTTGATGTGGAGAACTTGGTCCCTGTCCAGGAGCTCAACATTGGGATCACCCAAAAACAAGGGCCTGAAACAGAGACCATTTTGCTTCACAGAATTCTTCCCCCACCCTTTCAGTATTAATTTAAACTGACAATAATAATAAGAGGTCCTTTGGTAGCAGTAATTGCACCATTTGAGAGTGCCATTTAGCATTAAATTAATGGCATTAATCACAAGAACCACCATATACTGACAAGCTATTATGATTAACTGTACTCCTAACTTCTAAAAGAAATCAAACCACAAAAAGTACTTTTCTCAGATCTCCAGGATGCCAGCATCAGAGCCACAGTTGCACGCCTGACCTTAGCTCCTTTTCCCAATTCATTTAGTCATGCCAGACCTTTTTTGATAACAAAATGGCAGCTACTATGTAGGAACAACATATCCATAGCAAAGAGTCAAGAATTGTCACAGCAGAGTATCTGTGAGTCCTGACCAATGTATATAACTGAACTACATTGTTAAATACCAAAAACACCCAGCCCAGTTGGGTTTTCAGCTAATATTTAAGAATTATTCTTCTGGTGTTCTTTCCGAGAAGATGAGATGAGGAATAGAAAACATACAGGCTATAAATGTTTTCAAACCTGTACTGCATATATGTATATGTAAGTTTTCAAACCTTTAATGTATATATGGCGAACTGCACAAGCCAGCAAAACATCTGTCTATCAGTGAAAAAATCATCTCAGATGAAGAAGTGCATTTTAACTAATGATGTGTATAAAATAATCCAGGTAGAAAAACTCACAGAATAAACCCAAAGAAATGGTTCTGCTTATCTTGCTTCAACCATCATCTCCCTCCAAAAACCCCAAATCTGCTCTACAAGTGACACTAATGGGTGAGTTCAGAAAGAAAAGTGGGATGTTAAGTTGCAACTAAAGAATTTACCACCTCACACCACCCCAAATTCTGATGACAGTAAGTTAACACTAAGTAATTAAACACTGCACCTCCTTCCTCTCTGCTAGGAAAAAGAGCCTGATTCAAACCACAAAAGCTGCAATATACTCACTTGCCATCCTTGAACCAGTGAATGTCAGGAACAGGGAAGCCTTTGGCTCTGCACTCCAGATAGACTTCCTGGTTGAGGATGACTGCCACTTCAGTAGGAGTATTGGCACCTATTATGCTCGGTGGAACTTTGAAAAGACAAAACACAAAAGCTTAAAAAACATTAAGGAAGGACTGGTATTTAGCCAGGCAAGCTGTGCCCTGTGACTGAAGGGAATGCAATGGTGGATATTACTATTCCCTTGAAACACTTTTAGCGTTCACTGCAGAGGGAATTCAGATCACAATAACCTGTCTATCGTGACAAGCACTTCTCCACTTGCACTGGTGAACTGTACCTGGGAACACCCCTATGTCACACTGGACTGCCACAAAACAAAGCACCAAAGCCCAGAAATCAAAAGCAACATTTTGCCTGTGTTGCTACAAGAATGGCAAAGTTTAAGCACTCAGTGTTTCAGCATCCAATAATTCATGAGCAGTGAAGAATCTGTTTATAATGAGTTGAAATTTACTGGCTTCTTAAATATCAACTGTTTTTTCAATCACCAACTAAAACCCAAACCAAACAAAAATCAACCCCAAAGCTATGGAACTAACCAAGTATATGGAGGTTAAACAGCTTCTCAGAACTTCCTGCTACATTTATGGCTTTGCATGAATACCATCCTGCGTCCTCGGTAGTAGCTTTCAGGAGCTTCAGTATCTTCCCTTTGTGCAAAATCTGGCGAGCGCTGCTTTCCACAACCTTAGAGGAACTTGAGACATTAGCCTTATGTGATCCAAGCTACAGCAGCCAAGTATCACAGCTGGATTTTTATAAGAAAATGGTAGTTTGAGTGGAAGGATAATCTGTTTCCACTTTCAGTTTCAGCAATAATCTCCTGCCCTGCTGCAATGTATTCAATATGGTTTGTAGCTCAGCCTCGGGCAAGGAGTGGGGAAACTCCAATCAGGAGTAATGGGCAGTCCCAGGAGTGCATAATGGGACCTCACCTCATCTTAAGCTACGACTTATCAGCTACAAGTGGAAACAAAGGACTCAAAGGTAATCTTGAGGAATTCAATTCACCTCCAAAAGTTATTATTTCTCCATCTATAGAATGAAAAAAATGGCAATATTGGTCTCCTCTGCATGGATTGGCCTCAACAATACTGGGGGATTGCCAAGGGCAATTCCTAAGGGAATATTGAAACTAAGGAGCTTACATTTGATTTACAGAATTAATGGATGAGCCATACTTAGCAGCCTTTTTTGTGGTGGTGTTCTTAGAGCACTTAAATATACATAAAGGCATTTACCTGGTTTTTTTTTTTAATGAATTCTCATACCAAGCTCTAAAAAGTCCACAGTTAGATTAATCCCACATACCTGGATATCATCCTTATACCAGGAAATGACTGGAAAGGGGTTACCAGTTACTTCACAGAAGAGACTTACAGGGTGATGAACAACCACAGATGTATTTGTCACCTTATCTTGATCTCTAATTTCAGGAGGAACTGCAAGAAAGCTCAACATTATGATTTAAGTCTTCCTATTCCAGTGACTTCCCCCTTCTCCTTTCCATCCCAGTCAAGGACTGCTATAAATCAAAATTTCTCAAACCCTTCTCATTCCCTTCCTAGCATTTCCATTTGTCTTTAGGCTCTGGACATATGTCCCTGTCTGGACATATTTCTGGACATATGTCCTTTCTTCTCTTTGCTAAAAACAGTCTTCTCTTGCTCAATAACAGATACCCAGGGAAATTCACATAAGCACCATCAACGTTTTAAGAGAATAATCTTAAAATTAATCTGAAATTTAATCTTCAAATCTAGTGTTATTTGTTTAGCATATGAAGGAAGCCTATTCCAGAGTCATCCTTCCTCTTCATGGGCCCAGTCACGCCCAAGAACCCCATCTATCATTTACCCCACAATGAATGCAGAGAGAATGGCCTAAAGTAGGCCTAGCCCTAACTCTAACCCCAAACCCTAACCCAACCCTAAACTAAACCCTAACCCAACCCCACTGAGGAGCCCTACTGGCACAAGATGGAATTCCTTCTCTTATCAAAACAAGGATATAATCCTCCTCAGGTATTAGAACTAACTGTCATGGGAAGTGAACAAGTTTGGAACAAAAGTAGTCTGTAGGGTTTCTATTTCCTAACTACAATTCTGGAAGAAGAATATCAGCAATGAGAAATCTCCTAGTCTGTGTTCATTATGGTAACTCTCCTCATTTGAAATGCAGACTTAGCCCTCAATCTGTAACTTCTACAAAAGCTTCATTTGTTATTCGCATTAAAATTTTCAAGTATAACTGGAGTTTCTACCAATAAGATGTACCTGGATTCTTGAGCAAAACAAATATGGTTTGTACATAAAGTCACAGAAAAAAACAGGGGAAAAGAAAAACTGTAGAGAGTGTCAGAAAAATAGGAAGTACTCAGATTTTATAATTTAACAGCACAAGGCAATTTGCAAGACGAAAACAGAAGTTACACTTCCAAGCCCCAAGAGCAGTATGAGTTATTTACCATGGACTTTCAGGCTGTATCTCCTCTGTGCACTCCCAGCCTCATTGACTGCCAAGCAGACATAGTCCCCACTGTCTGCAGGTGTGAGGGCAGCTATGACCAGAAGGGTCCCATCCTCCAGCACTGAGAGCCCCGGCTCAGCCCCAGTCAACTCCCAACCGTTCCGCAGCCATTTGATGGCAGGCTTGGGAATACCTGCAAGGAAAAGGGGAAATGGCCACGAATGCTTCACTCAGAACAAGACCGAGTCAAACAACTCCTGCTGCTTGCTGGAAGTCTTGCTGGAATGGCAACACATAGGGAGATCAGGAGCTTCCAAGAGGAAGCCACAGCTGTTACAGAATGATAACATTTTTAACATTAAAAATCTTAATCCTAAACATTGTAAAATTCTTCTTGGCTAGCAATGAATTTCCACAGGACTTCCACATGACATGGTTATTTAAATTACTGCTAGTTTGAATTTCTCCATATAAAGCATACACGTATGGATTGGACATTTTTACAGGAGCTTTGTAATTTGCAACGGTCAGCAGAAGAAGATACTTTTGTTACTACAAGGGATAATGAAGACACTCACCTTTTGCAGGGCATGGGAACATGATACGCTGGTTGGCCACTCTTTCTTGGAAGGCGCTGTTGAATGGAGGGTCTAGGTCATCAATAGTGGGAGGCTCTGAAAGAAAGTTAGACCCAAAAGCCTGCTTAATTTCTGCTCCAAATAGAAAAACACAGTTTGATATATGTAATACACAATACATAACACTGTCTTTCTCATTCACACAAGGTCACATTCCAATAACCCTCTATACCTTGACTGGAATGGGTACTACACAGTAGTACCCATTTCAGTGGAATATTTAAGAAGCATGCAGTACAAAGAGGCTTTCAAACTTGACAGAAAATAGCTCTCTTTAAATCTTGCTCTACTTACTTTAAAGGCAATGTTTCTTCACAATCTGAAAAATATTATTGTAACTGCTTTTTTCCCACGTCACATATTTTAGTGCTATTTCCTTTGTTCTCAAGTCTCATTTTAAACTCCTGTGCTGACTGAGATTATATGCAGAATATTCTTTATAATTAAATAAAGTTACTGAGAGTTCTTTGTTTTCTGTAGGAAGCACTTCTCGGCATGTCTAATCCATGATTTCTCAGCATGCCTAATGTTGCGATTAGACCTCTGCAAAGAAAGTTCCTGCTTAGCTTAAGTAAGTCATGCTCCACTGACATCTCTCAGCCCTTCAGGTGAGGAGTTACACTTTGTATTTAAATTGGCACATAGACCACTTCAACATCACTTTTTAATTTAAATACATAGAGAGAGAGAGAGAGAGAGAGAGAGAGCAAGCATGTTTGCTTTTTTATTTCTGCAGCCTCTCCAAAGTCTACTTGCTCATTCTAATTCTTCTCAATTACCATCAGAACATAACATCTAAACCATATGTGGCTTTTGCATCACATAACAGTGCACTAGAGAAAGCTCTATCCTGCAAGACCCCAGCTCCATGCCACTGGCAGAGAGTCTCTGCCAGCCGGGGACAGGGCAGGACTGCACCCCCAAACAAGTACCTTGCACTTCTACTGTGACCTCCACCGTGTCACTGCCTGCACTGTTGGTGGCCACACAGGTGTAGATGCCAGCATCAGGGAGGTGGACACTGTTGATGCCCAGAGCTCCATCTGGGCTCTGCACGAACTTCCCCCCGTGTGTGGGCACGGCACTTGTGCCTCGGAACCAAGAGACCAATGGGACAGGGACACCCTGCGTACTGCAGGGAAGCTCCACTTGCTGCCCAGCCTGCACTTTCAGAACTTGAGGCCCACGCTGGATCCTTGGAGGAACTGAGGAAGACAAGTTTAGTCCACAGAAATGTGAAAGAAACAATACAGAATCATTCTTAAGGCTGGGAGAGCTGGGGGTGTTCAGCCTGGTGAAGAGAAGGTTCCAGGGAGACCACAGAGCCCTTCCAATGCATAAAGAGGCTCCAGGAGAGCTGGAGAGGGACTTGGAACAAGGGACAGAGGAACAGGACAAGGGGGAACAATTTTAAAGTAAGAAAGGAGAGATCAGACCAGGTATAAAGAAGACATTTTTTATGGTGAGGGTGGGGAGGTCCTGGCATAGGGTGCGCAGAGAAGCTGTTGCTGCCCCTGGATCCCTGGGAGGTGCAAGGCCAGGCTGAATAGGGCTTGGGGCACCCTGGAATAGTGGGAGGTGTCCCTGTCCATGGCAGTGGGTGGCACTGGGTAATCTTCAAGTCTTTTTCAACTCAAACCATGAGATGATCCCATGAAAATTCTTTTCTATTTCTATCATTTTAGAAAATGTTCTTTATATACTGAAATCAAATGACATCAAGTGACTACAAAAGCAGCCCTGCATAGAATTCTCTGCACAGAATAGGATGGGAGATACCCTGATGCTGAATTTATTTGAACAAGCCACACTGCACAACTCCCATGAGCACTATCATATTCTGAGCACACAGAAAGAGCTGTGGGTACTGGCTCCTCATAGTGCAAAACAATTCAAAAGCTTTTATGATAGATAATCACATTTTCCTTTTGGCATTTTAATTTCCTTTTCCTAATCCCTGATCTTTGTATCTTTCCAAACACAAGTTCAGACAAGGGAGATAAAATATTACTGAAGTGATTTTGCTGGTCCTACAGATTAATATAAACCCACCATAGTATTTTGATATTTTTTTTCCTAAGGATCATTGGCAATAAAAAGACTTTAAAAAATGCCTGAAAAAATAACAAGTGACATTTTTCCAGACTTGACATTGTGTGAGTGCTTAAGAGACAGTGCTTAGGCCTCAATATGGGGACAGCAGGAGAGAGACAAAGGAGTGGCATGAGATAAAGGTAAGGAAAGGGAGAGGGACACAGGTCCTGGCTGGAAACACCAGACACCTTTACACGTATCTATATTTTTGTGGGTGTTTATACAATATTTCCTTTCCATGAAATCAACAACTCACATACGAAGATAATACAACCTGAAAGAACAGCAGTTGAGAGGATTTCATGTCAGTTAGGAAAAATCTTTGAAAACCTCTTAAAGATGCTCAGTTCCACGTGGAAACTTGCGGATGATGAATCCTGGAGTTCCAACTCACCATATACACTGAGCTTCACTGACTGAGTCACGTTCCCAGCAATGTTTGTGGCAGTACAGATATACATTCCACTGTCTGAGACTTGGGTCTCGCTAATCTTCATTGACCCTGAGGGTAGGAAAGTGTGTCTGGAAAAAGAAGCAGCAGATAAACTGTATAAACATGTATGAAAAGGTGAATGGCCTCTTGTTACACACTGCTAATGATTGCTATGAGCTCAAATAACACCACTCTGACCATATTATGCAACTATGACTAATATTTATTCTTCTATTTTCTAACTCTTTATGGAGCCCCTATATTCAGAATACACAGTAAATATCTAAAATTTTTGATCCAAATTATGAAATTTGGTTCTAGTTATTTATAGGACTTATTAAAATGTAATAGAGGCAGTGAAATGGAGCTCTTAACTCTCCTGTGAAAATTTTTTTCAGCTCAGATCAGCAGGGTCAGAAAGTTGAAACTTTTATTACTGCTTCAGCCTGGCAAAAAATGATGTAACATTGACTCAAGATGGAAGATAGGATTTTGATTCAAAACAGTTCTGGTGTTTATAGGAATTGCCATTATTCCCCAGTAAATAATTAACTACTACACAGCATTAAGTTCTCCCACAATTCTGATCACAGATCTGTAACACCAGAAGCTACTCTGGCCAGCTAAGCCAAAATCTTCTGTAGGAGTCAAAGGTAAGACAGACATAGAAGATAAGTGAAGAGGAAAGAAAAAAATGACAGCTAAGGATTGATGAGAAGAAATTCAAGCCTACAACTCAAGGTAGCATCCAGAACTGGTAGGAATTGGTGGAACTGGTGGGATGACCTGTCTTCCTTTCTGTGGCACTAATTAGGACAATGTTATCATAAGGACATAAATGACAAATTTGGGGATTGTAGTGGCTGAAGAGATAAATGGAAGGAAAGTGAAATCTGTTTTCTCCAGTGTAAAATCTGTCTGATACCACAATTCCTCCTCCACTGCCTGTATCTTTCCAAACTTTTTGGCACTTTTTTATAAGCCAAAAAGACAAATTTCTAAGGCAATTTCTCCTCCCTGATTTTGTCCAGTAATTACACTTGCTTTCTGATAGAAGTTCCTTCATATCTGATTAACATCTCCCTTTGTTTACTGTTCACATTTCTAACAAGATCTTTGGGTGGTCTCAAACAGTTCTGTTTGGACTAATCTGTAACTTTTGCTGACATCTGTAAACAATTTTATGGAATGGGCTGAGTTGGACTTCTGTTCCTCTGGGCAACTTGGAACTCACCACAACAGCCATGAGTAAGTACCCTAATTTATCAGTGTCTCCTGAGGTAAAATGAGGACAAGGAACCAAGAATGCAGATTTGTTAGTGCATGCAACATTCTCACAGGACACACCAGAAAATCCCTCATTGGTTACTGACAACAAGCCAAATCCTTGCATAGGAGCCTCCTTCAGCAGACATGGTGGCCAAAGATCTGCTGAGGCTGTCACAGGTTCCCTGGAATGCATCCAAGGTGAAGGTTTGGTCACAGAACCTTTCATTTTGGAAAGAGGATCTCCAGTACAATTCTTTAGCTCAGACACTGGCTGATTCTGTCCATGGGATCACCAGCAAGCACAGTGTGCCTGTGGCCAGCCTCTGTTTTATGGACACAGCTAATGCCTGTCCCTTCTGAGGGACACTGAGGAGCAGAAAGCAGCAGTATAGCCTGCAACAACACCTGGCACTCCAATGGGGAGCATCCAGGGAACAGTCATCAATCTCCCCTCTTGTTCTGTGGCATATTAAATAATAAGGGAGAACTCCAACACTGTTCAACACAGTCCCCAGCTCTTCATTCTCTAAGACTGTCAGCTCAACATTTTACAAGTATTTAACTCTGCTTTCACATGTTCAAAAGTCTCTGGTGAGTTTTTGGATCCAAAACACAACAAGCTACATATCCTTGTCAGCACACCCAAACATTCATCATCATCATCATCTGTATCCTACTGGCAGCCCAGGCTTCATGTAAATCACAGACAGTGTTCCGCTGAGCATAAATGTAAAGTATGTAAGAAAAGAAACACAGTATTTAAACAATTATAATCATGCACAGATGATATGGGTCTCTGGGCACCACTATAGTACAAATATCTAGGATCTCTTTCCTCCTAGCCTCCAGAGACTGGATATAAGCATATGCTGGACTGGGAGCTGTGCAACCACGTACAGGCTTAGCAGGCTTGGGAAAGAGTTTCAAGACCCAGTACAACAGTTCAGGTCAGACAAAGTAATGCCCTTTCTGAGTGATCCTGTGGCAACCAGAAATCATACACCCTTCCAAAATCCTGATAATTTAGAGGCAATTTCACTTTTGTTTTCATCAAATATTGTTACCTTGGAGAAAATGGAGATATGAGCTGCATTTCTTTGGCCCAGGTAATTATGGGGGGTGGCAAGCTCCTCACTTCACATGGAAGTGTGACATCTTCCCCTGCAATTACTGAGACCTCTATGGGTTTATCACGTGCATTTCCTTGCTGGTCTCCAGGCCTGGACACTCTAGGTTTCACTATAACATGGAACATGTTAAGAAGCTGCAATGAATATTTGTACAAATGTAACATCATACAACATCTCTTTTTTATCAAGGATAAAATATCTTGTTTTAATGACGTGTCTGCAATAGAGATAAATCACTGCTGCGCTGATGTACAGTGCCTGTAGCTCAGACATGGGCTGCTGCCCACATGGAACACCATAAACGCCAGAAATCCTGGAGTACCCGTTCAAAAAGATGGATATGTAATTGGACAGATGGCTATAATTCCTGCATGTGCTGAGCTCTGTATTGATTAGGTATTGATTAGTTTCACTCACTGAACTGTTACACCACACCCCAAATAACTCCATGCCATAAAAGCCTTGCAAAGCATACCTACACTTGAACCAAATTTTAGTAACATTGGATTGATGATGACAGGAAAGCTTGGGACTGGTGGGATTAAGGGATTCTTCTCTCAGCAGGAAATTCTTCTCCAGTACAGATGCTTCCTATCTGCTTCCATAAAGCTGAAATTATGCCCAGCCCAAGGTCCATGAACATGAAGAGGAATAAGGAAGCTTTAAGGGAACTATAATGGCTGAAGGACAGCCCTTTTAGGATCAGCCATGTATAAAACTGCCTGGTTTGGGGATCCAAAAGCACTAACTAAAGAAGAGTTCCCATCCCATATGCCCTGGGTATGTCTAGCTCCCAATGCACTGTATAGGTGACAGGGACACTGCAGCTGAGCTGAGGTGACACCCACCATAGACAGTCAGCTGAACCTTCCTGGTGGCATAGCCAGCAGCATTGGTGGCAGTGCACATATATTCCCCGCTCTCTTCTCCCCCTGGGGACACCACATACAGGCTTCCATCTGACACTGACGAGAACCTTACGTTGCTGGGAAGGATTACCTCTCCTTTCTGTGGAAAGAAAAATAAAAGTCCACAGTGCCTGGATTTTCCAAAATAAAGCAAATTACAAAGCTGCTTTTATTTTTTTGAGGCTGAGATGGAGAAAATAGTTTATATTAGTTAAGAAACTTGGCCCTAAAATTCCATTTATACAAACTAATTAACTACAATTGTCATAGTCCTTGAGTATCACTCTGGAAGCAGTAATGAGAACAAAGCACTGGGATTCTTATGCAGAAAATTTGCTACATTTTAGAGACGCAAAGTCTGAAAAGAAAATTTAAAAAACAATAGTCAAGAAAAATAACCAAGATTTCTACTTAGTCAATTGTGACATTTTGTCACAATTTGACAATCAATGTCAAAATGACTCTCGTCCCCATTACACAAACTTCATAGTCAGCTGCCTCCTCCTTATCTGTAGTTGAGTAAGTGATAAAATAAATCCTCCCATATTCTCTTCCCTACCAAACTAACAATTAACCATGTTCTATTCCTTCTTCAAAACAAAGCTGTTCCCGAGGTCCTAATTGGTTACATCTGCACAACTTCTGAGGCCCAAAATTGCCTTCACACCATGTCACAGGAGCTGTAACATGCCTGAAATAACTGTTACTACCAGAAATTATCTAGTTCAAGGAGGAAAAAAAACCAAACTGGCTTTAAGACAAATTCCCTCAAAGACTGAGATCCTCTTCAGTATACATTTTGTCAAGGCCATGACTAAAAAGTCATGTGTTAACCCCACAATGCCATTACTAAATATATTTTCCTCAGAGAAAAAAGTCAGAGCTCCACAAGAAAAATGAAATCTCAGTCTGTGGCAGGCTGCCTAAACTCAAATTATCAACTCACAACAGGAACAGGAACAATTTCTAAAGTGTAAAACCCATAAAGATACAGCGATAACCTAAGTCCTGCCAAAGAGTAGAACATTGAGCTGTGGCAGGACCACGGCCAAAAGTTCTGCTTTAAGAAACAAAAGCAACTCTGAACAAACACAGATTTCCAGGTCATTCACAACTGGAGTTTCGGGCCATGTTCTTTGAATATAGTTTTTATGACAACTAAATTACATGTTCAGCCTATTTTTCAGCATGGGCAGATCAAAGGTGAGAGATTACCTTGGACCAAACAATGGATGGCTTGGGAACTCCAGTCGCTTTGCAGGGCAGTGTCACTGGGATTCCTTCAATGGTGCTGAATATCTGCTGTCCATGCTGAATGACAGGCAGGACTACAAACACATGCAAATATTAAAGACATGCAGACAAAATCCTTATATTCAATTACTACTTCCTACAGGTAAGTAGGGTTTGGGACCTTTCAGCCTTTTCTCCAACCCTAACATGGGCAAGGAGCTACTTTCCAGCCTTTCAAGACGGAATAAAGCCCTGTTCACTACAGAGGCTGCCAGGCATAAGCTTATCACCGCATTATGTACATACAGTTTTAAACTAACTGCAGGTATTTCACTGACTTTTAAAGGCTTTGTCATATTATCCTCTGACAACATTTCAGGCTTTGCTTCCCAAACTCAGTAACAGGAGACAACAAAAACCTGAATTCCCTCACTCAGTTGAGCTGCCTTTAAATTAATAGAAAAATAAAGTAAGATTTAAGGGTACAATATCAAAACCTATATATTTCTAAACATATACAAAGATATTCCTCTTTTTCCTCAAGCTTTGAAACATTCTAAAAACTAGTGTTGACATGGAAGATCTTATGGGTACTTGCCTGTACTAAAACTTATAGCAATTCTTTATATAAAAGAAGGTTTCAGCATCTTCAGTAAGCTTAAAATGAATCTCTCATGATTCATCTAACGTGAGAAAATTTAACATGTGAGAAACCATGAAGTGATTGTAGCCTCACAGAGTTAACACAAATATGCTCAGCTGAAACAGATGGGTTGCCAGAGTGCTAACACTTTGTCTTGCTGTCAGCACAGTTTTCGCTATATTTTAATTAAAGAGAAAAAATAAGGGGGAGGAAAATGAGGATGATATCAAAAACAACAAACAAATTATGACTTTTACCAAATTCATCATTCACTTTCTTTCATTCTAATTCTCCCATGAGCTGTGCTTCCTTACCCCAGTTAAGAAACAATCAGACAGCACTTCTCATGGCTTTCTAGCAAACTCCCACTTGTACCTGTTTGTTAATTAAACCACATGAAGCTTGCACAGCCCAGCCTTTAAATGAAGATCTTTTGTGAACACCAAATAGTTTTATTTGATATTACTTGAAAAACAGTCATGATCACTCAGCTCTGCCCTGCGCAGTGGATCTAATGTCCCCCTGTGTTACTTTACAAAGTAACATCACGACAGAAGAGGAAATGCAGGAAATTGGTGTAAGTGCAGCAAAGCAGTAAAAGTTGCTGTGGTCAGTCTCTGAGAACAAAGGCCAACCCTGTTGCTCACCAAACACGTGGACAGTAGTGGTGCTGTTGCTGGTGCCTGCCACGCTGCTGGCCATGCAGGTGTAATCCCCCCCGTCCTGCAGCCGAACCCGCTCCAGGTGCAGGCTCCCGTCACTGCGCACGCTCACATAAGGATTGGGAACCAGCTGCCAAAGGAGAGACGGAACTTTTCACTGTGAAAATACTCCTTGCCAACGTTCACTTTGGAATGCAGTGTGGCTTTACTTGACTATGTCACATTGTTAAAAATTATGTCTTCCTGGAGAATTTTACTAGCGTTTTTCCCTACTTTCCATCTTTCATACAAAGCTAATTTTACTTAAGAGTTTTAGTAGCACCTCGTATTTACTGCTGGAGTGAGAGCAAGAACTGCAAGAGCCACTCTGCTCTGCCACAGTACACCCTGTGCTGCCATTCCTGCTTTTAATGAAGCAAACCCAAATTCAATTCAATTATTTCACTTCATTTTTATTGGTTATTCCAGTAATTGGTAAGTGCAATGACTTTTTCTTCTTCCACAAGTAGATTATTTTACTTTACAGTTATCAAAGCCTTCTAACTTCCACATCCATTAAACAGATCAGCTCTGAAGCAAATAATTGTGAAAAAGAATTGTAACTTTCACCAGAGTAACTCTTAAAGAGTTAAATATCCTATGGCAACATCAAACACTCTGAGTTTGGCAGCACAGCTCTCCCTTGTGAAGGGTTGTTAGAAAACAAATCTGTTCCAGTCACACTCAGAAGATGAGTTCCAGCCACACTCAGAAGAAGCTGAATTCTTCTCTAAATATAACTTTCCTTGGAGCACAGCTTTTCCCAGCAGTTTATAATGACAGGAAACCAGCACTGCTAGAGAGAGGAATTAGCAAATCAACAAGGAAGATCCTACTAGTGTTTCTCACAGAACTTACAGCCTGTGCTCCTCGCATAGCCTCAGTGATTCCCAGAGACAAATAATCTGAGCAGGAAACCTGAACAGGGGTCAGGTAGCACAAGGTTCTGCTTTCTGACAATAAATTAGGCATTTTGCAACAATATTTCAAATCCAGCTGCACAGAAGGGAATTTCGGGAGAAATTAGCAACAAAGCGACAAAAATAAAAAAGTTTCATAGGGTAAGTAATTACTGAAGTTTCACTCACAAAAAAACAACCTAAGTGTGGTGTCTACAGCACCTTTCTAGAATCTCTGAGAGGTGTGGGTTGGAAGGCACCATAAAGATCACATAGTTGTGTCTTCAGGAAGTGTAAACTGGTCTGTTATAAAGGGTATTTTCCCAGGCTGGAAAGAAAAAACACTCATTCATGCTCTGAGTAGAGCACCACCAGGAAAGGAGGATATTGAACAGGGATACTGGTATTTCCTTCAGCCCATCAGCAACAGGAAAAGGCAAGACATTAAAATGTCCTAAACCAAAAGAAATTTTCTGGCCCTTTTATTTTAAAAAACCCACTTATGTCACTCTAGTAGGTATGTTCCACTAGCATTAACATATTCAGAGTCCAAGGCTGAAGTTCATGAGCTATAAAAATGCCTAAAACTCCTTTGAAAGCAAGCAAAATAGAAGATTAAAGGATAATTCACAAATACTTTGATTCCAAGTTCTTGCCTAGACCTCCACATCCCCCACTGCCATCTCCTATTCCCTCATCTGTACTTCAGGGTCAGAAATTCCCTGTCAGGGGCAGTGATCACATTAACTTTTGTAAATTAAATCAAACTGTTATCGTGCCTTGAGATGTCAGTTGTAGCTTTCCTTTGCCAATAAATCTCATAGGAAACAAAGCAGTCTTACCACCACATTGTTTTTAATCCACCTCCTGTCTGGAATGGGGTTCCCAGCAAGCAGAACACAAGGCAAAGTGAGCTGCTGGCCCTCAATGACATTGGCTGTGGCTGGGCTTGCTCCAATCAGAGGAGTGACTTGAACAAAAGGAAGAATGAGAAGAAATTACAAGGAATTTTTATATATTCATGTAAAGTACTAAATTAAATTAGTATTAAACTGAAGAGAAATGAGGAACAAAAGTAGGGGTGGGGTAGCATAGGAGAGATGGGAAGCTGGGGAAATATACAAACAGTGTTCCTTAGCCTAAGGAATGGCAGCAAATGGAAGATGCTGTTCAGCTGAAACTGGGTCCAATCAAGGGTTTCCCTGGAAACTCATGTTCCCCTGGCACCAACTTGATGTATTTTTCCTTACTTGGGCAAAATACCGAAGTACAGAAGTAGTGGGTTTGGAGAAGACAAAAAGTAAGTTGTAATTTCCAAATGACATAAAATTGTGAAGGATCAGAAGAGAGGTCACAGCACAGCAGAAAATCTGTACGTTCTGTGAAAAGTTATCAGCAAACATGCCTGGGCACATAGCTGAGATAGCTGAGAAATTAAATTAAGTACCAAGGATTAAATACTTTTAAAGAGGTAAGAACCATGTCTATCAAAAACTACCAGCATTAATAGCTCTTGCAATAAGTTTGAAGTAAACAACTGGTTTCTTTGATGGCAGAGAGACTCTGTTCTTATCCTCACGCAAATGTACACATTCCATTGCATTATTTTTCCTTTTATTGCCAGATGTCAAACTGATATACCAAGCCTCTAACAGCATGGATAATTGAAAGAGAGTAGGTTAGATGGGCTATTGGGAAGGAATTGTACCCTGTGAGGGTGGTGAGGCCCTGGCACAGGGTGCACAGAGAAGCTGTGGCTGTCCCTGGATCCCTGCAGTGTCCGAGTGTCTAAGGCCAGACTGGATGGTGCTTGGAATAACCTGGGCTAGTGGAAGGTGTCCCAGCCCACAGCAGGGGATAGCACTGGATGGACTGTAAGGTCCCTTTCAACCCAAACCATTGGGGGATACTGTGGTCAAGGCCCAACATTTATTGTCTTCTTGGATCACCTAGATTCCTTCTCACCTATGTCAACACTAACACAACCATGCTCATAGCTGCCTTTTTTTTGTTTGGGTTTTTTTTAAAGCTAAATTAAATGGCAGGAAACCCATCATTGTGGGCATTTTTCATTCCTCAATAAATTTACTTAGGAATAAGGAAAAAAAATCACTTCTTTAAAGCCCAAGCTCACAGTGCAGGTAGAACTAATTCCAGTTAGTGCAGACAGTCAAAAAGTGCTCTAACAAACAAGATCTACTGAAATCAATTACAATATTCCATGTAAATGTTTTCTAATTCAGTTTATACGGGTGACACATAAATACAGCACACAGATAGATCAGCATGTATGAACATAATCCCCAGGCATCATGCCTGCTGCCCAAACACCAGCAGCTCCCACTGCCATGCACTATTCTTACCCAGTCCTGTCACTGTGACCGTGGCTGGGCGGGACTGAATCCTTCCAAATTGGTTCTCAGCTTCACAGACATAAGTCCCTTCATCACTGACCCACAGATCTGCAGGGGGAGAAAAGAGCTGACTGCAGCATCTGAAATTATACAGAATGAACAGTCTGCCCCTCCCTCTCCACATGGACACCATGTCCTTGTCTCTCCCACCTTCAAACACTCAGTTTGAAACAGAGCATTCCTTTCTATCAGCCACCAAGTACAGTAGTAGAAGTGAAGATATACAAAGGAATTTAATGCTAATTAAGAAACAGAATAATATATTCAGAAAACAGAATAAATAATATAACGCTAATTAAGGAAACAGAATAGAATTTCATATGACTGAAATGCTCAAAAATAATCAAAATCACAAAGCCACTTGCAAAGTTTCTGATCATTATTCAAATTAGGACAGATCTAAAACACAGAGTTTGGAACCAATTATCTACCAAAAAAACAAAACAAAACAAACAAAAAAACCTGGAGACCAAAAAACAAACCCCCACAAAAACAAAAAAAAAAACACCAAAAAAAGAAAATTTGTGGCTCATCAGGATCAGAGACCATAGCCCACACATACTTCAACAGAGATATAATACTTTGCATGAAGAGTGAAAGCAATGACCAAACAACTGAAGCAAAATGAACTGCATGTCAGCAGCAATGACATCAGCATCACAAATACAATCTGTGATAAAAATCAGTCTTTTTACATAGTTAATTTAATAAAGTCACAAAGAAACTTAAATGTCTCTCAAATGTCTTAGTTCCTCATGGAATTTTGCTTTTCTAAGGTTGAGTATACATACTCTGGATAGCCAGTGTGCCAGTCCTGAGCTGGCTGCTGGAGCTGAGTGCAAAGGGCTGGGATAAGAGGGGAGCCCCATCCAGCCTCCTCCACGTGACCCTAGGCTCAGGGTAGCCCTGCACAGAGCACAGAAGCGTCACGTTGGAGCCCAGATCCGCAGATTCATCACCTGGCTCTTGCATGAAAACAGGGGGAGCTGGGGAGAGAGCACACACAGAAAGTGAGCATTGTAACACTGCAATCCTATTCTTGAACACCTCTACACAATTTATGTCCCACTGTGCACAAGTTTTCTCCTAACATTCCCAACTGTAGAAATACCTTAAGTATCAGCATTGTTAAATTCCTTGTCTTCTGCAAACAGCGCAATTTTGTTCAGAAAGCAGATGGGCCTGACAGGAACATTTAACAGCATGCGATGTGTCAGGCCATAAGCAGATGGAAAGAATTAGGAAGAGAGGAGAGGAAGGGCTAAATTACAATAACCTCACAGAGCAACTCAAGTTTGTGTAATTAATTCTCTGTCTGAGAATTTTGTTAGGTTGAGGTTTGAACAGCTTCCCCCTCCTGTGTCTCTCTCCCTCCCCATAACTTTCATACTTTGCAAAAGAAGTAAGACTGGGCTGGAAACAGATGAGCTTTAAGGTCCCTTCCAACACGAACCATTCCTTGATTCTAAGCTGGAGTCCAAATGCGACAAGAAAACTGCTTAGCCAGCACCATCAAAAGGTGTTCCCAGCACACAGAGAGATGTGTTAGGTTTGGGGAGCCAAGGCACCAATGACCAGCAGAGGAACTCTTCAATCTGAGTATGCTCCACACAGGTTTTAACTACTTACAGCCAACATCCAGAGTTATTTTCCCAGCAGCCCTCCCTGCCTCGTTGGTGGCCACGCATGTGTAGTCACCAGCATCCAGGTCTTGTGTTTCCTGGATCTTCAAAAGACCCCGGTGAATATCAATAACAAGAAATGCTGATGCCCTCAACTCTAAGTCACCTAAGTCCAGATAGAAAAAGGCAATATAAGTGTTTCTATCAAATACATACCTATATTTATCAAAATCATCCCAACAAAACAGTGTCCAAGTTTGAGTTAGTTCCAACATAACTGTATGAATTCAGCAGATGAGAACTCTGACTCCCTCTCAGCTGAGAGGAAAAGCTCATTGCTACTTTAAATATATCCTTTTTCATTTATTGGTTTCACAAGGCAAACACAAACTCAAGTACCTCAAGGCAGAGATCAGCATTAGGACAGTGTGTCAGGCTGTATTTCTCCTTTCCTAGTTAGAGGCTACATAAAAACAGAACCATAAAGGCTAAGGAAAAATGTTTTGTGATTTTTGTAGCATAAAGCAAAACATTTCTGAAAGAATGAACCTTACTTAAGCAGGCAGGAAGCTGATTGTTTTACTATCATTAATTAAGCTACAGTGTTCTAATTCACCATATTTAAATAGAATCAGGAATTTATGCCCTAGAAGTCAATGCCAATCCTTCTAGATTTGGAGAATTTCACAGGTCTAACACTGGTTGAATACATCATAATGCTCTTGAGAGAAATAAAGTCACTTCCAGATCATCGCTCTAAATACTGCTGCTAAATAAATGACTAAATCACCAAGCAATGAGCACACCTTTAAACCATTTCACTTGGGGTGCTGGGATTCCAGTTGTTTTACACTCCATAACAGTTGTGTCTCCAAGACCAACCAGAATTTCACTCTGAACTACGGTCAATGTTGGGCCCTCTAAAAAGAAACAAGACACAAAAAATTGAGCTCTTCACCCAAAGTATAGGCAATTTTTAAGATATCAACCATGAAAAACACTAATTTTCTCTTGTTATAATAGAAGAACTCTTGCATTAAGAGTCAAACAGACTTAGAAAAAGTTAAACACTGGGAAACAAGAAAAAGCAAAGTCCAGTCCAGAACACATGAATCATATGCAGAATGTATAGAAAATATAAGGAAATAATCAGAAAAGTTTCACTACGCAGAAAGTACAAATACAAAGAGTCATCCTCCTCCTCCAGCCAGATGTTGGTCACAAAACAGTTTAAAACTCTGCTACACAGTATTTAGATACAGAAACACAATTTCTTTTCCAAAGACTCACTCAGGTTTCCCAGTCCATCCCATAGAAAGACCCTATTTTAGGGACTTTTTTTAACCTAAAAAGGTTTTTTAACCTAAAAAGTTTTCTTTTTCGAAAGAGCATCAAGCTCCAAATCCTACCTACCATACTACTCAGGTTTGAACAGAAAAAAAGGGATATTGTGAGCTGTGCAACATATCTTCTGAGATTTTTGAAATTTCTACCAGTATGTTCTGCAGGGTTCTACTCATTTTAACAGCTCGTCCCCCTGACGATGAATTAGCTTATTTTTTTAATTTCACTACATTGTCTTCCCACTTACCAATGTATGTGAGGGTAGATGTCTGCTTCTCTGTCCCAGCTGAGTTACTTGCCAAACAACCATAAATTCCTGCATCTCTGGGAATTGCCTTTCTTATAATTAAGGTGCCTTCAGGGGTCATTCTGTACCTGGGAACACACAGAGGACCAAGAAAAATTATTAGAAAGAACAATGCAACTCCAAGCAGCTACAGCAGCACGAGTAGATGGCTTATAAATAGGTATTTCTGGGGTTTTTTGCCTATAGATAAACACTATTAGTACTATTACACCTAGCACTACATTTTGTGAAAAAAACATAAATTAATCTTGTAAAATAAAAACAAACAGAAAAGAGAACTGAAGTGTTTCTCTGTTAGAGATGAGGTAATTGCAATTAAAGAGTTATCAAAGTAAAGATTGAGGTACTATTTCCAAAACTCTCAGACTCCTGTTAAAGTAGTAGAATATTTTGGCACTATTCAAACCTTCATTCTCACATATGATATTAAAATAAATGGAGACAAGTCCCACCTGCTGGAGCCAGTGATAAACATATTGTTGAGCGTCCACACAACTGTTGGTTTCGGGTGACCTGTAGCAGAACACCTGATGGACACTTCAGAACCTTCTGTAAAAGTCTGGTTCTTGGGTGAAATTACAAGCCTTGGAGGTTCTACCAAAAGAAATTAAAAACAGCAATTAAAAAGTCTTGTTAGAAAATACAGGTAATGATAAGAACTTGATTCTCATTTTCAAATAGCTCCATAGTGAGAAAGCAACACAGTGAAGGTCAGAGCCCACTTGTTTCCACTGGAACAGTCAAAGTCTCAGACCAAATCACCTATGTAAGAGGCATAAAGTCAGAATTCAGGTATTAGCCTTCCTGAGACAGAGTTTAAAAAGCATCAACAGAGTCAATTTTGACAAAAACCAGACAAGGAGTAGTGTGGAAGGTGTCCCTACCCATGGCAGGGATCAGAAAAAATGAGCTTTAAGATCCCTTCCAACACACCATTCTGTGATTCTATGAAATTTATTCAGACTACTGGACACTAAAGCCCACAAACCTTCTGGTCAGTCAATTGTCAGAACATAACCTGAGGGATAAGAATGAAGTCACAATGTATGTGCAGACACACAAGTGGAAGATAAGTGAATCTCCAGAGTTAACCATTGTAAAGGATGTCATGGATGTCAGGGGTGTTTTCACTAGAAAAGCAATTGGCAAACTCAACATTAATTCATTTTTAACCCAGAGAAGCCAAGGACTCCGCATTCCTGGAAGTGTCCAAGGAAGGACAGGGCTTGGAACAACCTGAGATAGTGGAAAGTGTCCTTGTCCATGGCATTGGGTGGCACTGAATGGGCTTAAAGGTGTCTCCAACACAAACCATTCTGGGACGCCATAATTCTTTGACAGATTTCCTCAGTAAAAAATGACCAGTAAAGCAGCTCACTTGGGCAACAGAAACGTTCTATGGTATGTCTGACTTTGGCAAGAAGATCCACACCCATGGATAAAAAGTTAGTTGAGATGTGAAACCGGCTGCTTCAAAATAAGTAGTATCAATTTTCAGGTTTGGGGCTTTGCCTTTTGCTTACCATTGTGTATTGATATGAATTCCTGGACAACTCTCCTGTTTGTGAGAGTCCAAGAGGCTGAACACATGGAAGCCAGAGGTACCTCAGATCTAGGGCTGCTCTGCACAGCCCTTCTTTCTCAGTTCCAGCAGGAAATACCCCATTCCACTGGCCCAGGTGACACTTGACACATTTCAGTGGTTGCTAAGGAGCGTGTGTAAGAGACAGCACATAGCACAAGCAGGCAGGAAGGGGCCAGAAATGGCTCTATGTTACAGAACTGTCCCCAAGTGATTAATGATGTACACAGCTGGCTCAGTGATTTTTATTTAGTTTGAAATCCTTCCAAGAGATGCTGGGGGTATTCTGCATGCTCTGGTCACAGGAAGGTCCTCCTCTCCTGCTGGAATTAGGAAACTGGCTCTGATGGCAACTACACATTATGCTTTGGCAACACACTATTGTCCATGCCAGTACTTTCACATGATATTATCAGATGAGCAGAAGATGAAAGAAATTTTAACTTGTATTTGTAATAAAATTATTAGAAAGAAGTCAATATACACAGCTGTAATAATTGAGATACTGACTAAAATGAGTGAGGCCCTAGTTGCCACGAATTAACCATTTCATTTTGTTGCCCAAATGCCAGGTACTAGGTAGGCACACAGAGGGGTTTTCTTGTATATCAGGTCCATTTAATTTCCTTTGCTTTGATCTCTGCCTCAGAGGTGAAGATCTGAAGATGAAAGGAAAAGCACAAGCTCCCTACAGTGCCCATCTCGTTCAAGGCTGCACAATGAAACGTTTTAAACAATACAGATCATGTGTAAAGCTTCTCAAGAAACCCCACCTCCAGAGCTGCCTCCAGCTCTGAGCCTCCAACATCAGGACATGGAGCAAGTCCAGTGGAGGCCATGGAGATGCTACCAGGCCCCTCTATTCTGGAGACAGCCTGGGAGAGCTGGGGGTGTTCACCTGGAGAAGGGAGATTTGAAGCCCCTTCCAGTGACTAAAGGGGCTCCAGTAGAGCTGGAGTGGGACTTGGGACAAGGGCCTGCAGGGAAAGGACAATGGGGAATGGCTTCCCAATGCCAGAGGACAGGGTCAGATGGGATACTGGGAAGGAATTGCTCCCTGTGAGGGTGGTGAGACCCAGGCACAGGTTGCTTAGAGAAGCTGTGGCTGCCCCTGGGTCCCTGGGAAGTGTCCAAGGGCAGGCTGAATGGGGCTTGGAGCAACCTGGGATAGTGGAAGATGTCCCTGCCCATGGAATGAGTTGAGTTTTATGGCCCATTCTAGGATTCTATTAATTAATATTCAATTTCATGGTTTTATTCACAAGCCAGATTAAAGATGTGCACAAGAAAAGTTGCACATAAACAGAAAAGCTGTGACAAAGATTCCTGTTTGGACAGCTAGCTGAGGCCAAAGTTGTATAGCATAATGACAGATCAAAACATTCAAGAGGGATAAACAAAGAGAAGCCTTCAGCATAAATCAGCCAGTTACAGTAATCTGTTTTTCTGGCATCAACTAAGCAAGCCTAATTGAAAAGTAATACCATCTTCACACATGATCTTGTCTTATTCACTTGCCAGTTGCCTTGCTTAGCTACCAAATTCCCAGTGAATCCCCTCTCAATCCCTTCTCATCCCCACCAAAGTGCAGGGTGTGCTGCCCTGTAGCATTCCTTGTCCTGGCAGTCTGCAGAGTGGCATCCACATGTTGCAAGTAAAGAAACAGAATCACAGAATTGTTTGGGTTGGAGGGAGCTGTAAAGAATATTGACTCTATCCCCAGCAATGTGCAGGGATGCATTCCACTAGACAAGGTTGCTCCAAGCCTCAAAAGAAGAGGTTGCTCCAGGCCTCAGAAGTAGCTCCAAAGAAGAGCCTACAGAGAAGCACAGAAATCCCTAAGCTGTTTTTCATTCTTTAGCACAGACGCCTTGCATTTAATTAACTTCAAATTTAAAACAGCAACTGAAACAGTAATACTTCAGTTTTATTTCCTTCCCCATTTTCTCAATGTTTAAAGAGCAGTATAACCAGTTCCTCCCTGACCATTATCACAGTATGTATCTACAAATCTAAGTAAACAATACTCACACCATCAGTTAGAGAGAGAGATATGAAAAATCAGGATATTTATTCCTGTATTGTACCTTTTCAGACAAAAGAGCAGAAAAAATTCAGTTATGCCAAGCAGGTAATTCTCCTTTTATCCACCTGGGCACTCTCTTCCCTGGAATTCTTCCAGATATTAGTACATTCATGCTGAAAGCCCCAGTGTGTTCATCCAGACCTGGTTTCTCCTCCTGCCTGGGATGTACTTGACTATCAGTGTTGCCTTGTTGAGCCAAGTCACACACGCTGTCTCCTGGGCTATTTTTTTATTTTCAGCTGTATTCAAGTTCTGGGCACTGGGAAGTGCCCCTGTCAGTCCCCCAGGTGAATGTCTCCCAGGCAGCACTGGGACCCACTTTCCCCCACTGTACCTCCAAGGCAGCTGTTCAGAGAACAGGACAGCACTCCTATCACCCTTTGGCTTGGCCAAACAGCAATTACACAACTCTTACTACAGCAATGACAATTCTTCAATGCCCAAGGGAAAACAGACACTTGATTTCCCATGTGGGTAGGTGGAACATATAAATAAATCTACTTATTTCCTGTAGATATGGCTGGACACTGCATTATTTAACAGTGCTCCTTGCAAGCAGGTGCTGAAAGTGCCTTTCACCTTGATGGTGATACCAGACAGGCACTTGAACATTTTTGGAAACCTACCATGGTGTGGACAGAACAGTAACTACAGCATGTATGATTTTATTCCATCTATCCATTCAAATAAAAAGAAGCACCTGAGCAGGATGCTGATTTCACTGCTCGTTAACCCAGTGCTGGAATTCATCACACACCCAGATTACTAACTCAAAACATCTCTACTAATCCCAGCCTAAACAAAAGCCAAAGTCTGTCCCCATTACACAGCAGTGCTGTAGAGGGAAAAGAAAGTTGCAATAACCATTAAAAATGGTTAATCCCTTCCTTGTCTGCTCTTACACCAGAAGACATGAAAAACCAAGATTACCATAAAATCATATTTAGCATCACCCAAATTTCAATGACACATTTAATTGTGTCATTGAAATTCTTCAAGGTGAAGGAAACAAAAAAACCACCACAAATAGATCTCATTACCATGCACACTTTCAATTTTTAAAAAAGGGCCCAAATTCCTACACTTTTCCCCCCAAATCAGAATTACTGGTATGAAAATACCGCAAACAAAGTATCAAGCTTCCACCATATGCTGTATTGAGTCCAAAAAGATATGTAAATAGCAGACTCATATTTCACCTACCAGGCTGTAACAAAACCAGAAAGAAAAGGTTTAAGTGTTCGTGGAATTTCCATCATCAGTGAGAAACATTGAAAAATTCATAGGATCACCAATTTTTCACACTCTTGGCCAATTTACAGCCCCACACACCTGCAATATACTCCTCTAGGCACCTGAAAAAGTAAGGAATCCCCTCACAAATTTATTTCCATACAAGACCAATCTGATGGGAAGACTTGAGCAATTCACACTACATAGCCACTGTTTCACAACTCCAAATTTAGGCACATACTTTTTAGTCCTAGCACCCGATGGGCACCAAGACTCCTTGGGATTTATCAAACTACATTCAAGGACCTCTGGGCAGTACCCCTAGCCTACAGAGAGGCCAAAGCTTCACAGAAAGCTGTGCCCTATCTGTGTCCTGGTCACGGGGAGCAGTGAGAGGCTGGGGAAGCGTGTTCTGAGCACAGAGCACAAACACAGGGCGCGATGTCAGCCCCACGAAGACTCCAGGCTGTATTTGCACAGCTGCTGGCACAGGGGTCACATGCATGTTACCTTTCAGAAACAGCAGCATCAAACCAAACACTTTCAAAACAAGGGTTTACAACAACCCCCTTCAGCAGGAAAACCGGATGCTGGGTTATTTTTAGAGCTATCAGCATTTATTCTCTGCCTTAAGCCCCCCCACTCCCCACAAAAGAAAACGGGGATGAAAGCAGTGTTTATTCTCTCATATTCTGAAACTCAGATCTGCATGGAGCTGGTCCAACATATTTAAAGGGTGAAGGCATAAAGCACAGTCCAACAATAATAAAGGACTTCAGGATGAATTCAATTTGACGTTCTGAGTTACTTAACAACTACACAAAGCACAGGCCCATCTCCATCAATTAACAAGACTTCAAATTTCCCTCTTTGGCATGTTAATAATGACAAGCCCATAAAGCTGTAGCTCTTACATCTGGCCACCACCCTTTACTCTTTGTTGCCAAATAAAAACTGTTTTTTGAAAACTACTCCAGGCCCTAACAAGCACTGCAAGTTGTACATGACAATCACACACTGAGTACCCCCAGAAATCTGATGGAAATCTGACAGTGGAGGTATGACTGACACCAAGCGTCAGCACTTTACTGTTTTCCAGTACAACCTTTTATACTCTTCATCTTACATGCATTCCACCTGCATGCCCTGTCTGCCCTCTCTACCCTTCCATGATTGGTCAATACACCTCAGCAGTCCATGTTTCTTTACCTTCAATACCATTCATCTGTCCTACACAGTTGTAGCACATTAGGGATGAGGCTTCGTCACAGCTCCGTTCCCAATCACCACAAACTGTGCACTCACAGAAATCATTTTGTCCATGCAAATTAAAATGATTACAAGTAGCTATACTTGTAAACTCTTCAGTTATCATTCAGCTCCCACATGCAGCCATTGGGAAGGCTGGCAGATTACTTTTTCCAAACAAAAGAGGCAGGCACTACAGCAGAAAGCTGAATTCAGCTGCAGTTTAGTGTTTCCTATGTATTTATTCTGTTCTAAGCAGCCTTTACAGAAAATAAAGAAAACTCGACTCAGACTCTCAGCTAAGGCTGTCTGAGCTGCCCAAGAGGGTTCTCTCAAACATCTTTGAAAGCTGTTAGCACTACCAGGACCAGCCAAAATATAATTCCCAACTATTTGATACAATCATTCCACATATATAAGTGATTTGAAACTCAATATTCTGTTGCGGCAGCAGTAAAACCTCTTTAGTTTTACTAGAAAAAAAAACACCAGAAGCAATTTGGTCAGTGTATTAAAGCTCCCAGCTGAGCTACAGACATTAGGGTGAAAAACCCAGGAAGAAATTAATGAGGAGAGAAGCACTTCTCTTGATGCCTTTGACATGCTTGAGTAAGTGTCCTCATAGAAAAATTCTGTACAATTCAAAACTAGGTTTTCCAAATTCATGGGGGCTGATGTTTTTTCATTACTTCTCTCCTTTCAGCTTTGTTAAACATTTAGGTTAAAGAAATCTAACTTAGTTAGAAATTAAGTTATAACTCTGCTGTAGAAATCTATGGGTAATTCAAACAGATATTGAAAAAATTCACTTCATTATGCTGTATTTTGTAGTAGACCCTACATAGGTCCACACCTACTTATTCCACCTTGTTAACCAATATAGGAAAAACAGCATTCCTTTAATAAGTGTTACAACTTGACCTCTGTTTTGGAGCACCCTAGATCAAGCTATTCCATTCAAAATTTCTTTTTTCAATAATTTTAAGTTTTCCATTAGCTAACAATTTACTAGAATTAGAGCAGAAAAGTTAATTAATGGAGGTACTCCCTCTGCAAAGAACATGGCCCAGCAGCATCACAAGCAGAAATCTGTTGGAATCACCTAGAAGTGACAGAATAATTTTCTTTCTGTAAGATTTTAAGTTCTGTCTCTCCTCACTCACAGACAGGCAGGAAAGAACGAAGGTTCAAACCTCCACACAATCAAAACAAATAGAAAAAAAAAATCCTGCAGTACTTCAAAATTTTAAAAATATTTGCTCCAATAACAATTATTGCATTTATAATCTTTTTCTGTTTTAAATTTGTTCCTAGTATACAGCAAAAGCCCAGACCTAGATTTGTTGGGTCTTACTCATGCTGCCTTTTTTAGTTGTGACTGATTTTTCATTGAATCACACAATGGTTTGGACTGGAAGGGATATTAAAACCCCTCTCATTCCACTCCCTGCCATGGGCAAGAACACTTTCCACTATCTCAGATTGCTCTGAGTTTTGTCCAGCCTTAGACGCTCCCAGGGATGGACCTGTCCAAGGTTGTGGACAGCCTATTCCAACACAAGCCCTGCCAATTGAGCTGGAGTATCCCACTGTTACCTTGCACGGTGAGGAAGACAGAAGCTGTGGCAGATCCGCCCTCATTGGCAGCGGTGCAGCTGTAGCTGCCTGTGTCCGACAGCTGGGCTGGCATCACCTCCAGGGACAGGTTGGCCAGGACCCGGAGCCGCAGTGGGTCCTGCAGGCGTGCGTCACGCCCATGCCGTTGCCACGTCACATTGTAGTGCCCCGTGCTCAGCACCAGGCAGCTCAGCACGGCCCCAGCCCCAAGCACCACTGTCACATTAGCAGGCACCTGGAGCATAGGTGGGGGCTCTGCAGGAAAGGAGAGCAACGGCATGAGAGACACATATTTGGCAACCATTCAGCATTTACACATTCTTGATAAATAACTTTAGACACGCTACAAAACAAAAAAAAAAGTAATATTTTAATATTTATTTATCTAATAAGTTAGGGATTAAATATCAAATTTAATGAATTATTTAATAATTCAGGTTTAATATTTGGTTTCATCTCCCATTCTGAAGCCATGAACAGAAGCCAGGGCAGCAGACTTATTCTCTGATGCTGAGCTTCATGTCAGGAGCCCACCTCACAAGGATACACCCGGTCTACATCCAAACTACCACATCCTGTAGGATGAAAAATCACATCCTGTATGAGAAGAGGCAGCTCTGTGTTCTTTGAGCACAGCCAACAAGGGATCACTATCACAGCAAGTGAAGGAAGACATGACCACCACAGTCCTCCAAGTTTGATCTCTGCCCCAGGTGTGACCCCACGTGGTGGCATCTGAGCTATGCAGTAGATTTTTACAAGCTGTATATGGAAAAAAAATATGTTAGTAAGAAATTCTTCCAGCAACAAGGGAACTAAGTTAACACCATTAGTGAGTTATTTTCATGATGGATTCTACACAAAAATGTGGATGGAGCAAGCATCCATGCTCTGATTAATTAAGGATCTCATGAAATAGGGTAAGAAAAGGGGAGGCAACAAACACAGTGCACAGCAACCCCGACAGACAGACAGCAGACACAGTGCCAACAGCTGCTCCTCCTCATGCTGACTGAAGGGCACCAGAAGTTACCAGCATCATTGCACAGAGGGACCAGCCTGGACTGTGCAGCTGGTAACAACACAAACCTGAGGTCCCTGCTACAGTGTGGGCAAGGGGCAGCTGGCAAACTCATGAAGGAAGATGCAGGGATGTGAATCAGAGAGGGGAAAAGGGAGCAATAGACAGAAAGGGTCAAAAAAGAGGTCTGTCCCCTGTAAAGCACCACCAGAAAGTACCCTGTCTGCCCCAGCCCTGGCCTGACCAGCACAGCTTGTCCTCTCTCACTAGTAAATCCCTTAAGTCTCTCAGGGTAACCTCAATCCCTGTCCCTTCTCCATATCCCCACAAATATTAAATGCCAGCTACTAGGAGGACTGATATGAGTAGACTGGGTGCCATCTTTAGTCAGACCAGGGACTTAGGAACCCCATGCCAGTGCCACCAGCTCCTAGGGGGCCTGGGGTCCCAGCCCCAGCTCTTGGAACCCACAGTGACCTCAGCCAGTGCTGTGCTGCCCCACACCAGGTCTCCCTGGGTACATGGGATGAGCTCTGGCAGCCAGGCAGGAAGAATTCCTGCAGCTATGTACAACATCCTTCCATCCTTCAATTCTCACTTCCACCCAAATCTCTGGGAGTTTCATTATCTTCTCCTATACATATTTTATGTTGTAACTTCCCAGTATTTTTTATCTGCTTTAGCAAAAGCTAATGAGCCATATGACATTTTGAAGATTTAATAGGAGTAAAACAAAGTCAGACTCAAGTGTTTGCTTTCTGTGAAATGAGAAAACATTGGCACAGCTCCAATACCTTTCACATAGCAGTTTCCAGAATGGATTATCTGTGATATACTGTCTGTCAGGTGGGTAAACCAAGAACACTTGAAAAGATTGCTTACTTTGCTTCAAGAAGTAATTTCAAGTAATTTTCTTACAAATATTTGTACACAAGGATTTCAAAGCATCTCCCTCCCATTAATCCTCTGTAGGGCTCCAAACAGAACAAACTGTCATGTTTACACAGTGATTCAGTTCCAGGCCATCTCTCATGCTTTGTAAACAAGGAGATATGGGATTTTCCCCCTTATTACTCTTGGCTTTTAAGTGCTACCAACATTACAAGAAAAGTCAGGATTCTCATTCACATTTCTCTTTGATGAGAAGAATCATTGCAACTTCCAGACTGAGAATCTTCATGCCCAAAACTGCTTGCCTGACAAGCCATGGTCTGAAACAAGCATCTGGGAATATTATTTCTGCTTAAAGGATTTTTGTGGCCAAAATATAAACTAGTGCTCTAGAACCAGGACTTGGGTGAGCACAGACGTTACTTTTCCATTCCACTCACTATTTCGTCTATATAAAAGGATGTTCCTTTCCTCAATTTCATCCCTTGGTCCAAGGGGACTCCTTCTCTACAAACTTTGCCTTGCATAAAATCAATGCTATCACACTGGTTTCTTTGAATTTGCTCATAGTACATTGAAATGAACATCTTTGCCTGGAAAAGGGAAGGTGAAGGGTTATGGAGCCATGCTCTTCAGCTACTGAGAGGGTTGTTTTAGGGAATACACCATTAGAGTGTTCTCGGAGCACAGGAGAGGAAAACAAGAGAGTCATTGTTCATACTTTGTTCATAATGTTGAACAGGGGACATTCTGACCAGATATACAAAATATTTTCCTACTGCGAGTAATTAAGCACTGAAGGCTGCCCATGAACTTGTGAAATCTTCACCCTTTGGGACATTCAAAGACCGACCAGACAAGTTACAAAAAAACAAAAACAAGCTTGGAAGCTAATTCTCTTTGAACTGTGAACTAGGTGACTTCCAAAGGTCCCTCCAGACTGAATTGTTTTGTGATTCTGTGACTTATAATTCAGGTTAATTTACCTGCAGTAAATTAAGCTACCTGGAGTAGCTACTGCAGAAGATAAGAGGCAAGACAACTTCAATTTCAAGCCATTAAATGAAACCTCAAGTTGAAAATGTTGTTCTGAGTTCTCCCATTCCTCCCTGTCACAGAAAATTAACTGCTCCAGTGTTTATCAAGCTCGCCAGCAAGAGCTTTCATTTGCTTCAAGACTCATATCTGATCAACACCAACATAAGGCTGTATAGAATGGATCTTTGCTACAAACCAGAAATTATTCTTCCCCTCTCACTCTGTCTGCATTGCAACTGAAAAATTAAGTGACAAAATTCGCTGTCGTATGGGCAGGGGTCTCATCCATCCATCCATCCACCCACAGATAGAAATAAACCAACTATTTATTCAAAATTATCTTTGATTAGCCCTATTCATTCATTCATTTTACTTCCTCATCCTTATTATCACTTTTAAGAAACTCAAGGTAATAGATGAGATTTCCAACAATTTACTGAATTTTGTATTTTAAGAAAGCAGAAATTTGAACATAACTTTCTACTTCTTTGTCTATCAGATAACATATACGTACAATCAAGCCAACCTATAATTGCTACAAAGTGAAATAAAAATGAGAACAATGAAATCTGAGATTTAAGTTTCGGATTCTACAGGTCGCATATTCTGAAAATCCAACTAATAGTGGGAACTAAAACCAAACCAACTTTGATATTTAAAACAGGTCTGTTGAATAAACCCCAGCTCACTTGAGGACATGGAGTGTCCTCCACACAACACAAAAATTAAAAATACACAAAAATTAAAAATACACTTAAAACTGGGAACGTATTTTATCTGCCTCATGTGCTTTTCTTAAGTGTTTATGCATAAGTAATTCAACCCAGACGGGTGGCTGGGACCCACCTGACACATCGAGGAACGTCTGTGCATGTCCTGTCCCTGCAGTGCTGGTGGCCACGCACTCATAAAAGCCCTTGTCAGACACAGACACCTGAGCAATGTCCCAGCTCATGCTGGACGATTCTCTGCAAGAGAAAAGGGTACTCACTGAATCCCTCAAGGAAACAAGAGTTACACTAGCTTGGTGTTCTGATTACAGACACAGGAGAGTTTCACAATCATTAAGAGGCAAGACAGACCCTCTATCCATCCTTCAAAAGGTGGAGAACACTCAGTCTTCTAAGTCAACACCTTCTCAGGTGTTGTCCTCCTTAACCAAACTGGATATCACTTTATGCATGGTATTTTCTCCTAAGATTTTGCAGAATGCCCCACTTGCACATCAAAAAATAACCTTTAATAAGTCAGCAGTTGTCTCACAATACCAGAGGCAGTGTATTTGCCGTCATTCTGTCAGCTGGTTGTGCTCTGTTGTATTTACCACCTGAGAAGTCACATTCCTTGATGCCAGCAAGTTTCTGTGCAGAGCCAGTACATGGTACCAAACCCATGCCTCTAACCAGCAAAGGCAACAAGGCCTCATCTTCCCACTTGAGCTTCCTGAACTCACAGCTACATGAACCCAGAGAACCACTGTAGGTTTTCTCTAGATCCCAGTAAGGCCAAGGCTGCTGGACAGTAACTTCATGCTGGTATCACACACAATGTGAAAGAAAGGAGTAAAACTGTAGCTGTGCAGGCTGCTTACATGTGCTTCAAAACAGACATTCTCAGTTTCTCATGATTCAAAATCACATTACATAAACTCCTTGTGCTACAGACACACAGAGGATGACATAAATGAGCAAACCAGTAGTTCTGCAGTGTCCCTGTGTTCCTCATAGCCTGTTGCTATGACACATAAACAAAACTGGTAAGCACCAAAATATCTGTGAGAGTTTTGGCAAGTCATTGCCACATTACAGGAAAACACTACATTAATGACCCCTTTGTTTGGCTGAATAGATTGATTTATCAGCCCTTAAAGGATACAGAAGGAACAAGAGACTTGGAATATGTGAAGGTTTAATGCTATAGCACCGTGAGACAGATGATCCAACCACACCACAAATGAAAACAGTGTATGGTGACCTTAAATGGCTTTCTACTTATCCCCTCTTACTTCATAATTACTCTAGATAACCTAATATATCATACTTCAAATCTATGACATTTCCCAGTGCAATGCTGGCACACGGACATGGCAGCAACTGCCAGCATTAAAGAATAAGGTGGTGTTTCTTGCAAATAACAAGTGCCAAACTCCTCTATTTCATGTAAAGTATGTTAAAAGTAAGGTTAGGCAACCATGTTCTGCTTCCTTCCTGACTCATGCTACACATCATATCAGCTGTGGAAGCCTTGAGAACAGAAGCACAAAGAGAAATGTGCCCAGGGAGGGTGGAACAGCTTGGCAAAACAAAGACCTGTGATGGACTATTAAAGAAAAATTTAAAAAAATCAAACCAACACTGGCAACAAGGACTAACACACAACCCAGGGCATCTGCTCCACAAATGGGGACTAGGTGAGGAGCTGAAACTGCACACAAGTCACAGCACGTGTCATAGGATAAATCAGCACCTTTCAGCACCACCATTACCTACCAAATTCATTTTACTGTACATGCAATCTGCTGATTGGGCTGGGCAGCTGGGGAACTACACACATTCAAACTCTGGTTTTCAGTCACTGCAGAGAGCACAGTGGTGCTTGGGTTGTATTGGACATCACTTTCTGGATACCCCCACCACCCTGCTCCACGCCCATCTGGGAACTCACCAAAGGCTGTGGCTCACAGCGAGAAATTCACTTCCTAGCATATGGTTTGCAGGGATACAGTCTGCATAGTTTACTAGACTTGAATAGCAACCACAAATATCAGGTGATTATGAGTGATTTTTTTAATTATCATGATTGGTTTTATGATTAACTACATGATTGCCTTTCTTGTCAGAATTTGACGTCTTATTTTTGCTGATTCTAAACTATTGGGATATGGTGTGATCTGCTATTTATAATACAGAATGGATTGTAAAGACACTTTCGTGCTCAGTTTCCACTACCATGAGTGCTCAACTACTGCCCTTGACCTCCTGTATCAGGCTGGTCAAACATGCACTGAGAATGCACTCAAAAATGCACTGCAAAATCCAAATTTTCTTACTACACTACCACAGGATGCAGAAATGTAGAAAGACAAAGCTGTTACAAAAATTGCTTCTTCCTAACATATGTTACTTATTTAAAATAAGAAATTATTATTGCAGCTGATAGCAGTATCTCTGGGACCAAAGTAAAAAAAGTATTTGAATTTCAAAGTCTGCTCTCCTCATGAACCCTGAACCTGTAGTCATTCTAAGGGTATTTTAACACAGACAACTGTCACAAGAGAAATATGATATTCAACTTGTAAACCATTTAGGTTTTGAAATTGATATTAAAACAGTTGAGTAAAGACATCTCAATACTAAAACAAAACTCATTCAGTGCAGAACTAGGTTCAAATCTGCACTGGACTACTAAGCTGGACAAACTCTGCCTAGAAAAGAGGCAAACAAGCCAAGCTGAATTATATCCTATTTAACTGTGACCAACAATATTTGACTTGAGATATGTTTTGTTAAATTAACTTGGATGATGTGTTCATTCATAATGACAGCTCTGTAAAAATTAAAAAAGCACAGCCAAATCAGCAGTGCTGGGTGTATGAAGAACAAGGAGAAGCATGGGCTTTGATACCTAAGGAATGGAAACATTACACAGCAGCCCAAGAATGTGCTGTGCTGGCGCTGACTATGTGTTGGGGCAGCTCATTAAAACCCAACCCACACCAAGCTGCAGCATTTCCCACTGCCCACAGTGCCCAAGGGAACTGCAGGATGTGTTTACTTGGGTGTGCTATACCTGCTCGGGAATGCAGAAGTTAGTCTTCAGTCTACTCCTGAGGTGCTTTGGGTGGCACAGGAGGCTGTTAACACTGTTTGCTAGTGCATATTTCCCTTTTGGTTTTAACAAACAGAATTAACAGGGGTATTTTATGAGTATTTTAAGTAATTTCCTTTTTTTTTAATTATTATTCTCTCACTTTACAGAGAAAGTGCACACAATTATTTTTCTATATAAGAATCTGAAGAGCCTTCTGGTATACCCCACATAAGTTTTGCTATTTTGAGAGATTTTCTGAAGATGAAATTTTCTAGGGCACGTCATAAGACATATTTCTAGGGCATCCACGAAAGGCATTAAAAATCAAACAAATGCATGTATGTCCAGTCATATATATGTATCTATATATAGATACCACTGGGGCCAGAGTGAGGGGTGTGTTTCATATACAAAGCTAGCTACCAATTTTGCATAACTCTTAAAAATGTAAATTAAAACCATTTGCCTTCTAAAGCCAGTTTATCATAATTTCAGGGCACACATCTGAAGAGAATTTAGGCCAGGAACCTATAAATCCCACCACATATACAAACTGTACATCCTCTGCTATATAATATATATAGATATATATCTCTCTATATATAAATATCATCAATATGACCATAAAATACAGCTTTCCTAAGAAAGAGCACCAAAAATAAGACTGGAAGTAGCAGGGTGTAGACAGCACACAGCAGTCAATAGTAACAGAAATCATAATTCATAAATAGGAAATGAAGCAGCATTGTGAAAAAAGCTCACTACTTACTTGAAGAACTGATCCACTCCCAGTTTTACTCCATTTTTAGTAAAATGCTGAGTAAAAGGTATAAGGCTTTCAACATGGCAAGAAACAGAGCCTGGCTGTAGATAATACCCTGGAGTCTTCATATGCATTGTAACTTTAGGGGCATCTGAAGAAAGAAAACATTCCCCAGAAAGTAAATTAACAGGTACTTACACACATCCCATCCTTTCCTTTTATTAAAAGGAAGCTCAATTTCTGATAAAGCTCCACTTAGTAGGCATCAAGCATAATGAACTAGAGTCAGAACTTCAGAAGGAAACAGCACATAAGTTATAAAACCATACAAGATCTCAATTTTAACTGATTCAGGTGAGACAAATGAACAGCCAATTCAAGTTAAAGTCTCTTACCAGGAGTAATACTAGAAAATGAAACACTTGAAACTCTCTGAAAAAGATAATCATCCTTGTCATAGCCTATTATTTTAACAAAAAAAGCTTCATTTGGTGGAATGAAGTCAGAAATATTCCATAGTCCATAAGGCTTTCTATCAGGATAGTATTTCACAGGCAAGGTCTTAAGAAGTTCCCCTGTAATACTCAGAAGTTCCAGTTGGTCTACTCTAGCTGGAAGCAGGATCCCTGTGGTATTCAGCAGCATGAAGGTAGGAATCCCTAGAAAAACAGAAACATGCTATTTTAAGTGCTAAAGAAAACAGGTAATTAAAACATGAAAGATTAAATTCCATCTGCATGGCTCACTATCCCATGAATGTAGCATTCAGCTCGAGACCTTACCTACTGAGTAGGGAAAGGCTAAATTGTGCTGAGCTGAGTTCTGCTTATTAGCTGTGAGGAGACCCATCTGGGTAAAGTTTAAATTACTGATTTCCAACAGGTGTTTCTAAAATAGCAGCTTCTCTATTAATTCCTCACCATGCCCCTAGGCCAAGGCCTTTTCCCGAAGCTCCAAAAATAACAGAAATAGCGTTGCAATTTTGAGCCATCATTAAAAATATGTGTGTTTATGTCACACAGGTACAAAGCTTTCCCCACCCACC
>VWYI01039426.1:0-10111 GCA_013399455.1 Anthoscopus minutus | reverse complement strand
CCCCCCCCCCCCCCCCAGAATCAACCCAGAGCATCCTCAGAGTTACCACAGAGCTCATCATAAAGCTTGAGTCGGTTTTGGAGGCCTGAAGCTATTTAACATGGACTAAAGTGGAAACGAACCTTGCACTGGCCTGCTGGATGTTTTTTTAAAGTCTAAGGTGGGCTTCCTAGAGAAGCCAGCCCGGAAGTCGATGGTGCTGAGCCCCGTGATGCGCACTGAGTGCCTCCCGCTGCTCGAGGTCTGCAAAACAGCCATCACATGCAATCAGCACTGCAGGCACTGCACAGAGGGTGAGCCAGCCACTGAACTCAGGAACTGACTCCAGCATGGTTAACAGCAGCACACAGAGGAGCCTCATGGGTAAAGTCGTAAGGAAAAGCATCTTGAATAATGCTTTACTTTCACATCCAGGCCCTACAATTATGGTGTCAGCAAAGACAGCCAGTTTGGCTTGGAAGCAAATCACACCAACAAATCAACAACTCCTTGCCATGTGCTAGTGCCTGCAATGAGAGTGGTCTGGGAGTTAGGACCTTACCGTTACAAACTCTACTAGAAAATGGTGTATGAATCAAAACTCAAAAAAAAAATCTCTGCATTAAAGGTATGCGATATATGGATGTGATTTGTACTGATTAAATTGTAATTTTATCAATATATTGGGAAAAATAATTGAAAAAGTATATGTGATTAGTGTTATGAAGCAGATGGATTTCTTTGTAAATGATGTATGTGAGAAACAGGATACTGGAATTGGACTCAGCCTTAGGATGGACGAAGTCAGGAAACCTCCCAAACTAAAGTTGGCATCAAGATGGAAGTGGGACATCTCCCAAAGCAGCACAGACCTTGAGAAGGAGAAAGTTGAGACAACTCCAGATGGAGAGTCTAAAACAGCGGTCTTATCTATGTAATAAATAAGGTTTAATTGGAACATAGTACTTATTTAACAGCACCAAGCTTACTGTGCATGTGCTACCTGCCAGGTGGTGAAGAGGACAGCTGAAAAAACCTCGGCCTTCATCCAAAAGACCCCAAAAAGGACAGAAGAGCCCTTAGCAACAGTGAGGGCATGCACTGTATAGTATAGTGACGTAGACATTAGGAATTGAAACTAGGAGGAGATTTATAAAAAAATATTTATTAATATGTATTAGTATACAGTATATAAGTGCCTGGAACCTTTTGTTTGTTGTACGTGAGGTAGGGGAGAATCTCACCCACGTACCCCAGTCAGTTACCCCAGTAAGTTTTGCTTATGCATTATTCAAACCACCATCAAATTATTTACTCTATTATATTGGATTGTAACCTTTTATATAAAATTACTACTTAATTAAAATTGTTTTTAAATTTTAAGTTTGTGATTTATTAAATTTTACAAATGGGACTTCATTCTTCATTTATAACACGTGCTTCTCTTCTCCAGCCAAGGGGAAAGCAGAGGGTGCACAGGTACCTTTCCCCCTCTGGTCTGTACCCTTGTACCCTCACCTTATCATTCTGCTTCAACCAACAAAAAACAAATCAGAAAAACCCCCACCCATCCATCACCTTTGAACAGCCTGAGCTTCATGTTCTTGAGAGTATAGCTGATTTTATGCAAGTCGTTCATCTTAAAGAAGACAAATCAAAGTAATTTTAAGCTACTTCCTATGATTATATGCAGAGAAAGAAAGGTCAACTGCTACTTGCCAGAGGTGCACAGGAACCCCTTTTCCTCCTCATCTATTTCTATACCCTTCAGGTATCTGGAAGCTTCCACTGAGCTTTCCCTGGAGTTTTACCTGATTCACTCTCAAATTCTTGCAGCCCTCTGGAAGAGAGGTTACTCCAGAGAAACCCCCTCTGCCACCACTATCTAGTTTGATGTGACTATCAAACTAAACAGTTGTTCCTTATAACTAACAGCCTTGGGTCAGGCATTAGGCACCATGACATATCTGATTAAAACAACATATTTCCTTCTATTTAGTTAGCTTTTCACCTCAGAAATGGCACCACTAAAACCTTTTTTATATAAGCCAGCTGTTAACAATATGAAGAAATATTTAATTGTGCCGAACAACTCAAGGTATCAAGCATTAATTGCCAGTTAAAATTTCATTATATAAACTCAGCGATAAAGTTCTGTTTTTATAGCTTAGTGCATCTGCATAAGGAGTTTATGGTGTGAATAAAATTTTCATAAAGCTTAAGTCTTAAAAACTTTGCGTAAATAAACCAAGCCACTGACTCAAGCCGAGTAAACAATCCACAGAATAATATAAATCATTTCTCTTTATGAACCACCCAGACCTTTGGATGAGTTTTAAGGCCAGAATAACCTTATAAAATTTTACCATTTCCTAATAAAAATAAACACATCTCTCACTGTCATGTCTAGGAGCTGGGGGTCTTTAGGCAAACACCAGATTAACCACACAGTACTGCTTTCCAATTATCATCTTTAGGTCTCTTCTCCTTATTTGTAGTTGAACATGGATTGCAGTTAACTGTATATTACTGTTTCCCCTCCCAGGCTGGATGAGTATAATCTAAAGAGCAAGTATATATTTGTGAAAGATGTTTTCTGAATTACCCAAAATACAGGTATCTATGAAGAAATGCATGACTTGGCTTACTCATAAAATTTAGATTAAAATATTTCAACTATGTATTCAAGATATTTTCTTAATATCATTTTTAACGCAAAATACAGCAGTTTGAATGTTTTATCCGTGCTCTCCATAGAGCTGGAGACAGCATTACGTTGAGCGTAGAAAAAACCCAAAAAATCCTCCCAACCACCAGAAAAACTCCCAAGCCTGGCCTGCAGGAACAGCCTGATGGTTTGGCTGGGCTGCTGTCCTGCCGCCAGCAGCAGCCTGGGCAAGAGGGGACTGTTGGCTCTTCAGATGTCCCACCTCGAGCTCAAGACTCCTCCCCAGCAGCTAGCACTTGGGTGCTGGCACACAACAGTGGCTCAGCTCACATCACACAACCAGCACATAGGGCTCTTCCTGCACTGTCCCTCTGGGCTGCAGGGCATTAGATATTTGCTGCACTGATCCCACACCCTAGGAGTCTCCAACAAATGACAGAAGTGAATCCTTGAGCACTGACTGTAAGAAAAGGTGTCTTTTCCCAATGTGGCTCATGTTACCATATGCAACAGGACCCAAATCTTTTTATTTTTAACAGCCCACCGGGCTGTCTCTATATAGTTTTCAGCACTTTTGGTCATAGAATCATGGAATTGGAAGAGATCTTAAAGCCCATCCAGTGCCACCCCCTGCTATAGGCAGGGACACCTTCCACTAGCCCAAGTTGCTCCAAGCTCTATCTAGCCTGGCCTTGGACACTTCCAGGGATATAGAAGCAGCCCCAGCTTCTCTGGGCACCCTGTGCCAGGGCCTCACCACCCTCACAGGGAACAATTCCTTCCCAATAGCCCATCCAGCCCTGCCCTCTGGAGGTTTAAAACATTTCCCTCTTGTGCTATCACTATCTGCCCATATAAAAAGTCCCTGTCCCTCATTTGATAAGCCCCCAGTCCCAGACAGACATTCAAACAATTCTCCCCAGAGCTGCTGAGCTCAACATGCTTTTGTAGCTGCAGTTCTGCAGCAGGATCAACAGTTTCCCCCTGGGCTGTGTGTCCTTTTCAAAGCACCTCTGTGTTTAGGGCAGGGACAATGCACAGCAGTATCCATTCAGCACTGCCTATGAAGTGCCTCACCCAAGTGCCTTCCCCTCCAAAAATGACTATAGATTATTCACACTGCTACAATAGAGTAGCTCAGTCAGAAAGGATCTACACCAGGATTGTTTCCACATCTATTTAAAAAAGCTGGGATCATGCAGCTTTACCTACATAAAGAGTTATACAACAATATTAAATACAAGATCACAGGGCATTTACTGTAACACAGACTCAGCTGTGAGTATCTATGAAAAATAGCAAATCATTATACAACACATTTAAATGCTACAGAACAATCATACATGAGTTCTGCAATAACTTTACCTTAATTGTCCATGTTCCAGGCTCTGGATCTTTGACATTTACTACCTTTGCAGAGTTGTGGATATTTAGCAATTCATTCAGTCCTGATTCTTTACTGAGCTGCTTGCCTGAAAAACACAGAAATAGGAAGTAAATACAGGGAGTAAACACAGTACTGCTTAAAAAAAAGGATAGTAAATACAATATTGCTGTTTTCTACCAATGTATTTCTGATACCTGACTTTCTCACTACTTAGCAGTCAATGACATTTACAATAGTCAAAATTCCCTATAATTCTTTGACAGAATACTGAAAATGTTCATTTATATGTGAGTGGTTGTGTGCAGGAATTGGCTCTCTAGAGAGGCATTTAGCTTCCTCAACACTGACGCTGAAGAATCATTAGCCCTAAAACTCATCTGGTTCTTTCACAGCACTAAAGGGAAAGAGGAAGTGGAGACTCGTATGTCCCAGTGCCCACTTTCAAAACCTACTAGATGTGCCTTGAGTAATTTCATTGAAACCCTGGGGATTTAGATGCATGGAGCTGATCTGTGAGAAAGGCCAAAAAGAGATGGGTTCACAGCTTCAGCAAAGCCTGACACTTGCACCCCGGACTGTGTGTTGTGATGGCTGGAACATAGACACTGAGTAAATATCTTTCCTTTAAACAAGAATGCTTCAGTGCAGGACAGACCAGACCACAATGCAGGGAACCTATCCTGGGCATAAAATATTTCCAAGCTACTCAAACTTAAGCTATATCCTTAGACAAAAGTCATTCAGAGATTACAAAATACGATCTGAATTTATTTCTGGAATGTTGTTCCAAGGTCCTAAGGCCTCAACATAATAATAACAGACTTGTTCAAAATAGCTTCAATTACAATCACACACTGCTCAGCTGAAGACGGGCAGGGGAGACAGGTTTGGTTCTGAATGTTCTCACAGTTCAGAAAAGCCAAACCATGGTTGAACTTTCCTCACATAAAACCCAATGAACATGTACAACCCTGAAATGATGGTTCAGGAAATACAAAAACAGATGAAAGACAAAAGTGTCCAGCAATCTGGAATGCAAGGACAAATAATAACAAAGAAGATGGAGGTGAGATGAAGTGGACAGAATAAGGAAGTTTCCCAGTTTCCTTCAAGTGATAAAAACCCACAGAATATTGGGAAAAAAATGAAATATGAGAAGGGATTTTTCCTCCCCTTTTTTCGCTATCACAAAATATCACAAAAGAAAGTATAAAGTACTTCACCTAAAGGATTATGAATCTCCATTGCTGGCGAAGGACCGCTCAAGGACACTGTAACTTCCTTCAGACTGGGATCAAAAGGGATCTGCCAAGTATTTACAGCCATGGACAGATGGTCTGTAGACAAGAGATGCACTTTGGAGGCTTGAACTGCTTCTTCAACCCATTTTAACACCTAGAAAAGAAAAGAACAGTTGTTACTACACTGTCAGCACTACTGGCTGTTGAAATATTTTCTGCTAAAATGCTTGTCTCTGCTGTCTTTTAGAGATTCCATATTGATTTATTTTTTTTAAATGTGAATACACATTTAAAAGGAAATGCAACTTTAATAGAAAATACTAGCAAAGCCATGGGCAGCATGGTGTTTAAAGCAGTACACAAGCACACCTGGATACATCTCTACACAACAACCACAGGTAAATTTTAAAAGGAATTAAGGATACAAACCCGTGGACATTTCTGGTCATCAACTATTGGTTGCATGAAGCAACAAGGAAAATTTTCTCATCCCGATGTACTGAGTAATTGCTATCTATGGACTTTTCCAGGGTTTTTTTTCCCTAAAACGCCTAATACAAATTACTGTTAGGCACAGCACAGAGGCGGGATTAGAGGGAAACACGCCTTTGGAAGGTATGTCCCTGTTGGAGCCCCAGGCACAGAAAATATTCCTTTATCTGTGCTGACAGGCTCAGAGACTTGAGAGAACATTGGGTTTAATTTAAGACCATGGAGAAGGCTTCTAAAACTGAGTGGAGAAACTGGGAATGTGAATGTGTGAATTAAGATAGAATTATGTTAAGTCACTGGGTGAAAAATTTAGAGTTTGAGATACAGTAGTGAATGGGGGAAAAGATGGAGGATTTAGGGTGGTGTCCCTTTCTCCTTCTTCTTCTTCTTCTTAGCATTTTATGGGGATTTGGGTAACATTGTGTGATTGGATGAAAAAATCCATAGTGCGGAATACGAGTGTCTGGTTATTGAGTTATAATTAAAAATAAATTAGTTGGCATTTTATAATTGGGTAGTTGACACTTAAAAGGCCTTGGAGAGAGATACCTGGGTCTTTTTAGTTTGTTAGCTTAGTGTGCAGATGAACTCACTGTCTGTAAGAATGTAATATAGATAAGAAAAAATAAAACAACCAAGTCCAAACGCGAAAATGGTCTCTCTCTCTCTGCTGATTAATCCTGATCCTGAAGAAAAGAACAGTTTTACATATCCCTGAAGGGCACAGAGGCTCCCATACCAGGGAGAGGACAGCAGCCCATAGGAGAGCCTACAGGGAAGGAGAGGAAGGGTGTGAGGAAGAAGAGCAGCCAAGAGAAACCCAAGCGCACTAACCACAACCCCATTCCCAGTGGCACTGGGGAAGGGAGAAGGAATCAGGGGAGAAGTTGAGTTGGGCAAGTGGAGGCAAAGGTGTTCCTACCTGTCCTTGCTTCCCACCACCTGAAGGAATCATTGAGTATCTATTTTAATTGGCAACAAATATAATTTTCCTTAAGTCAACTTTGTCTTGCCCTCAACAACAACTGATGATTTCCCTATCTTTATCTCAACCCAGAAGCTTCCTCAACCCATTCTTCCTTGGCAAGGGGTGAGTGAGTGGCTGAGAGGGAGCTTGACAATCAGCCAAGGGAAACCCACCACAATCAACCCAACCTCCCCAGAAACACACCTGGTTTGTCAAAATATAGGATTTTGCACCAGCTCTGTGCATCACATAGCTGCAGCATATTTTTAAAATCCTACTGAAGTAATATTTGGTTTGTGTAACAACATGAATGTGACTCACAGTAATACCAAACTGTGATTTTAAGCTACAGTTGACCATGGTGGCATTGAAAAACATCTTGTAAAGGAGAGCCATCTTTTGATTATGTCAGTTCAAGACTTGGAAACCAGCAATAAACCAACCTGGACGTGTTACTCCTCAGTACTGGGGGTCTCCAGGGCAAGTCCTTCAACCTAGGACCCAATTCAACACATTGCCCAAAAGAACTTAATTCCCCTGGTTTATTGTGCATTACTCGCCTACTTTAAAATTTAAAAAATGGAAATATGCCTTAGGTTTGTGTGTGAGATGACTTTGTGATAGAACCAGATTCTAGCCTCCTATAAAAGCATACTTGTTCTCATCTTTTACAGTATGAATGCACAGCAACCTTTGTGCAAAGATTAAATAAGTGAAGGGCAGCATTGAAAACACATTTGAAGTGGTGGGGTTAAGTTTTCATCAATTATTCCCCCTCTACTCTTATGAATGTCCCACCAGAGTCGTGCTGAGTGCTCCCAGCACAGGGTGAGAGAGAACTGACCAGGTGTCTCCTTTGCAAGGATGTGCATGAGCAAGGTGCTCGGGCATGTTTGCAAAACAGCACACCCAAAAAAATCAGAGCAAAATTGCCTGTCATGCTCAAAGCCCTGCAGTAATGCAGCCCAACAGAGAATTGGGGTTTGTGCAACTGCTGATAATACCAGCTAGGGAGCAACTTGTGTTTGCTGTAGACAAGCCTGGAACAGGAATCTCAAGGCTTCAAAAGATCAAACTCATTTAATTTCTACTTTAGAAATTATACAGCTGGGTCCTAAAATGCTTCCAAAGAAATTTCAGTGTTCTACTCCCAGTGAGAGATGAGCATGACACTTTTTTGTATGAGGTGTATGGAAAAGTTCCCATTTAATTCCAGGATCTCACTTCTACAGGTAAGGTTTTAAATGGATTGTAAAATTCAATGAACCCATATGATCTTCAGCTCCTGAGAGTTTTTCAAGATCAAAACTAAAAATGGAAGGCAACAGAACAACACAGCTGTCTGCAGTCTGGCCACAGCTTTCTTGTTGTATAAGTTCAATAGGCAATTCTAGGAGATCCATTTCCCAACCCAGTCATTCCAAAGAGGTTTGCAATACTGCTGTAACACTGGTATAGAAGTAGGTTTTTTCTCCTCTGGGACCTTTACAGAAAGCCCCAAAACAACAGTGCCTTTTGTTGTTCTGCCAAAATGTGAAGTGATGAATATTATTAGAGGGGGAAGAGCAAATACAGCAATGATTTATAACATTTCCCCAGAAAATTTGCTTTTGCAACCTGCCTTGCTATCAGGTCCCCAGTGAAAATGCATACTGAAACATGGAAAATCTGTGGAGCATGGCCTCTATTCCCATTTGTTTATCCTGGGACTCAAGAATATTTCTCAAGCAGTCAAAGCAATGGGATTTCAGGTTAACTGTTTTATTGTTTAAGTAAATTTAGGTTCATACTTACACCTAAAGAGAAAAAAAATTTTAGTAATGTTTTTAAATGCACATCAAAAATACAACTGAGTGCATGAGAAAATAATACTGTAAAAATAAAACATGAATTATATATATAACTACAAAATGCATGAAAACCACATGACTGAAAAGTTTTAGCATTGGATCTAAAGCTCTTCAGAGTTAGGAATCACAAGAACTAATAAGCCTGTCTGCTTTCAACTATCTTTCAGAAGTTCTTTTGCAGTTGCTTTATGACAGACCTTAGGTACATGATCATGGTTTATTTTTTCCAGAGACTCTAAATTCCATAGGAAACAGAGAAAGACCAGCTGTAACTATTTGTTTTTCCTTTCTTTGTTTGGCATTCACAGTACATTATGTATCTTCAGAATAGAAGTATTCAGCTGCTTCTCCCATGAAACCATTCCTCCTTTTTCTATGAAAATGGATGATGTCTGTTTGGGACAAGGGAGAAGAAAATGCAAGAAACAGAGGCATGAAAGAAACCTTCATTCTGTATTGTAATTTTGAACTTCTGACTTTGTCATTTGCATTCTATCCTTGAAAAGCAGTAGAGGGGCCTTTTACACCTTTAACTGAGTGAAACAAGATTTCAAATTGTTTCCTCTGCAGCATCATCCAAACACACCCTGGTCATACACAGTAGGGACCTGTAACACCAACCCAAGCTGTGCTGGTATAACCCTTGGGTTGCCATCCCCTGGGCGGACTAAGAGCCTGCAGAAATGGGATGTTCTCCAGTGGGTTTAGGGACATCTGTTTACAGCAGAGTACCCATGAGTGAACACCACCAGATCCCATTTCCTGTGATCTTACAGATGTTACCCTTTAGCACCTTCCCCACAACAACAAGCCCTTTTGCACCACCCCTTCCAAATGTTCTGTCACCCGTCTTGTCTTCAGTCCACCCTCAATCCTGTCTATTCACAGTCTTCTCATCCAACCCCAAATTCTCTTTTTTTTCCCATATACGTTCATCCACCTTTCATGCCACTGAACAACACTCCCTTTTTCCATCAAAATCAGAGCTGTGCCGCCATGCCATTCTCAGTTCTCTTCCAATCAATGTCCTGTATATGGAAGATCCATTTCTACTTATTTTAAAAAACAGGAAGAAAGATGGTTTTTTAGGCAGTCTAAGGACAGGAATTTTCCCCTTCTTACAGAAAGGTTAAAAATAAGAAAAATCAAGTGCTTCAACACTAAAAGAAATGGAAAAAGACCACTCTTCAGGTCTGTCCTTCTGAACTCCCAGCTCTATCTACACTGATCAGTCCAGTTTATCAGACACAGGAATGTCATGATCCGCTCACACGAGTGGGGATCATGATGGCTTGTTTTCCCAGAAAATCTGTGAAAAAGGACACACAGCAAATAGGACTTCCGGTTTAATTATAGCAGTGCACTTTTATTGAGTGCTAACAATAATTATGTGATAGAAAAAGGGGGAGAGAGATGTAATGAAAATTAAGTAGAGGAGAGAGAGAGAGAGAGAGACAGAGAGAGAGACAGAGAGAGAGAAGGAGGGGGTATAGCTACTGACAGAGAGACAAAGTCCTCATGGTCCAG
>VWYI01039424.1:45416-174412 GCA_013399455.1 Anthoscopus minutus | reverse complement strand
CTAACTTAAAGTTAATAATTTTTGGAAATAGCTTCTCTGATGATAGTTGTGCGCTGAGTGTCCTGTATGTCTTCCATATCTTTTCTTTTCTGGAAGAGACTCTACTGCCAGTATTTGCACATTTTGCAAACAACATACTTCTGCTTGTCCTCACATTTGAATTTGAGCTGGAAATTCTGTTTACCAAGTTATCACTTGTCTGGGTAAAGAGCTTCTTTACTAGCTCTTTACTCCTGGAACACACAGAGCTCTGAGGAAAGAAAAATAATTTGCAACACATAATTTATTGGCAAAGTTAGGTTTTTGCTCTTATTTCCATGACTGCAGCAGCAGCATGGTTTCTTGAACGTACTCATTATTCAAATATATTCTCTGAGTAAACAGCCAAGCACTCTGTACTGTCAGATTTTGCCATTACATGTTGACTGGTGATGCATCTTTCCAAAGGCTTGGCTGATCACCCTGAGGTTGAGAACAGTTATGTGGAGAAAATATCCTGCTGTGGTTTGAAATTTTCCTCAGAGCTCCTCTCTCCGAGTTCTGAAAGGCTGATCTGTGTGATTACAAAGGCCAAACTTAGATGCAGGTGGTGGGAGGGGGCATCAAAGAAGAGCCTACTATTCTGCAGTCCTGTGGTGTCTGATAAGACAAGCAGTCTCACATGAAGGATGTTTTTCTCTATTTCATTATTCAGAAGGAGTTTCTGAGGAGAGCTGGAGGGCGAGGAAAGAAACTGAGTTTTGTTTATCCCAGAACCTGGGTGACTTGCTCCAGTGGTGGTGGTGTTTTCTGCCTAAGTAAGACTTCCTTGCCTGTCTGCAACTCAAGTCAAGCCACAGTGGCACAAGTTCAGGGTGAGGACAATCAGCTGAAGATCTCTCTGGGCAGCGCAAGCAGAGCTGGGAGGGCCAGGATGTGTGGGAGGAGTTGGCAGAGTGCAAGGGAATGAGGTATCCCCATCAGCACAAGGCATGGATGTGGTGAGTGAGAGGAACCAAGCTGAGGCTGGTTCTAAAATGCACAGTGTTTCCTTATCCAGCACCTATACCATGCAAAAATGGGAGCCTGTGCATGAGACTGTTGTGATGGAAACATGTGGGCAGCCTCAGTGTCATCATACTTCTGCTCAGTCACTTAAACCTTGCACCAAAAAAAGCCTCAAATATGTGTGGGACATTCCTCAGATGGAAGATGTCACCTGCCTGAGCCTACAAACCAAAGTCATACCATCTTTACACACCATCTTTCAGGTAGATGCTTGTACACAAGCTGATTTAACTACCCTGTTCTGAAGGCAAATACACATTTTACATCACAAGTTGAATTTGGAAAAAATTGCAGATAGCTTATTTGTGCACAGAAACGATAGTATTTTTTTCCTTTGATGAACTTTACAATAACCCATCACTTCCCTTGCTAGCTAATGTAGTTATAATCAAAGACAGGTCTTAAACTCTGGTGAAAGTAAAAGACACTAGTAGAACTCAAACTGAACTTGGCAAGTCAATTGTTATCACTTCAAATCATCAAATTATGGTTACCAGTGTTCCAATGGGGTCTGCATCTGAAGAGCACAAAGTAGTTAAAACTTAAGGGGACTTCCCATACAGTAGTTGCAATTTTCCAGTCTCAAAACTGTGTCCCATCATAACAGATTGAAAGCATGGAAAGAAAGGAAGAGTTGGTCACACCAGGGCCTGTTTTCAGTCTTTAAGTGAAAATCCAGCATAATATAAACTGCTTTCTATATCAACCACAAGGATCACAGAGGGTGCAGATTTAAAAAAAAACCTCCTCTCAAGACATCTTGATTGCAGATGTTATTAAATGATTCTCTGGTGCCTGAAATACTCATCCTGACTACTTGTTGATCATAGAATACATTCTGTTCTCATGGTTTTCTTACTGGAAGAATGGAAGAAATGCCTCAGAATGTAACAAGGGAGAAAAATACTCCTGTCTGTGGTGATAGTTCTCCTTATCTTTTGGTCTGGGAGTCAGGTTTCTGCCTGAGGGGACCTGCATGAAGGATGATGAAAGTAATTACCCTGTCAGGTTAAATACAATTTTCTTCTACATGTCTACTTCTCATGATGTCAGTTGATTAACCTGTCAGTCATCTTCCCATGGCATGTGTCCACATGATGTCATGTGCTGAGGTCCATAGTTTCTTGCACTAGTCTAACATAAACTTGAAATTCCTCAGTGTAAAATGTAGTTTTTCATCAGTTTTGTATTTTTCTTTTGCTTCAATCTTACATGTTCTTTTCTTGACCCATTTCCATCTTATCCAAATTCTTTTTTCTCTTCCTTGACTCAGTTTTTCCTTTAATTTCATATCTTGGTTCATCTCACTTTTCTCTCCCACACCACAATTCTGCTTCACCCTTCTCGCATCTCTCCAAAGCATCTCCTCATTGTTTCCATATCTGGGTACACTACAAAGACCATTTTGCCTTTGCTTCCTTTGCTATGTGGTGCACCTCTCAGTCCTCCTAAGATAAATGTAGGGCCATTCTAAAACTTTATCTTCTAAAAATATGAAGATGTGTGGTTTTCCATCTTTTTTGGGAAAAAAAAAAAGAAAACACACATCTTCATCTTACTAACTTCCCTGGTTATCTCAGAAAAACTCAGGCCAATCTAGACAGTACTGCAAATTGTACATAAACCCTCCTTGTACGAGGGATGATTCAATCTTCAAGGATTTCACTTGAATATTGTCAAATGACAGTAAAGTCTGCTTAATTTGTTACCTCATTCTTCCCCCTGATTTGATGTTAGAGCACAGAATCTCAAACAGATTATTTTATTTGCAGAAGAACATCTTAGAGCCCAGATGGATGGGAGGAGGATTAAAGATGAAGGCTTTGCATGAGAAAAAGGTTGCAAATCACTAAGACAGGCATCATATTCCTCTGACTGAAGCCAAAATATGTATCATACATATTTAGTTAGCTTGGGATTCAGGGAGTGTAAAAGTAACAATATAAATTATTTCACTCACATAGGCTTTGAGGCCCATAGCAAGCACAAGGTAGCCTTGTGAGAGAGTTGGACATACAGCGTTCCAGTGTCAGAAATTAAAAATCAAGTGCAGCACACATTTGCGTTAGCATGCTGGGGATGGGATTGTGGGAATACATTTCTTACACGGAATAATTATTTTCTTAAAATTTCACAAGGGCAGTATGCTTTCCCATCCAGGTGGAGGACATTTCTGTATGAATTTTGCCCTCGGTGACCAGGAGTGGAGACATAAAAAGAACTATTCAGTGTCTCTGGTTACAGAGATAAGTGAAAGAGTCATTGGCAGTAACTCTGTAGTAATAGCAGCAGTAAGTACTAGGCATGATTTGAATCTCTTGATAGTGATATGGGGATGCCAGAATATTTATCAAGCTATTAGGAGAGGCTGTGCCTAGCTGATAAGATGACTACAACCGATGAAGTCCACCTGAGGACTCTGATGATGCTGGGACACATTTGCAGCCTGCAAGGGAGGATAGCAGGGAGTGCTGCCCTCAGAGTGGCATGTACCGTTCATCAGCAAAATTATACAGTCTCCTGCCTGGGGCAAGCTTGTGGAATCTTTAATAAAAAGATTTAAGAAACATCCTGATGTACATGTTTCTCACGGCTGGGAGCCACGAACAGCCTGCCCTGCTGAGAAGCTGTTTCACTGAGTTGGTGGCAGAGGGGAGGGAGCTAGGAGAGATCATCTGAAAACCAGTTCCGAGCGTGATTAATACAGGGCCTTATTTTAAACTGTCCAAATATTAAACTGCCAAAATTGTTATGTTTCTCTCTTTGGAAGATGAAATTGTCCAATTTATATCACTTTATGTCTCTTAGTGTCATCAAATTAAAAAAAAATGTTCTGTCTTTTTGAATGGAACTAGATTGGGAACAGATTTTTTGCTATAATCATCTGTAAGCAACGTGAATGAGGAAGAATTTATCACAGCTTTTTTGATGTTGAATTAGCACATGTGCTGCATTGTGGATAAAATCAGGTGCTAACACTTGAATCTATGTCAAGAAGTGTTTTTCTCTGGGTGGCTTTTATTAGTCAAGGGTTTAATATCTTTAAGAGTTACCTAAAAGTTACATAGTTGTTACCTTCCTTACCTCAATTACTTATCACCTGCTGGGGTAAGGCACTGAACGTAGACATCCGTTTTCCCCTCCTGCTTTGCTGTGAATTGTCCTCTCTGCTAATGGTCAGTCTTCTAGAACATGGAAGGTAGTGTGGCCATTAGGTCGTGCAAATTCAAAATACATTTTCTGTATTTCCCTCTCTCTAGTGGGTATAGGAACAGATAGAGAGCGTGATATAAACAGGCAAGTTTTTCCTTGAAGAAGTTTTAAATATCATAACCATAAAGCATTAAGAAATTAAAAAGCTTTTTACTGTTTGCTTCCAGTAAACAGAAAGTGGTACAAAGAGAGGAGGTATGGAGAACAAACTTGTGTTGCTTTTCACAATGAATTAAGTGTATAAATGCTTAACAATGAATAAACACTATTGACAGAGAAAAGTAAGTATGTCTTAAATTTTCTCAGCTTTTAAAACAAAGAATATCAATAGCAAAATTATGTTTTCAAATGTGTTTTAAATTTGACAGTGTCTCTTTGACATTTATAAAGTACAGTGATGAGTATGTAATTAAAGTTCTTTGCTTATTTTTCAGTACTGAATTCTCAGTCCTACAAATTTCCTTTGAGCTATGGGGTGACTGAACAAAGGAGGAAGGCTTGCCAGCCTGTTCCCATGCACGCCATGCTGTGCACCAGCCATGTGCTTGCCTTTGAACCCAACACTGAGCCAGACCATATGCATGTACTGAAGAGCATCTCTTCCCAATGTTCTTGGGGGTTTGTTTCAATTACCACAGAAGTCCTAAGTGAGAAATAGAATGTTTTCCTAAATTTATTTGCCTTTCCTTCTGTCTAAATGTGAAGTATCTGTCTTTTTGTGGCAAACAGAGATGTTTTCTTGGGAGCTCACACATCTGGTTTAACTGCAGATAAAATACTGAACAGCATGTATCACCATGGAACATTAGCAATGAATCCACAGGTAATGAATTTTGCTGCAGGCTGTTTTTCAATTATTGTTTTTGCTCCCCACTCACAGAGTGAGCTTTTCACCAGGAAGCATCCTGCTCATGATTGCAGCACTGATGCCCCAGCCTGCAGGGGTGGGAGCGGGCTTAGCTGTGTCAGTAACACAAGCCAACAGACTCCCAGTCACAAGCACACAAAGCTGTCTAAATTCTTTCACTCTTTCCATATGAAAATGCTCATTTGGCCCAGACCATATGTAGAGATGCATGTTTATTTCAAATTACACATATGTGCAAATTACTATCAAAGCTGAACACTGCATTAAATCTCCAGTGGTCAAAGTACATAGGCTGCAGGTCAGGGGCAAGACTTTGGGAGTCTCCCTTACTGTCTGCTTAACTCCAGAGTAATGTTTCCTCTCGCACACTCTGACTGCCTGCCTGATTGTCCTTTAGCTGGAAATAGTACATGTTGCCTTGAATCCTTTCTGATGAAGAAACATGAATCTTATCCATCTCTGAGAGGGAATGGTGTCAGCAGAGAGGAGTTGCTTGGACATTGCTTTGAACACGGGCTGCTGTCCCCATACTCTGGGTGGTTTTGTAGATGTGTGCTTGCTGTGCCCTGAGCACACCTCCAGACTTGAAGCCTTCCAGTTCCCAGTGACAGACTGGGCTGTCACACCGGTGTCAAATTGCAGTATGGAATGGCAGTAGCTGGTGAAAGAGTTCACAGCATGTCCGCACACAGGTGAAAGAGGTGGGATTTTGCAGAGATGTAAACCTTTACATTAGCTATTCCAGTCTTTTTGTTGATTCATTACTCCTAGTTCAGTTGCTAACTTCATAAAATCATCATCAGGTGATGGAATTGAATGCATCTCTCCACAGACCCAGCCCAGAAGCCTCTGGATATTCTTTTCTGAGGGCACTAGGTGTTGTATACCTAAAATGAATGCATTAACCATTATTATCTTAAGACATTGAAAGATGATGCAACTATTTCAAACAGAAGGCAAATCTGTGACTGAATACTGATTGTCTGCTACGGGAAGCCTGACAATATTGCTAAGGGCAGTTGCTTTGGGAAAAATAGCAGAAGGTTACCCTGAGCAACCCGTAGGAGCTCCTGGAGATGGTGAGGTCATGGCAAGGAGATCAGCCAAGCGTGGCAGAGCATGAAGGATGGTGGACAGAAGCCCCTCGTGGACAGAAGTACAAGATCTCTGTGTCAGGTGAATGTCATGCCAGTTGTATGTCAGGAGGAAAGCAGAGCATGGGTCCCATCTCTGTTCTCTGTTGTGTGCAGTTGGTTTACCCTCAGCAAATATTGTTCTAACAGAGCCCGCTGTCAGATTTACATCTGTTGAACGGATACAAAACACTGATCTCAGTGGGAGGCAAGTACCTACTCTGCATAAGCACTTTTGCAAATCCCAAACGGCATTTCTCCATCTTCAGGCACTTCAATATCTTTGAAAATCTTGCCCTTTGTGCCTAGCTTTGCCTCTCTACAAAACAGAGAGAAATCTGCCTCCCTAGGAAGTGAAGCAGAGTTAAATTTATTCATATTTGCTTTTAGCTTTGGAACCACAGACAAGATGTATGCCACAAAGGTGTGCTTCTTGTTCAGCATACTATACAATGAAACACCTGTGTGTTCAGTTATTGTCCATGTTGTCATTGGCCTCATTTTGAAAGATGTATCTATGAATCAGAGGAAGGCAAGGTGCCACTCTAATGAATGATAGATATAGAAAGATAAGCTACACTGTTTTGTGATGGCCCAGCAGTTCTTTTATGAGGGACAGAAGCAAGGTTTCACTGCTGGTATCCTCCTGTGCTTGAATGTCTTGCAGAACAGAGGTAGAAAACTACTACAGGTATTCATTGTGGAAGCTGTTTGGTGAGATAAAGACAGCAAAGGCAACTATATGTCCAGATCTTCATTTCTGATGTCTAAAAGAATTCTCAGTTTCTCAAAATTGTCCCATGCTCCATGTGCTTATGCCCTTCTGCAGTGAATGATATGGTGGCTTCACTGAGGCTTTTTGGTTTCAGAGGTCTTCTTGCCCTTTCTCCTCTATATCTTGCCCTGACTGTTAATTTTCCAGAGTTTCAGAATCTGTTCCTGTACTCTTTTGAAAACATGAACAAAGAAGAGGTTGTGTTTGAGCCCTGCTGGGTCTTTTTGCCCTAGATCTCCCATGGACTGCCTAGGGTGGAAATTTCCATCTGACTTGCTTGACTGCCCTCAGATACAGGAGTTTACTCGGGCTGCCCAGTTACTGCTCATCTTGCCATGGGGTTTTTAACCACTTTCCTTTTGCTGGGGCAGCAGCTATCCTGTCTATCCTGTCAGTGGAACTATGCTGGCCTCCCTAGGACTCAGCCTGGCTGTGGCTTCAATTGCTGGCTGATCCCCACTTCCCAGGTAGTGGCCTATCCCCTGTATCTGATAATAGTCCCTCTTTCCAGGGGAAATTCAGAGGAAAAAGGCTCCTGCATTCTGCTTCCTCTTTGCTTGTCTGCACAGACGATGCCATGCTGTATGAATGTGATGTTTTTTCTTACTAATAATCTACTTTGGCTATTTTAGGTTTGACATTATTTTGGTTTATTTGGCTGGAGCGATTCTTGATCTTTCCCAGTGGCAAATGCTGTGGAAAGCCAGACAAGTACTTTATTCTTAAGCATAAGGACAACATGTCTTAGTTTTCAATAGCCGAGCATTTTGATAGCTGAGAGGCAACTGGAAGACAATTAAATGACATTATTTGAAACCAGAGTTCTTTGTTTTAGTGTCTGTCCTGCCCAGGCATTCTGGTGTTATGCTTGTAACTTTTCCCTTTACTTCTATGAAGACAGAAATATGATCAAAGAAAATAAAAAAGAAGAATCTGCAGAAAAGTTGTTTGAGCATTACTGAAACATTCTATGTTAGCAGTGCCAAAGGCTGCGAACTCTCTTAGTGTGTTAAAGCCTTTTAATAATTTGAGATCACATTATAATCCCCTTGTCCAGAATCCTTACAATTTATATATGGTTTAATGCTTGGAATAAAGTTAGAATCTCACTCTCTCTTCCTCTTTTTTTTTTCCACTCTTATGCCACAGTCAAGGATGATAATTTTAAATTCTCAAATGTGTTGAAAGCATTAATTGCACTGGTTGAAGTATTTTATTTTGAGTTAGAGTCACTCAAAATTTTAATATGACAGAGAAGATTCAGTGCAATAATTCTAGCTGTGACTCAAAACAGGAAAGAAATCCTGACTTTGATCTGAGTAATAATGCTTCTCTCCCTGACTGACAAGATTGCTTTCATGCCATACTGAGCCTTAGCATCAGAAGCACTCAAGAGCCCCTGGCTCACAGCACAGGGAAGGCAGCTGGAATCTGACTGGAGACAGAGCTCGCCCTGGACTCAGCCACACATCCTGTCCATGCAGGTGGGAGAGGAGAGGACATCTCACAGCACCACAGCAAATGCAGCAAATTGGAGCCACCTGCCCCAGTGATTTTAATATTTTCCAAGGCAGTTGTGGAAATTGTTTAATGCCACTCCTGGCCTTAAACTAAATGTATTACATCTCATTATACATAGCTATGAAAAGCTGGAGCATTTTATGCATTTGATAGAGTGGTTAAGCAAGCAAACAGACGTGAGGCAGCTGAAACGTCAGGGGATAGAATGGTCAGCTGGAACAAGCACATGAAGGACAAGCATGGGGTGACAGTGGGTCAGATCTCCCTCCCAAGGAAAAGGGCTTGATTCAGCTCCCAGCCTTGGTGAGGGATAGTAGGGCTTGGCTTAGTGCATACTCCCACAGTGATTCGAGGTATAAAATGTGCATGCCAGAATTGATTCACATAGCTACGCTGCCAGTTCACCTCAGGCCTGTTAAGCACCTTTGGGGACACATTGAAGCCATTCAGGGATGGATTTCTGAAAGTATGAAGGGCAAACTGCCATGATAGTTCCACTGGAACACACTTAGGGGGTGATTTGAGTACCTAAACATATATGTCCAGCACAGTTTAGGTGCCCTACGGTTTTGTTCTTTATTGTAGAAAGTCATGGGTTTCCCATACACCTTTCAGCTCACCAGAAATTATCTGAAATTACCCTGGTTACCTATGTGTAGGCACCTGAATATCTCCACTAATGCCACGTTGTGCTTGCAGCTAATCCAGCTTGTAACAGTAAGAGAGAAAAATCTTCTGAGTCCTCCAAGCTTATTTCAGTAGGTCCCTTCCACCTATTCTACAAAACCACTGTGGGCTGGTGGTCTTGCAGTTTGCACAGATTTTTCGAATTTCTTAATATTTTGATTAGGAAGAAGTCAGACTTCAAAAGTTGTGTCTAAGATTAATCTAGCATCATTGGGTTGCAGAGTTAACTTCCATTTAAAAGAACCTAACTTCTTCACCTCAGGGGCCACCATCTCTACTGTGCCAAATATTTTGAAGGAGTGTTGGTCTTGGCAGTGTGTTTGGAAAGTTACAGAAATCCTGTTAAGCAGGATCATAAAGGAAATTTTTTAGAGTTGTCTGACTCTCACAAAAATGTGCTACCGGAAGCTCTTTTCATCCTGAACACCTCTGGTCATATGGAGGGATGGATACATAATAGTCAGCCTGGTTCAAAAATCTGCAAGTGTTATGTCTCTGATAAAAAACTACAGGGATAAGCAACTGAACTCTTTTGAAAATCAAACTTGTGCTCCAGGCCAAATTACATGAGTAGTATCCCCTCCTGAAGCTTTTCCTCCTTCCTGGGTACCTGACAACCTGAGCACCTTCCCAGGGCTTCTGTCTGACTATATCTGATTTCTCTGCTGTACCTCCACATCTGAGTCTTCTCTGCTTCTGAACCCCAGAAAATTCCCCACTTTGGCCACTCTGCTGCCTGAATATGTTAATGCCCAGCTAAGACAAACATTTTTGCCACTTGCCTAGTTTCACCCTTCCCATTGCAAACCTTCCTGCTCAGACTCTTTTATAGCCCTCTACCCCACAGAGAGCGTCTGTGTCTCCAGGAAACTGTTCCTGGAGACCACACTAATTCTGTTGTTTCCTCATCCTTCCCATCTACATTCTGTATTTATTACATCAGGTACAGCACCCATTCATCTGTTTTGGATAGAAAAAAATGGCAACAGGGTGGTCTTATTTGATTTAAATACTAGTGGGCTTGCCCATTATATAGGTTTTGGATAAAAGGATTTTCTGTGGCAATGAACTGTAAGGCACAGCCACGAGTCACTTTCTCTATCACTCGGGTAAAAGCAGCTTAGGGTGACTGGCAAGCCTGAGACACTCACATATACAAACAATGCAAGATGTTAATTGCCAGATGATGAGAGGAAAAAGCTCATAAAATAGAGCCTATATTGTGAGAATCTCAGGTTCTCTGTATTCAACTTGATTTTTCTCAGAAGGCTTTAATATTCCAAAAATGTAGTGGAGATCTAATTTCTGAAGGGCAGAATCATTAGCTGCTAAGGGAAATCAAGATCTTAAAACTGGAGCTACAATAATGTAAATTCATTATGTGTATACATCCAGAATATATATTATTTTTGAAAGAAGACATATAAACCTTCAAGTTTCAGTCCATTAAGTTAGAAATTACCAGAGGTCATGAATAAATTTTGTCAATGAACAGGTTTACATTTCAGTGACTGCTTAAGGAAAAATTGTATTTTTGCCTCGCTTTAATTGCCAAAGGCTATGGTTTCAGAGGAAAGAATGACTGCCTAAGTAGTCAGCAAAAAAAAAATGATACCATTAGTGCATGATATATTGTGCTACTTTCTGTGCCATGGTTTCTCTTCCATGTTGCTCCATCTCACCCAGATCTCACAACAAACTCCAGTATGTCTGTCTGCAGCCTGGCTGTTACTCCTGCTAAGATCAATGCCTCCAGGTTGGCTGCAGATATTTAATTATCCCCAGACATGTAGTGTACAGACTGGAGCCTTATGTACATATAACACATATGTACATAAAGGGGCTGTGACCAAACCTTTCTCCGAGCAAAAGTCACTTAACACGTTTTTGCATTACAAAATATCCCACAGTGAGATCTCACTGCAACCAGATGTTCATAGCAGAAAGCATATGGCAAGAGGATGTAGATCCATTTTTCTTAAGTCCTCTTGAAAAGTCATTGTACCATAGCCCAAATTCTGCTGAAATTCATGCTTATAATCCCTAAAGCCTTTTCCCAGTTAAAAAAAAAACACGTCTCTGTTTTCATTGCTTGTGAATCACTTCCACATCCGTTGATTTCCAATGGTTTGCAAGAAAGCAGCTGAGAAGAGAATCTGACCCACAAGGAACAAGGTGTGCATGAAGCTTGAATGAATGGAACATGTGTGACAAATTAGTGAATGAGTGTTTGTCCTGGAGAAACAGAGACAATGGTCAAATAAAAGTCAGCCTTTGTGTGTTCCATAAGTATTTAATCTCAACCTAAAGAGATAGAAATTTCAAAACAATATGTATGCTGTTTACCATATTGTGTCATCTCATATTATACAATGCCTGCTGGTGCATGACAGCTGCCTAATCTGTTTGCGTAGTTGGGCTTAACCAGGTGAGTTTGTTCTTATTGAATGGATTAGTGTCTGACAACAGACCTCTTTTCAAACTGAAAGTTGCTGCAAATACAGAGAAGAGCAGGGCCTTAAAAAACACTGTAATCCAATGCCCAGGGCTAATGAAGGCTGAAACCATCCTTCAGTTGTTAATTTAACCCCCGAGCCCACAGATACTGCATATATTAAAGGGGTTAATTGCTATGTCCTGTCCAACCACACCCAGCACAAGCTTAGTTTGTGTCCTTCACACCAGCAAGGCAGCATTCCAGCTCTGAGAGGAGCCTTGGGAAGTGTGTGCCAGGTTGCTTCCTCAGTGGCCCACAGGTAACCCTGCGGTGGCCACTGCAGGTCTGGCACTGCTGCTAATGCTGCTTGGGAGCGTGGCAGAGGGAGTGCAAGAGTCGACCAGTATCTCAGGAAGCAAACAGAGTCACACTTTGGATCTTTCAGTATGCAGTGGCCATAATTTGATGTCCTTAGGCACAATCTGAGTTACTCTCTGTATAAATATTGTTATTTCTTGACTGTATTTGGCCTTGCCAATAGCAGGAAAATTGCCAGCCATAGTCAGTGATCTCTCCCATTCTTTCACTTTTCACTTGGGATCTTTCAGGTAATTACAATTCTTAAAAGCTACTGGAGGTTAGACACATTTTCAACAGCATTTTCAGTACACAGAAAATTCTAAGCCAGACAAGACATTCATAGCTTTGTATAAAGTCCAAATATATGAGTCATTCTGCAAAACAAATGTCATATGGCAGCCTGTACTCATGAAAATAAATTACTGATTTAGTTTTTAGGCTTCAAATAAATAATTATGTATTTTATTCTGATCTGTCTCTTTTATTTAAATTAATAAATGTTATATGTTGTCTTCCTGAATTTCCATGTTCACAAAAACTAGCATGTGCCATATGTAGACACAGTAAAAAGAAACTGAAATACATGAAAAGCTAGTCCAGTATGACAGAAGAAAACCTGTAAAATGACGGTGACAATTAGAAATGCTCTTCACAGTTTCTGAGCTGAGAATTATGTCTGATAGGTACTACACAGATTTGTGTTTGGTTTTTTACAAATTAGTAAAGCACCATTTGCAAACACTCAAAGCAGTCACTTTTTGTTTGCAAGCCAGAATAATTTTTCATTCCTTATTTTTATAAAGCCATAAACCTTTGAAAGAGATTATGTAATATTGATATAGAATCCTTTATGCAATTGGACTTATTCTGTGATGATCTGAAAGCACTTCCCATTTATTGATGACTGAATTCTCACCATACCCTTTTTTAGAGACGTTTTCTACCATTTTGGAGATGAATGACTGAAAACACAGGCTGTACTTCAAGTGGGAATGCTTTATTGGTGTAGGATTATGGGAATGAAGTACACTTAGTAAGTTGGACAAGCCGGATTGCTTTGCACTTGTATAGTAAAATCAGTTTATCCTCCAAATGAAACAAGCTGTACTAGTAAAAGCACTATTTTCCTAATGTGATTGCAAGCCAAGGTCTCCTGGACTGGTCTCCTTTATCTAAAGGAAAATCCTGTCAGAGCAGATTTTTAGGATTTTCTACCTATGTCTAGACTTTCTGGGTGAATGCCTTGCGGCCCTCGGGCACAGCTGAGCACAGCAGCAGCTCTGTCCGTGCTGCTGCCGAGTCAAGCACTCAGGAGACAGCAGCGTGTGCAGAGGGTCAGATGGGGCTGGATGTGCAGTGTGGCACTGGTGCCCTGGATCCATGCACCAGTGACAGCACTGCTGGGCTGTCTAAGCACTCAGTGCAAATCAGGGACAAAGCCAGTAGCAGAAGTTTATCCCATTAAAGGCCAGGCCATGCAATGAAAAGCCCGGCATTAGCAAGTTCCCTTGGCATTAGCAAGGTAGCTTCTGTTCACTAGGGCAGCTGTGTCATTGTGCAGCATTTCTGGGATAGCAAAGAAGACTTATGGTATATATACCTGTGTATTTATACATATGTACATATAATCCATGTTCACACGGCTGCTGCTACTTTCTATAGTGTCATATCATTCATGAACAAGTCAGTGATTCCCATATTGCCTGGTTAGTAGTAGTATCTGGCTTGAAAGGTACCTGATAACTCTAGAGAATACAAGCAAATAAAGAAAAAAAGCCCCTGTTTCTAGACAGAAAGCAGATTGCAAAATCTGGACATAGGGTAGCATTAGTTTTCAGCAATTCGAAAATGTGATAAATGAATTTTGAAACACCTTCTCTACCCTCCATCTTATTCTCCCTTATTTTTCCATTGCATTGGTACCTAATGAAAATGCATCTCTTTTTAATCTTGGTTTCTGTACCAACTATTTTAGTAACGACATATTAATTAGAGTTAAAAATCCTTTAATCCTTCGAGCTTGTAATTCCATGAGATTGAAGGGAGTCAAACAGAAAGTGGATCCTTCCATGGAAAACAATTACTTTTAGCATGGAAAACTGAGTCTCTTCTTTAACTAAGCTAGTGAAAGATCAGAAATAAATTACACAGAAACTAGTAAAATAGCTACAGACTTCAAGATGAGGAGCCAAACATTATGCAACCTGTTTCACTGAGCTCATGCAGGATTAGATCACTGTAACCATGGAAAAAAGAAAACCCACTATGAAGAGTGAGTTTATCATGTTCTTTTCACATTTGCTAGTTTGATTCAGAAGAATGTAAAATCAATGAGACTTTTTGGGCCAAGTTGTATGGGAGCCATTATCTGTTATGTTTTATGTCTTTCTCCCACCTACAACACCCAAGGGGCCAGGAGTGCCTGGATCCTGAGATGTGGTCTTGGGCACTTTGCACAGCAGGCCAAAGGAATGATCCTGCCAAATGATTTCACCAGCTGTGAAACTATGGGCGAGCACATAGCTTTGGTTGAGATTCACTAGCCCCATAGCCCCCTGCCTGAGGACTATGTTGCTCAAGACAAAAATCCTATTTAGACAGAAAGAGGGGAAGGAATGAGCTCCTAAAATAAGCACTGGCGCATTCCTTTGGAATTTTAAATAAACCTTCCTAGAGTTAAGTTCAAAATAGGTTATTTTCAAGGTGGATTTTTGGTTACCAATAAACTTCTCTCTGACTTGGAATACCTTTGTAAGATGGAAGGAGCATTTTTTGTGGTTATGGCCCAGAAGATTTGCTGAGATGTTTTCTGGGGTAGCTGTAGCCTCCTTGGACTTTTACCTTGGAGGTAAAAGTTTCTGTCAAATGCTTTAAAATGTGATGCATAAAATTACTGTAACTAAAGATATTTTGGGAAGCAATTTTGAAAACAGGACATTTAATCTCTCTCTACTGGATTTTGCTTCACTACACACAGGTCTATTGAGAAGCTTAATTAACATCACTTTGGTCCTTCAAGAACGATCCTACAGAAATGCAAGATTTTATCACCTCTAATCTTCTTTGTCCCAGAAAAATAATCAGCATACAAGTTCAAGCAGCCAAGGCTGAACACAACTTTTGCAAGATACATGCTGTGCCTTTAGGGTCATATCTGATAAAATACAGTGTGCAACAAGCAAACCTCCATAGGAAATACTCAAAGGATATATTATCCACATCTTCATCTAACAAGGGGGAACAATAATAGATATCTTTCTCCCTTCTCTATCTCAAGAGATGCCTGGACAACAGTTGTGCTGTAACCTCTGAGGGAGGAGGATGTGTTTTGTTTCCCCTTTACCCTTTGTCTCCCCTCTGTTTGCACTCAGAAACCATACCCTTCTCTCATCTCTGAAGTCAGTAAAAAATCATCTCTATATGAATCAAAATATCATTTGTATTTTAATAGTACCCGTAGCACACAGTCTGACACACAAGTGGTGAAATGGGCCTGGAAAGCTCAGAGAACTAATTATCTTGACTTTCTCTGAAAAAAAAAAGCATGGAAGCTTCTGCTGCTTAATTTGTTTTGGTAGAAAGACAACTAACACACAACAATCACATTATTGAATGTAGCTTCTCTGCTTGTGGTTGTCTTTTCCAAATTACCTCTCAGAAAATAACAGTCCTTCCCTGAGGCCTTCCTCAGATGGAAAACTCTGGAGTAAGAACCAGAGGAAGAAAAGCTGTATGGTGTATGCCAGGATGCACGTAACCTCTTAGCAAGAGTGTTGTAAAGACACAAGATTCCTCTTCCAGCAAGTAGGACTTTTTGCAGTGGCCATCAAAGCATTTTCAGAAAAATTTCTGATGGCAAAGGAGAGATCTGGTGTGAGCATGTTAGATCTTGGCTCCACCATTGTTTTGCAGTAGACAACGTAAGCTTTACCTTCCAGAGGTAAGACACCCTCCATTTTTTTGCCAGTGGAAACATGATATGAACAAGACCAGGAGCTCTATTCCATATTTACCTCTTGCTTTTGCCAGATGTGGCTCCTCCATGAGATCCTGATAATCAACTCAGAAAGCTGAAAAAGTAAGGTACTAAAAGAGAGGGATGCAGCTGAGAGAAATGCTACAAGTAAATAAATGCCACCAGGATGATTTATTTACTTCTCTTTCTTTCAGCTTAAAGGAGTTACTCTTTTGCAATCCAGCCCAGTGAGATTTATGTCCCCTTGATATCGTGCAAAAAGCCTTCTAACATCATTGGATATTTATTATTCTGCCATTTAGCTGGTGATATCCCTTCTTTATCTTCATATTTTTGAATTGGTTTACATTCTGGAGATATTAAAAGAAATATTGCTTTATGGTTTTTGGACCTGCATAGCAGAGGCCAAGGACCATCATGGAATAGTATATGATTAGAAAATCTATTTTAGGCACATGATCCCTAGTGACACAGGAGTACTGAAAGGTGAGAAATAAAAAGTATTATAGGCATAACCTAGCATTCTTTCTTTGGTGGGTACCATTCTTTCTGAGGTGGGTACCTCACTAACTGACCTCAGGAGATTTGGATATTCAGTGAAGTCAGAGCTCAACTCTCAGGATCAGACAAACGTTTCTGATACATACATGTACATACATGTTGAAAGTGGCTAAAGAGGCAAAAAAGCGCTTAGGTACCCCTAAAAATTCTATTAGGTACTTTAAATATACCCCAAATAATGCCAACATATGACTACATGTCACAACTGTTGTATCACACAACCAGTGTTTTAGTTTTCTGTATATATACCTGAGTTAGTTACCTAATCTTTTATAATAAAAACAGGAAAATAGGCACTTTTAGATACAACTAATTTCAGTTTAAAGTCATTGTATAACAAGGATAAAATGTTATAAAAGTATTTATTTCTCACTATTGATGGTGCTAGAATCTGAGGGCCATGAGCTCAGGCAGAGATGTCTAAACCACAAGCAAGTTGAGCTGGACAAGACAAATCCTATATTTGAAGATTAACTTATCTTAAATTTTGCTGTGGTTACCTGTGAATAAAGTTTACTTGTCACATGAAGTTTAATTTTGGGGAGAGGAGGATATGTGGCCTGTAGACTTCTGGTAGAAGATTTGGAAAGAGGTGGATATATTTGGCAGAGGCTTTGGGCACCGCAGTGGGATTGCCACCAAAATAGATTTTCTAACACCACTGTGTCAGTGTGGACACAACTAATGGTTAATAGACCAGTTCACAAAAGGAAGATGGTGCCACTGTCTTTATTCTGCACCAAGGGAGGCCTCCCTGCCTATCTGTGAATAAATGTGCCAAGCTGGTATAATCAAAAGGTAAATGGAAAGACTGTCTATTTTGCCACATCTGTCCACAATTTTGAGGACTGTCAGTCTAAACGTCCATGTGTTTTATCACATCCCACTGACTGCCCATAAGCTTCTCCTTTGTGAGCTGGAGACTAAGATTTTCATTTGATTTCATTTGAACCTGTGGCATCAAGCACATTATGGCCTGGTGTGTTTGGAGTTTATTAGAGTGGGTTTGGGCAGGGGACTTTTCTGAGCAAGAAGGTCCAGCACTTTCTTTCTCATAAACTTATACTTCAGAATTGTTTATTCACCTGCTGACTGGTGCTGACTCCAAATATTTCTGCATTTCAAACACCTCTTTATTTGCTTAAGCATTTCATTTGTCTTGTGCTATCATTACTACCTTTAATTTAAAAATTCATTATGATAACATGCCATATAAATAAAACAGACAAATTTGTAACTGCTTCTTTGGATCACAGTATATATATTTAAAATATATCAGGTTGTTTGAAGAATAAATATTGCCTGTGTATGTGAAAGACTAAAAGGGAAAGTATGCAGAAACTCCTACAGGCATACAAGTCAAAACACACTGTTACACATTTTGTCTCCATGGGATAATGGTGAGACATTCACAATGTGTGGCCTACTTCTTACACAGAAGCAAGATTAAAGTTTTGAGAACTGAAAAAATGCACCAAATATTTGCTCTATATTTCTTTATCATGTTCACATGAAGATCCTGATATGATAGATACAGACCATCTTTCCTCCAGCAGCCTACAGAACAATGACCTAGTCAGTACATACTCTACCGAAACTTGGTCAATTTAGTCAGGGAATGCTCTGAGCTGTTTTTTAAATGAAATCTAAATAAGACAGTTTTTTTTAAAATCCAATGGCCATTAGAACAAGTGAAGGGGGGGAAGAAAGCCATCTCCATCCCAAAAGTTTTCTGCAGGATATTTAGGATTACATCTCAAAATAGCAATATTTTTTTCAGTAGAAGTTCACTTGTTGTAAGGTCTTCCCAATTGCTTGTCTCAAGCACTGCTAAGACCACAGAAGGACTTTGCCACGAGATAAGCATGGAATGGAGCAGCAGGATGGCTCCAGCTCCGGGCCTCGTGAGGTCTGGCTGGCACTTCCTGGGGAGTGCATCCCGTCCTGGGTTCCCATTGTGGTGAGCTGTGGAGGGGCAACTTCCCATACTCATGACTGCAGGTCAAGCAGAGATCACCCAAGTTATGGGACAAATGGCATCTGTGACCACCAAAGGCTTTCCAACCCTTCTCCCACCTAACTCTCCCACCCCAATATGCCTCCATGGATTCTGGGAACTTGGACTGTACAGTTAAGCTACCTGATAGGAATTTGAGATAAGATAAACTGGTTACTATTGTCTGAGCATTATTTCAGGCCCAGTGGGAGGTAATCAGAGCTGGGGGGAGACTGATTATGGACACAAAGAATCCACAAGGAAAGTTAACTCAGCTGTGCTGAAGTCAGCTGACACTGGGTAAAAGGTAGTTCTGGCAAGGGTGAGATCTGGCACAACTCACCACCTTAAAGAAACCCACTGACTCAGACAACCCACTGATTCAAAAGAACTAATTTGCTTTAGAAGTGAGAGAATCATTTAACCAATAGAACAAGAGAATTGTATAGGTAAATATTGAAAAGTTTTAAATGACCTCAATACCCTCCACCAAGAAGACCAAGGTGAAGAAAGCCCAACAGGACAGATCCACAGATAGTGACTATATTCTGCCTAATCTATCTCTCATCCCTGTCCTCTCTCCTCTTTTTTCTACTTCTTTCCATCTCTCTACCTCACATTCTACTGTTAAATAAAATCCAGACTATTTATTTTGGCATATGATCTTGCTTGCACCTTAATTCAGGTAGAAGCATCTCTCCATAAATCAGATCTTAATACATGTCCTGGTCAAATTCCACTGTAAATAATTTCATTTTGCTGTTTTACAGTAACCCTCTGTTTCTGTAGTAGTATAACACCAGCATGGATCTGTAAGATGCCTGGATGTTTTTTTTCCTGTCAAAGCATTTTTTAGTCTGATTTCATGTTGTGTGTACCACTAACTTCCAATGAACTTTTAAGTGAAACTGACTTCATCTGCACAAATGTTTGGGGAATATAATTTCTATCTATTATCTGAGTAGTCTAAGGCAGCCTATTTTTATGGATCCTGTTACAGTGCTAGGTGGATGCTGAATGTTGATTTGCTTAGATTTTGATCTCATGTGAGACTTTGCACACTCTTGCCATGTACTTGAAAAACAAAATAAAGTGAAAAAACCCTCAGAGCAATGGTTTCCCAGACACTGTTGCTAGGTGATATTCCAAAGCTGAATGAATTCTTAAAGTCTTCCTACTCCAGGCACCTGACTAATAACCAGTAACCACATGCTCAAGTGAAAAGGGAGCATCCCTGCTTTTCCGACTGCTTCCTAGTTTTGCATCCTTACAGAGACTGAGACAGGCACCAGCTGTATGGGTTTTAGCTTTTTTCTCTATTGGAAAATGGGCAAAGTGTTTACAAATACTATCAAGATTAGATGAATTAGCTGGGTAGAAAATCAACATTCCCATGTACTCCTATCTGCACCTCCTCAATGATTCTTCTGATATCTATTGTATGTGACAATAGTTATATTAAAAATATACATCTTTATGAATAAGTGTTCACTTAGAGATACTCAAGAATGCTAGAAAATCTGAAAGCCTATGTTGGTAGAAAAAGAACAAAAATAATAAATAAAAATAAAATCCCCAAAATAAAACCCAAAAATAGTTAATTTTTTGAAACAGTAGTTAAATAAAAGTACAGACTCTACTGAGACTTGGTCAATTTAAACAAAATTTAACTCAGAATTGGTTTATTATGTCCTTTAATACATATTGCTATCCTGAGCTTTCCTTCAGATGGAACTTAAAGTTCCCCCTTTTTTTTGGCTTCACCAAATATGTATGTCCTTCACAAGGCTTAAGTCAGCACAGACTGACCCTGCAGCAAATGGCCATGTATGTTAGGCCTTGTGAATAGAATAGTGAATATGCATGCAAGAATACTTTGGATGAATGTCATATAGTGAAATAAAAAGCAGATACAGCCAGTACATCTGCTTTTCTGTGGTTTTGTTTTGACTTGCTGCTAGGAGGCTACCAAGATATTGTAAACCCACTGCTTCATTTGTACTGACAAAATTCCTCAGGAAAAGGAGGAAAATTCTAGTTCTCCATAATGGTATCAAATTTCCTTATCTCTTGATAAGCCAAAAATCCTCCTCCCATCTTCCTAGATACTCCCTTCCTTGTTCAGAATATTCTTTCACATAAAAAACACTGCTGGCTATCTTTCTCTAAGCCCAGCTCCACACTCAGCTGCTGAGCGAGGACTGGGCGAGGCGCGGCAGTGGCAGCAGGCTGCAAGCTCAGCCTTCTGGAAGTCTCTCCTTTTATCTTGCACCACAGGAGAGGCTTTGTGAGAAAATCTCCAAGCTGTATTTCTGGATGTCAGACCAGAAAATTTCTAGCAGTGTCACAGAGAGATGGTTACCTCACCACGAAATAATCCATGATTCTGTAATTAAAGGCTATCATAATGTAAACACACCAAAGAGGCACAATTAAACTTGTACTGGCAGCTTCAGTATTCACACTGAATTACTGAAATTTTCATCTTGATAACAGTCTATTAACTTTGATTCTGTGTACGATCTCCTAATCTCAGTGAAAACTAAATTTGCAAAAAAAATTAAGACTGAATCATTCTGTTATCTAAGGTCTTCATTACCTCTATATGAATTATTAAGAGTGCTACTAGTGGTGAGGAAATACTAAAAAGGAACTTGTTAAAATATTTGTTAGAGATGTTTCTTGGCTGCTTTCACATAGGAACTCTGCATGTATCTGTTTGAAGCTTGACCTATATTGGACAACTGCTTTCATAAGTTCTTTGCCTGTCCTGCTCCTAGGAGCCCATTAATAACCTAATACCATGTTGTGATCTCGAATGGGAAGGCATTCTCCCACAGGCCTAGTTTCTAGTCCTCCTGGTAAAGTGTGGCAGAATGAGAGTATCCTAAGTAAAGACTTGACAGAATAGTTTTCCACATGGGAAAAAATAATTTCTCCCCATTCTCATTCTTACTTTGAGTCAACTGAAATTATTTTTGAAAATTCTTGAGCCTGAGGCTCAAGGCAAATTTCAGCCCAACCAGCTCAAGTCTGGCATTTAAAAACAATGTCCCTACAACCCTGGCACCCTGTGAATATATTGAATGAAAAGGTTCATCTTTGTCAGGCACCAGTCTAGGGGAATGTCTGCAAAAATGATATAGATTATTTCCCTGGTGATGAGGAAATGAGTATCACTAGTGCAAAAGCTTTCTGTTGCTGAGGCAGACCTCCTCAGGCAGTCCCACTGGAGACAGATAGACCATGCAGGCATCACATCCTCACACATTGCAAGAACTATGAGGATCTAAGACCTACAAAAACAAATCAATAAACATGTCTGAACTGTTAGATGAGACCCTCAGTGGGTCTGCGTGTTTTAATAAGACAAGCTTCTGTGGTAGGCAGGATAGTGAGAGCAATCCCTTTCAACAGAAAAGGTTCTCAGTCTTAGGGATTCTTTCTAAATAATTTCAGGGAAGAGAGAGAAGGAGTGCAGAGTAGGATATGGGTTTATTTCATGTAGCACAAAGGTTCTGGTCCTCAGCAGTTGGGCACTTAGGACTGTCAGTGAAGATTTTGACAGCAAAAGTTGCAACTAATTCTCAGTGATCCTTTATCTGCATTGTGGATTTTATCTGCAGTGTGGATTTTATCTGCAGTGTGGATTACCCATGGCCTGAAAGCAGAAAGGCTGAGGTGGTCCTGCGACCCAGCAGTGCCGCTCAGAGGCACAGCCAAGCTTACTTCAAGAGCAGGTTGAGCCACAAGCACCCTCAGAAGACTTCAACCAAAAGAAAATGGTGCTGTGCCGAGGCAGCCCTTTGTTTGTTTCCATTAACAGAGCCTCAGAAATTTGGGAAGAGCAGCTCTCAGACACCTCTCTAGGGCTCTGAGTGCTTGCTTGCTCAGCGCCTTGGCGTTGGAAGTCCATTGCTGTTACTGTTGTAACAGTACCCTTCCCCCAAAGGTACAGAATTAAGAGCATGTCTTAGCAATGCTTGATTAGTTCAGGTCCATCTGGGAGCTCCAAGTAAGCTCCAGACCCAAGACTCAGGTGCTTTGTTCTCTCTGACAAACATGGGATGTTATGTTAGTTCTGCGCAGTCTGCAAGTTCTGCAGCAGTTCCTGGACAAAGCACAGCAGGCTATGAAGCCCACAAAGGACTGTAAGTAATCAGAGCCCCTCTTAAGCACTGTGCCATTCATTCTCTAAGTAACTTGAGAAATATCCATTGTTCAGCCAGGCATTCAGGGAAAGACCCAACTCCCTTACTTTTAGTTATCTGCAATTTAGGTGACCAGTCTAAATAAATTATCCTGTCTCTCTGAATGGAGCCTATATGAAGATAAACATCTTTAGAGTGTTATTCATCCCACCTACTATAAACATTTATAGTGAAATAAGATGATAAATATACTGTGGAAGAGTCTATCTTTCTCCATTGCTTATCAAGGAATTATGATGAACATTTACATTAGTTACCTACCTGGTAGATAACTAGATTTGATGAATCACATCATGTGATTCATCAAAACATTCATGTATTTTAAGGCAAACTGTCCTTATTTCTTGTACTGAGGTTTCCTGGGTGGTTATATGTTTACAACCAGATTTCTTCACTGGTAAATAATGTTTTTTTCTCCTTTTCTTTGGGTATTCTCTTCAGTGCCCAGAGGAGATATGTGGGGTGCTGTATATAAGTGGTTTCTGTTTGAATGAAGAGGATCAGATGATCTTTGGTGCTGCAGGCAGAGCGTTCTGTGTAGCCAGCATTAATATATCTTCTGGACACAGCCCAAAAAAAAGAAAATGGAAGCATAAGCATTTATTTCAATATTTCCTTTAAAGGATATTAATAACTTGAGGATGGAACAAAAAATGGCTCGTGTTTCTGCGATGAAGTTCTCTGCAATAGCAGAAGTTTAATTTTTAAATAAACAACAATAAAAAACCAGTTCCACAGAGGTGCAGTTTAGGAGAGGATATCTGAAATATCTCAGCCTTGGAAATTTTATCAAGAACACCAAGATACATTTTGTAAGCATTGACTTATGTGTTTTGCCCTCAATGCAAGAAGACCAAAGCATTTGTGATATTTTCTTGGATAATATTGCGTGAAGTAAGGAAATTTTCAAGTGTACATGAATATATTTTCCTAATCAAAGATAAAACAGTGCCAATACTACCTCACTGCATGCCATAGGCCTTCCTATGAGTTGTAAATTGTCAGTAAGCATTAAAAAAACAAACTTCCCCCACTCCTGCCTCCACAAACCCAACCCTGAACCAAGTCTATGGAAAAACAATAAAGAATTACCATAATTTTTAAACAGTTTGTCAAAGAGGAAATTTCCATTAACAATTTATTTACTATAAAATACCCCACATGCCACTTTTAAAACTGTTTTATATTGTTATTCCATTTTCTTTTATCTAATTTCCAGCTTTTAGATCTCAGTTTTTGGAATTTTAGTATTAATTTCTGACCAAATGATAGTGACAGCTGCCTTGATTTATTTTCTGAGTTCTGCTGTTAGATCATGACCTTTTAGAGATATTAAATTTTTCTTAAATGTAGATGCTGAAAGCCTAACATTATTCAGATGTAGATTCCAGATAAGCTGAAGACTGTGCACTTCAGTCTAACATGTCAAAGGAGAGACCTTTTGAAAAGGGATCTAAATTTGGATTTTGGAAAGCAGATGCAGGTAATTGTCTTAGACATGCCTTTTCTTTGGGATGACTATTATTAAAATTGCAGTTAATTAACCCATTTAGAATGCTGGTCAATGCTTACATGTGACAATGAACAGGATTAATATTCAGAAAGAAACTGAGACTAGTGTCAGATTCTTCTAATTATTATAATTGCAATAAGATTGAAAATGTAAGCTCAAACTATACACCCTCATCTCAAATTGTTTGCTGTACAGGTCACATTGAGCAGAACCAAGACCTCAAAGGGGAGGAAAATGTTTTCAAGCCTCCCACAGGACCAGCCTGGTATTTTGACAAAATGTTGAAGCACTGCTACCCCCAACATAATCTGCTATCTGGAATAGATCTTTTAAAGGCTAGTTTTATGTACTTTCTTTCTGGTAGTCAAATTAGCCAACCATAAATAACATTGAAAAGAGACCAGAACAGTAGATTAGATTACCATGGGAAAAGTCCTCTGACAGCCCTGGCTTCACTACAGTTCTCTTGGAATCAGTTGCCTATCACAGCTGTTATTCAAGTAATTTAGTGTTATGGGATAAGTTCTCAGATAACCTAATATAACCCTATCTTAAATTAATGAAGACAGACCAGTGCAGGCCATCTGAAGTCTTAATCTCATACCTATTTTCTTTCTTAAATTAGTATACTTTTGAATGTAAACAAAAGAAAGTAACTATGCTTTATCTATTAGACAGCAAGGAAGTGAATTGCTGTGTGAGTAACTCCATGGTGAAGCACAGGTGTTGCTAAGACTTAAGAGCCTCCTTCCTCTCCTGCCTGTCTTCCTGTTTTCATTATGTAAGAGAACAAGCCTCTTTTGTGGCCCTGTGTTATGCGTACTAACCAATACAGCTCTTAGTAATTTCAGATGTTCAAAATTACATCATGTGCCTAAGCACTAAGTGATTATTTAAATAACAACACTTTTAAGATGCTGGGGACATAATTACAGGCAGCAAAGTCCCATTTTCTGAGCCACACACATGTATCAAAATCTCTGACTTTGCTGTACATCTTTATATGATGCTTTATCTTTGTGCTTATTTGTGTCTGATATTAAAGCCTAGCTTTAGAACAAATGCCTTTTATTCTTGGTGCTGGCTTTAGTCATGGGAGCTGGGATCTAAAAAATTTAGTCACCATAAGTAAAGACAAAAACATGATGGAGATACGGGAGCTTTTCTGTATGACTCTACAACTAAAACGAAAGATATATCTATATATATATCTATATATATATATATAAAATCTCTAGGAACTAAATTATTGCCTCACTGCCTAATTAAAACAATATACCCCTTTCCTACTATGCAGAGGGAGAGCAGCAACTGAAACTAACTGGGAGTCTAAGGCCAGGAGTGTTGCAACAGAAATCTCATCTGAGCCCTCACACAGCATAGGCATACTGCCATCAAGGCTGATTCTATTTGAACCTTTTTGAGAAAGATATTCTGCCTTGTTTGGAAGCCTTCAAATGTAGGACAATCCATAGCAAGCAGTTTCAATAGTTAATTGCACACATTTAAAAACTAGTGCTTTATTTCCAGTCTTATTCCTTTCCTTTTTCTTTAAGAGAAAGAGATCAGAAAAGAGAATGATTCATCCGCATATCTCATCAGGCTTGGTCTACATTGTTAATTTGTATTCCCTCCAGTAACTGCTCTTGTTTGCTGACCAGTTCAGAAATGAACTGCAGCTTTAGATGAGTCCCCCACACAGAGATGGTACTCTTATCCTTGCACTTTAAGCAGTATTAAATTAATGATAATGTCTTTGCACAGGATGAAGGCACAATCAGAACCACCTCACTGGGAAGAATGCAATTTCAAACAGACCTGGCAGCATGTTCTATCCTATTCAGTTCCTCCAACATGCCCATCACCATGTATATGAAAGGTTTCATCTTTCAGAGTGAAACCAGCCCCAACACATCAAAGTTCACTTTCCGTTTCTTCAGCCACGGGGTGTGCACACAGAAAATGCCTCCAAGGACATGGGGACAAATAAGTCCTCATTCATTGGAAGTGTAAAAGAGACAGAATTTGACAAGAGGCTATTTCTTCAGGAGTACATTCCTGTGTCTTGGTGTGGCTGCTGAGGACAGCCAGTTTCCCACATGTATGAGGGTGTTCCCGACGAACAGCTGGGCTCTATGGAGGCAGTGCAGATACCTTGCCATCATGCTGGCCAAGGAGCAGAGATTGAAGCAGAAGATGCTTCCTTTGGACATTTTACTTCCAGGTGTGATTGCTAGATTAGCTGATGTAAAAGCCTTCCAAGTGTAGCAGTTACACAGCGCTCCAAGGAGAAAAGGAGGCCTGGTTTTATTTTGGAACTGGTTATCAACCCCTGGCCTTCCAGGTAGGTCCAAATGCTGAAAAATAATCCTATGGCTGACCCTGTAAGGAAATTACTCTTCCTTAGGTTCCTATAAGCCTCAAGAAGGCTCTTAGGATGTCAACAGAGAAGATTTGCCTAGGGAAGGCACCAGAACCTCCAATTCTAAACTAAAAAGAAAAGTGAGATGTTGACTGAAATACTTTGCTTGTGATTTGCATAAAATTCACTCTTTAAGTCAGAGATCTCCCATGTTCCTGTCCTGCTGCTTAAAATATTATGTTCAATTTTCACCCTTCTAGTAATTTGTTAATTGAAAGTTACAGCAAAACTTCCTCCCCTTTCTTCTTAATGAGTGAGTGAGAGTAATATAGCTGTTGTTGTTGCAAGGCCTTTCCATAGCAGAAAGGTAGCATTTTATATATGCCCTGGATGTAAGTAACTGCAAATCATGTGGAACAAGACAAAACCAAGTTTGCAGTAATGCCTCAGCTTATAAAGAGGCAGTTAACAAAATTTTTTCTTCTGTAATAAAGTCGAATTGAGAGTTTCCCATGGCTTATTTAATCATTACAGCAATCTGTTTTATAGCATGGGTCTACAAAGGGTTGCACTGCCACAAGTGAGGGAGCAACATCACAGTGAGCAGAAGTAGCCAGAGGCCGGGAAGGGAAGGCAAGAAATTCTTATGCTGGCTTTGTCACCTGTATTTTGAAACTTTTAGAATCTTTAGAACTTCGGGAAAATAAGCAGAAAACCTATCCCCGGTATCTATAAAATCAAGACTGAATGTCTATTTAATGAGCTATGCTCCAGTTCAGCCATGAGTTTTTGAATGGGTATTACTGGAGGAGGTTGTGAATCTGTGTTGGGAGATCAGACTGCCTTTGTGGTTCCTGTCCCTCAAAACTCTGAACTCTCATTAGGGTTTCTCAAGCCTGGATTCAGCCAGCCGGTACGTTTCAGTAGGAACAGGAGGAAGGACAATGCTTTTGATACTCATACAAATTCCCTTGTTTATCTGACTGTCAGTATTACATCTCTGTATTCAATGGGGGTCAGGAGCCCACTGCAGAATAGCTGTGCAACATCAGTTGTTTGACCAAAGGCCTGTTCAGTCAAGCGTTTCACTGCTCATCTGTCATTGAGGCTGCCAGAAATAACAATTAGCTTGACTTAATTGTGTATTTTAACAGCTGCTTAATATTGCCCACATCTTTCCTCCACTCGTAATGTAAGATACCTTTCTGCTGAATGTGGTTTTAATTAAGGCTCTGTTCACAACTTTTCACAAGCTGTTGAAAAATTCATGTCTTGTAAGAAAAGTGATGATGCAGTAAATGCTACTGGGGCAGGGACTAACTTTTTATTAGATGAGCATTGAGCTGTTATGAATTTATGTCTCCAGATTAACTGACTTGGGTGCCAAAGGAAAGACTGAATAGATTTAACTACTGCAGTAACATAAAAGGTGTAAAACATGCAGTGCAGGCAGCAGGGTTGTATGTAGTGAGGGAGTGTGTCCTTAATATGTTGGTAAGCCATAATCTGTTGCAGAGCACTGTACCTGTTGACTGGCTTGTGAGAAGTACGAAGCGGATGAAGAGGACAGTGACTGAGCAGTGCTGTGGCATTGCTTCCACTTAAACCCTGTAGAATTTGTTACACAAGAATAACATGCAACGTTTTGTATATACAATTCAGCACAAGAAAATATCTCACTTATCTGTGACAAATGGATAATTCTTCACAAGACAGTAGTGAGTTACTAACCCTCACCTTCACAAGGCGAATTTGAATTCCAGATTCTGCAAACCAATACTGTTACAATGACATTCCTCTCCATATGCCCCAAATAATTTCTTGGTAACAGCAAAAAAAAGTTGAGGAAGTTATTATATATGTGGAATTACATTGTGAGCATGAATTATTTTCATCTGGAGCAGATGTCACGTGTCCTTAGCTTGACTTCTACCCAGACATGGAATGCATGACATTTATATAACATTACAAATGTGCTGGGATTTGGGACTGAGCAAACTTTTGGGTTACAGACATTCAGCAGTACAATCACCCATTCCTCCTTTTTATTGTCCAGAAGCAAACATTTTATAAAATTCTCTTCTCATATTCTGCCAATAAACATTTTAGTTATCCTAGCAACCATTTCTAGATGTGCTGTAAATATCCTTGGCAAGGTAATGCCCTTAGCCACTTTAAACAGCCACTTTCCACTTAGTTTAAGTATTTCACATGTGTAAATAACAGAGAAACAGTGTGGAACAGCATTTGCAGGTCCCACAGTATTCATGCCTTTGGTATCTAAGAAGGTGGGAACTCCTTCCCTGAGGAATTTTGTCAGGACTGTGGCACAGTCTCTTTTTGTTTTTCTTTTTCTTTTCTTTTTTTTTAATGTAGATGTAGATTTCCCATTTAAATTACTTAGTAGGAAATTAATGATCTTTGAGAATTTACCCTGTTTTGAACTTGTTTGAAATATGTAACATCTTGAAAAATTGTTTCAAGGCGGGGTCAGCAGAAACCGGAGCAGTTGCACAAATAGCATCTATTCCATGGCTGTGCTTTAGGAACCTGGCCTATATATCAACAACTGACATGGAGCAAATGATACAGAAAACTTCCAGAGCACACAAGCCACAGGTAGCATCTTCTGCTCATCCCTCTGGTGATAAAGTCCTGGCCATGGGCAGACATTGCAGTGCCAAGTGGCTCTGAACAAGTCTCCAGCAGCTCCCGGTTCCTGAGGTTTAAGACCCTAATGACTTACAAATAGAACTTATTAACATAGCATTAAATATTGCCCAAAGAAGCAGGCTGCTCTGTGAGCAGTGGGTAAACCAGTGACCCTGCCTTCCCAAGGGTCAGTGTCCCATACCAAGATTCTGTGGCATTTCTTAAAGGGGAGGACACTCACAAATTCTTTTCCCTAACTACAGGCAATACTATCTTTCCCATCCAGTGACTAGGTGTAGTCATTCAGATCATAGAAACTTTATAGATCTATGTCCAAGCCCAGAAGACAAACAGTCAAAATGTATGCTGATGGAAACAGCAAAGCCATATGAATCTCATTTTCAGAGGGAGACAGACTAAAAATTAACCCACATCATGCCCTTTCATGCCAAATATGCTAATATGCCAATTAAACCAAATAAACGGTAATGGTTTGCTCTCACAGCAGAGTGGTTTGCTTCCTGTAAGAAATGAAGGCTCTATACATACTCCAGTTTCTGCACCAGTTTCCCCAAGTAGTCCCAGAGCAATCATTTCTCATAATGGTCTTTCTTGATTTAAAGACAATAACGATCATGGGTTCACTGTAGAAGAGATTGTTCCTGTCCTGAATCTTCAGAGAATTCAATGAAATTTTTATAGGACATTTTTTTACACAAGCGAAGGTGAGCCAGTTACTGTGTTAATAATCCTTGCTGAGTTTAATGATGAAAAGAAATGACTGACAAGCTGGTGCAAAGGACTGGAATATCTGAAAGTCTTCCTTAGCTACTTCCAAAGCAGCAGCTTGAGTCCCTTCTTTGGGAATTTAATGCACTGGGGGGTTACCTTTGCTGTGTTTTAATTGTCTCTTGGACTGTATCTGTGAATGTTGGATCAGTGGGGTACCACTGCTTCTGCTTACTGAGAAATGAGCCCAAAATGCAAAAGGTGTGTCCAGATCTGGATCTAGAATTCAAGTGCTGGAGAGCCTGGGGACATTTGGATCTGCTCCATGCTATGAATAGAGGAACAACTCCAAGGAGCCACTCTCTTCTTTGGCCCTGTTTTCATGGGGGTGTAAGGATTTACATTTTTACAAAGAAACATCTAAAGCTTTTATCCAACCAGGCTTCCCATGGTGACCCATGCTGCTATCCTCACAGGCAGCCTGACACATTTGCCTGTCCCTCTGTGCCTCAGCTCCTGCATGCTCAGGACAGACCAGACAGGACAACAGGATTAAGGAGCCAGGATGCAGATGTACTTTTTTTTGGAAAAAGCCCTACAGGAGTTTGTACAACCTAACAAGTCCAAGCAGGTAACAGGAAAACTAGTATTTTTTCTCAGACACCATGATAGTCATAATTACAGTCATATAAATCAATATGATGAAAGAAAAATCACATATTTCCAGATGTCCGTGGTAAAACTACTTACTGTAAATTAGAGCCAGAGTTAAGTGTGTGGAAATGTCCTATAATTTGGGCCACAGCTGCAAGAAAAGCTGTAAGAAAAGGCTCTGAGCTGTGACTTTGTTTTCATCACAGCATTTTGTTATGTCTCTTGTTATTGCTTTATCAAAAGCAAGCTGGTCTAGAAACATTCTTTTTTACAGCAGGGCCATTATTCAGTTGAAAAAAGAATTAAAAAAAAATTACACTAAATGATTTGAATGATTACCTTTAATTACCATTCACTCACTAAGCTATGTCAGATAGAAAGATTCCTATATTAAAGTGAATGCTTTTGAAAAATACATCAAGTGCATTGCTGTGATTTGTTCTGCCAGCAGATTCCAACATTAATTCTTCCCCAGCATTGCAAAGAAAACTGAGGTCCTGCCAGAATTTCAATAGCAGCCATTGAACAGGGTTAAATAATGAATCTTTTGTGAAAAACCATCAGTACCTCATGCGTTGTATTTTGTTTCAGAGGAATAATTTGTAGTTTATTAATCCTTTGAAACATACCTTTTCTTACCAGATGGCTTGATATTATACTTTTTCATTAATAAGCACTATTAGTGCTAAGCAATGATTTGTGAATAAAAAAAGGAGTCAAGGATCTTATTTTTTATTGCTTACCCAATTTTACAGCCAAGACACAGCTTAACCAACAATTTCAGTGCTATGGCTTTAATAGTATGGGACCTTTCACCCTAATGTCTAGTGTGCAAATGCCAAGTACAACCTTTACAACTTTTAACTATCAGGAGATAACCTCCAGAAAGACAGAGGAGATGGGTTTTCTCCAGTCATGCTGATAAATACTTAGACATGTCTGTTGGCTGCCTCCCTCACGCAGCTTGCAAGCGCCTTCACACAGCTCAGAAGATCCTAAACCACTGCCCAGGCTTCCCTTCTGGCCCTATGTGCTGTCTGTGCTCTGTGTTGAGCAATTACAACCAGAATGGAAATTTGTTTTATAGAACATGACCCACAGTCCACTTCCCACAGTTGTGGCAACATTTCCAAATGGGAGAAAGCCATCCTAAACCAAGCCACAAGCCTTCCAGCTCTGCAGGACCTGCAGGCCATTGTAACTAAGTTAATTTGCCTACCAAATGATTTTTTGCTTGTTTTGTTTTAATATAATACTCCAGTGATAAATTTGTTTCAGCTTAATTTTTTTGCTCAATCTAAATTGCCATCATGGGCTGGAAAACTGAAAATCAGAAAGAAAATTTTGCCAAAGAAGATTTCCTATTAGGATATCATCATGGTACTGACTAATCCAACAACTGACCAGAAAGATTCCCACCTGGCCTTTTTTTTCCAGTGGCCAGTGTTCCAGGATGAGTGGGGTTCCCCATCCTGTTATCTCTGGACCCTGCAGCCTGTCAGCCAAGGACCACCCTCGAGGTGTGCGTGGGCTCTTTTGTTTTGGGTATGGTCTGGTATCCTGTCAAACTGAGCTGGCCACCCCTGAGGGGCATTTCAGCTGCTTGCAAGCATGAATGCTTAGTGGGGAACATTCAAACAGGGCTTTCAGTACCTGCAGCCAAGCACTGTGGGTCAGTGTGTCAGCATCTGAGAGTTCCTGTTAAGCAGTTTCTGTCAAAGGCAGTCCTCAGCACCTTCTTTTTTAAAGACAAATGCACTTTTCTTTTAAGCAAAAATCATCTGAAATTGTTTAAAGTCTGATTATTATTTTGCCTGTCTTTTGCTAAGAAAATGTATGTAGCACATCATTTATACAGAGCAAAAATGAACACATTTTCACAGCCAGAGGTTTAAGGGCACAGCACACACAACTGTGTTTAATTCTGCTCACTTTTATTATTAAGCATCCATGCCAGAGCAGGAGCTTTTTTGGACTCAGGCTACAGAAAGCTAAATGGTGTGGCCAAAATTTTCAGGCTTCGATGTCCTACTATCACAATCTAAAGTAATGCCTGTGGAAAGCTTCTTCAGAAAAAATGAGACAATCAAGACCCTGAAACAGAACTGGGCTCCATAAATGAGACCTCAAAGCTCCACGGATGTATTGTTTTGTTCCAGGAAGCCTTTGCTTCTATGTAAATGGTTTTATAGATTTGGGACCTTTTTAATTTTGAAGCATCACTCCATCAGAGCATGGTGAGGGCTCAGAGGAAGAATGTTTATTTAATGATGAGTGGACCAGTCCCACCCCTCTTGCAGATGTTCTACAAACTTCTCCTGGAGGGAACTGATCAGTTTGCTTCGGTGTCTAGGTATGGATTGACAGCCTCACTTCAGAGCCATTCCATTTAGAGTGCTACCCAAGTATCTGGCATATACCAAATCTCGATTTTTAGTTGGGCCTGTTACAAGAGATGGATTTTTTTGATGCAATATCCACAAAGTTTTTTTCAAAAACTCTTTTAGCCCTAGAGCCCTAGCTTAAACACCATACTACATCCAGGTATTTTCAGTTTGCATTAATATTTTACTTATTAATTTTAATTAATTAATCTTCTTATTTTGTAAGCTGTTCTAGGAATTCCAGCTGTTTTAGGAATCTAATCCTGTTCCATGTACAGAAATAAGTAGAATATATTCAGTGGAAGAAATCTGCTTATAAGAACAGCAGTGTTCTTATAAGAACACTCAGGCCTAGTGTCTAATAACAAATTTATTAATCAGTAATTGCCTAATGGCTGACTTGAGTTGGATGTTATAAACTCACATTTGCTATAAACAGCAATGGCTCTGTTAGAGCATTCTTTTTTGCCTTTTTGCTAGAATTATTCATAATGACTATTGAATTTGGGTATTGTTGTTTGCCTAAATGATTCATGAATCCAGTTTGGGATTGTTTAGATGCTCTGGGAGAATAATAGTCATGATAATGAAATAAAAATCAGCTGGTAATTTGCTGATTAATTTTTATTCCTGCTCCCAATTACATAAATCGTGAATCCATCTTTTTCTTTGAATTATTGAATTGCTTTTTGAATTAAGAAAGAAGAAAAAATAGAAAGAAGCAAATTGCCTCAAAAAAAGTAAAATAACACTACCTCTTTTTTCTACACATGCCCTATAAATATCTTATAGTAGTAGGAAGCATTTTAAAATCAAGCAGGCCATACCATAATTACAGCACAGTTCATGGAAAGGAGCTGTTCAGGCTTATGTTTCCGGAATTATACTTAAGTCATGCGTGGTAATAGCCGAACCAATGTATTATTTTATCAGATAAAAGTTACCAAAGTAAACTGAAAAGCTTACTCTGAAATATACAATGTGGCTTTCTTTTATATATGCCTTTTTACATATTTTACAGGCAGTAGGAGATTAGATTTAAGTAGTTCCTCTAAAACAAATCAACAATAAAGCTTGAGCACAGACATGTGTAAGAGGCATGAAACTATTCTGTATTTTATTGCACTAGTTACAACGAACATTATATTTACAGCTTTCTTTTGAATGTATGTTAAAATGATACTGAACAGAAGCAGGTAAAACAGAAACCTTAGTCTTTAGCTCTCCTAGTTTCCAGGACAATTTAAATAAAAAAAAAGGATAAAAAAATTATGAGTTAGTGGTAAGCAAAGCCTTGAAGCGGATATAGAATCCAAGTTAATGATATCCTGTAATCTGATCCTGAGCAGACATGGACAGCTGTTCTCTGGGCCCTAATGAACCATACACATTTACAGATCACTGATTAGCAGGACTTGATCCAACTGGGCACAGACAAGTCCTAACACTATTTGAAATAGCTCTTGTGGTATTAAATAACAAGGATCTGTTATCATGTGATTACCTGTCTGTAAAATTCCTATTTATCTTCATTATGCTGCTGCTTTTCTCAGAGATGAAGGTGGTAAAGGCTTGTCATCCTTGATATTACACCTGTTGCTTCAACTTTTTAGACTTTGACAGAACAGCTTCCTTGGGGTCAGTTAGCAGAGAGAAGCTCTGCAGCAGAGAACTTCCCTGGGCTCAGCCATGGCCCTGATGCCTCCCGTGATGCTCATCGAGGCAACAGTGACTCCAGCCAAAAAATACAGAAGTATTTCTTGTTTTAAATAGTCACTGTTGACTGGGGGTGGAGGTGAGGAAATATGATTCCATGGAAGAAAAACCAGTACCAGGAAAGATATGCAGTTGCAGGGAATTGGAATAAGAAGACCAGAGGTAGTGGCAGTGCCAGTTATGTTATGAACAATCCAATAGTCTTTATTTATGCATCTAGCTTCTGCACTTCCTTGGTGATATTTCAAGTGCTTAACTCAGTCTGTGAACTCTGAACATCTAATTTATGTTTAACAAATAAGGGAGCTGCTAAATACATGCACCCATTTGCAGCGCAATTTGCCTTATGCATTGCTTCAAGACAGTAATAATCTATGTGTAATTCAAGACAGTAATAATCCATAAGTAATTCAAGACAGTAATAATCTAAAAGTAACAGTACTGACCCTTTGCATAACAATGAGTCTAAAGCACACATCTGTGCCTGTGAGGGGCTGATGTCTTTATTAGGGCTTCAGTTGATGAGGACAGCATGTAAAATACTGCTAAATGTAAAGTGATCTTTCAAGACAACAAGGACTCCAGTCACTCCAGATATTGAGGGATGAAGGAAATATTCAGGGATGAGGGAAACTCAGCACTGAAAAGATTTTTATCTCATGTTATAAAGAGTGACTAAACTAATCACTGTAAAACACCACACATTACAAATTTTCTTTTCAAAAACCAAATGTGACTTTAAATTAGAGATCTTTTTGTGTATTTTCCTTCTTTGTTTTCCTAACATGTATTATTCTGCAACATTTATTGTCTCTAAGTCATCTCTTGTTCCTGCATACATACACGACCTTTCCTGTCCCAGAACAGGTAAAAGTTGTGTGTCTAAGCAACACTGAACAATAAAAATGAGTTCATTGCAGCATCACCAGCTGATCTCTGAATCACCACTTTCTCAACTTTGCCACTCCTTCCATTGGATGAGGAAAATGAGCTTTACTGACATCCTGCAATAATGGTTAGTTTAAAGCAGAAAAATTTAAAGTCAAGTAATGATGCCAGAACTCAAATCTGTAAAACTTTACAAACATGTTATTCTGTCCTTTGTTTTTCACTGTGAGAAGTTCACAATTTTAAATATAAAAGCACCTTGCATACAGAGGTAGAAAATTCTTTTTCTGAGTTTATTTGTCCTCATTTTAATTTTCTTGAAAGCTTTTTCATAAGATTTCAGTGTTTCTTTTTATAAATTGCTTATGGAACAAGTTGTGTTTTACTGATCAGATGGGCAGAGGAAACAAAGTAAGTTTTCTGGGAGACATCATTCTTCTGTGGCTAACAAGTCCATTTTTGGAAGAAATTTCATAAGACTTCTTACCACACTTTGGACTTGTACTTCAGCATAAAGAAGCAGCAGTTATGCTACTGACCAGAAAACCCATTTTAGATCCTCTTACCACATCTCTCACAGTGTACCAAGTTGCATACATGATCCAGCCACTTCTAGGAAAGGAATGCAATCTTATCCTGGGTTCTGACCAGGTGGAGGATGCCAGATGGCTATATATGCCTAATAATTCATGCTCTGAAATGAAAGGTTTGATTTACTTTGATTTGTGTTCTACTGTTGATTTAATAAAGAGTTCAAAAATACTGTCTTTCTTATTTTTAACATAATCCTACTATGCTAATTAAAGGAACCTCTTAAGTGGTATAGCTTGGGGTTCCTCCTGCTTGCAGCTACCAGCTTGTATTTAATGTTCTCCCCAGGATATTTATTTCTACTTCTAAGGTATTCACAAAGTAACATTTCAATAACATTTTTCTTCAGTCCTTAAAGAAAAATCAGCTTTTCTTTGAAGACACAGAATTTGTGAATGCTAATATTTGTCTGGAGTCCCCTTCCAGTTCGGGAGTGCAGCCCAAGTGAAATGATCACTTTCCTATTTATGATGAGATCCACTGGCCTTCATCTTATACCTCTGCAGTTAGGTGGTTATTCTCTGCCACTCATTAGGATCCCTTAATTATCAATGAGGAGAGATACACGCTTCCAGAGGGTGATTTATTCCATCCTAAAACAGCTATTTAAGACAGGAAGGATGAATTATGCTATGAAGTCCTATCTCTCAATGACTAGAGCAGTCTGAAGTCGTTTGTTCCTAGGATCTGTACAACAGGACCACAAAGTATGCTCTGTCATTAATTCCAGAATAAAGGAGTCATTGAAAGTATAGCCAGGCTTTTCAATTCATACATAAGGAAAATTTAAGCTGTAGTCAATGAGATACTTCAGAAAACAGCAACTGGAATCTAATTCCAAGGGCAGACAATGGTGGGGAGAGCTCTGTGCTGAGCTGACAGAAGTTGAGCCTTTGGTTGTTATAAGAGTGGCTTCCTCTTTCTGATGGCTTTAATTTTACACCTTACATCCTGAAGAGGCAGTTAATTTTTGTACTTCCCTCAGCCATACTTCCCTCAGCCACAGCTCATTTAGGAAAACCTCCATGGAACTGCAGAACTAGAAAATGCAGAGAATACTCTGACAAAATGAAACCCTTGTCTGTGTGATTATGCACAGCATAATCATCACTTTTTAACCACTATTTTGGGGGAACCATCCAGAACAGTGCAAAGTAAGGGGTGACCAAAAGGGCAGAAGCCCTGTCTGTGCTCTCTTCACATAACCAATCAGTTTGTCATTTGCACAGACTCTGAAAATGAAAGAAACTGGAAATAGAAGCCAGGAAGAGGACATTTGATCAACCCTGAGACTCAGTGCAACTGAGCATCACTGATAAAAGACCTTTTCCCAGGCACAGGGAGTAAAAGCCCTACTAGCTGAGCCAGGGAAAACAGAACCTCCTTCAACAGAGACCTCCCATCTGGGGGTGGCCACCAAGGCAGAGGATACCCAAGGGACGCTGGAAGTCAATTCCCAGGCATGGATGGAACACCCTGTGAGTATGAGCAGGGTGAAAGGGCAAACTTAACAGTTGTATGATAAACAATTATTTTTTGATTACACTTAGCTAATTCACTCTTGTTCTTATTAAACCAACCAACTTTGATCAAATCACATGATTTAAAGATAGTAGAGATCATCCAGAGTGGTTGGTACCATTTTGGGAAAATATCTTCTGTGCTGCACAGAAATTACATTACTCATTCACTTGAGGGTGTATCTTTCAATATGGGTGTAATCCGATTATCAGATCCAAACATTGACAGTGAAGTTTCTTGAGATGAAAGGGACAATTTTCTAAAAGGAATAAAAATATTAATTTCCTGATTCTTGAGGCAAAAGAAACTTTTAAAAAATATTTGGTGCTGGCTGTAGTAAAGTAGAAGATATTGATGTATAGCAGCTATATGATTTCAAACACAGAAATAACAGAAGAGCTGTGAGGTATCTCTAAAGATAAAAACTAAATTATACATTCAGTATGTCTAATCAATAACACAATCTGTCTCACCAGTTCTTAATCAGTTTAGAGACACCAATAGCAACATCAGTTCTCACTGTGGCAGTCATACAGAATCTGAGAAGTAGCATGCAACAGACTCTGCTTTACTCTGTTACTGAAGGCAGGGAAAGCCCAGGCTGTGAATATCCCACTGGGAGAAGAACATATTCTTTCTCAAATACCTTCTGCAGTTGCAACAGGTGTGTAAGAGAGCTTGTCCTATTCTGCTTCATCTTTAGCCTCACTGTCTCTGTAGAAAACAGCCAGTGTTGCAGAGAAGGCTGAGTTGAATGTCACCCTTTCAGGGTAAAACCATGAAACTGTGTAAGTGACCCTCTTGTGGATTTGTATGTACTAGGCAAGCAAAAGTGAGGGGTGGAATTAATCTGACCTAAATCTAGTGTTTACAACATTTGCCCAAGCTAGTCTCAATTTACAAGCAGTGCAGAGAAACAGGCATTTTATAAGGAATGCTTTTAAAACTTTGAAATTATGCATATATTGCTTTCATTGTTGTTAATAGCACCAGTGACCACATCAATATCAACATTTATATCTAATCAGAGGCCTTTCCTTTCCCACTGGCAGTACCAGAAAACATGAGGAAAAAGGACAAAACTTCTGTGTCTTAGAGCCTTCTCTATCAGTGCAAAGGAGCTAGAAAACTGCCTCAGTAGGATGACTGGTGATAAAATAAATCTGTAAAATTAATTAATCTATACAATAGGATGACTGGTGATAAAATAAATCTATAAAATTAATTAATCTATAAAACTCTCTGAGCTTTGAGTGTAGCTCAGTGCAGCTTCTGGCTAGGTTCCTTTCTGTTCTAGAGAATTTTGTTGTAACATAGACTATAAAGTATAAATAGAATGTAGCATAAGATGTCTGGAGATTTCTTTGTTTTGCCCTGAGAGCCAAGGAGGCTCTGCTCCCTAGAAATGACATTAAATTGGTTTTAAATTGTTTTAAATAAGATCTGCATCCAGAATATCTACCATCATTAACCTCTGATGTACTATGATGTAGAAATATTCCAAATAAGTAATCAAGTTCTTCCTCTGTGGTTGTCAAGCATCAGGCAGCCTGATGTGGCATACTCTGTGTTTTCTTCTTTTGAGGGAAGCCTTGGAAGAGGGTCCTTGACTGAGGTCTAAGCAAGAAGATACAGTACAGTACCTAGAACAAAGTCTCCAATGCTCATGAAAAAAACAGCTTTTTATCAAACCTGTAGAGAAATTAAAGTAATGGATGAAAGCTTGAAATACCAGGATCCTGGTTTTGGTATTTAGATGCTATCATTAAAACTCATTGAATTGCTACCAGAGAAATCTTTGCAATAACTGCTTTGATTTCACTGCTTTGTCTGTGAAGATATGAAAAGCAAGGAGCAAAAATGAGTCAAGATGCTGAAAACTTTCATAAATAGTGTCTTTTTAAAGCCTTTATCCTTGTGTTTTAACATATGCCCTTTTGTCAGTATTAAAATACCACCTGAGCTCAACAGGAACCGGAATAGCCCAGAAAGAAATCTTTAGATCTGAATGAAAACACAAACCACTGCATATTTTCAACTTTAGACCTATTGCAAGGCCATTTCAGAGTATCTGATAATGGCATTTATGTTTATATAGGCCATTGTTTTTCCTGTGCTGCAAACTTTCCATTTGACAGCCTTGTTTCCTGTTTCCCATTATGGAAGTCTCCAAAGGGGGTTTCCTTCTGTTTTTCTTATGGTCAAAAGGAATTTCATAAGTACAAGTCAAGTTTCTTTTCAGCGCTACACATACAGAATGGAATCTGAAAGCTCCCAACGTAATCATCTCCAGCATGTAATAGTTAGTGTTACACATAATCCACATCTGGGTCACAAAATCTCTGAAATGCTTCCAGGAATATTTAGACAGCCATAATGCAACACGTTGCTGTGTAAGGGAGAAATAGAGCTAACCTCAATGTCAAGGTTATAGCTTTTGAGAAGCACAGCAGCTCCCCTTCAGAACTTTGTAGCTCACCTTCTGGATCCTGACTGCCATCAGTTTGAATACTATTAATATTTTCTTTTCCACTCAAGTCCATAGACACATCTGAAAACAGTTTACATCCCAACTTGCCTTATGCTGTTGATATTTAAGTTTAAACTGCGTATAAAACTTGGTGCATGTGTAACCCATATATTTTAATATCAGAGACTGTCTTGGCACCTTTTTCTGCTACAATCAGCTCAGAACCCCAGGAGATAAAATATGGTTGAAACTGAACTAGCAGGCAGTCTGCATTACAGTACTCATTTCAGAGTTAAAACACATTCTTAGATTAGATCTGGGCTTGGCACTACGCTGCAGTACTGCCTTGTGTGTAATATAGTATCTCTAAACTACTTTTTAACCACTGCTTATGGCAGAGAACCCATAGCAATATAAAAGCTATATGAAGCATTTTGAAATTTTCTCATCAGCATATTTTACTTAGTGGATATAGGATGGTGCCTCGAGGAACACAACATCAGGCATTACCTGTAGCCCTTAATGATACTAGATATTATTGTAATTTCATAACAAAATCTGGGGGGAACTGATGGTAAAAAGGCAATACATTTTAAGTGCATCTTCTCTTCATGGCACAGTGTATGCTTCACAAATTGTTTGTACCAAAGAATTCCTTCATTTTGTTGTTTCCAATCCCCCCAAAAAAGGATCTAACCAGAAATTATTATTCAGATTTATATTAATCTGCTCTGTTTTGCCACTGAATTAGAACTTTCTAGCGGCAAATTTGCCTTCTGAATTGCTTTTACAACAGAGGACTATCTTGTTTTGTTTCACTGTCTGTATATATCCACAGGGTATATATTAGAGGTCCCTGTCTGCCCCATATAGACACTCTAGAAAAATTAAGGATTTTTCAGCAAGAGAGGTTTTGGGTTCAGTCCCTGATGAAGAAGGTGGGTGTCCTGTCTAGAGAGCAAATGCCATGGTGCTTATCCACTGTCCATGTGTGTACACCTCTGTATAGAGAAGAAAGATACAGCCCTTGGAGGGGCCTCTACACGCTATAAAAGAGCCTAAATAAGATTTTGCGATGAGACATCTACCTCATAAATTGCTGGAGCTGGGGGAGCTGACCCCACAGTTTCTTATATGCAGTCTTCCTTTCCCTCTCCTGTGGTATGCCACATGGTGCAAATACTTGATGGGGAAAGAGGAAGAAAACACTTTGGCAGTTGCTTGCTCCCTCTGCTCTAAGATACACCATGATAACAGGGGTAACTCTCTGCTTCTTTGTGACTTGGACAGGGTAGGGACAATCTCACTTATTATTAGCTCACTTATTTATTTTGCTTCTTGCAAAGCTTTGTGTATTGTTAGTGCCTCCAACACTGACTACTCATCCAGCAGATATACTTTCAGAATATTTTCTTTTCTAAATTTATTCTCTTTTCCCCCCTTTTCTTTGTGTGAAGGATATGTTCTGGCTTTGTGGAATCCCTGTAGCAAGTTGTGAATGATGTATGAACTGAAAAATCTTTGCCTGGTACACAGTAGGAATTTTGAAAGTGCTGTGCAGTCTCTGCTGTGCTATGCTTTTTTTTCCTGTATATACAGACACATAGTAGTCATTTCATATTCATTTTGACAAGCCCTTTATGTCCAGACACCATGGGATGGGATGGCTTGTGTACCATTGGCCTGGCTTGATTATGTATCAGAGAGATTTTTGTGCATAACTGTTCCCTGAACTGTGCTTGGAAGAAACTGGTATCTGCTGCTTTTGCTAATATGCCAGCTTGAGTTTCCTCCTCAGTCCATATTTCAGGCAGCAAGCATACCTGGGAAGCATTGCTAAGATTTCTGTATTTTCTAAATGTGTGCTCAGACATGGATTTGAATCCTAGACACTGAGTTACAAACTTGGAGGACGTGCTCATTTTTAATTGGCATGGATCCTGGCTATTCTCTGTTTACAGCCTACTGTGGACTCATTCAGTTTATTTCCTTTGGGCATCCAGTCCATCTTAGCTGGTGGAAAGAGTAAAGAACACTGAGTAGAAATACAAGTGCAAATCAAAGAGAAGATCTTTCCCTTCTATTTTAATGGCTGCAAGATTCATACTTCTCCTCAGATGTCTATTGCTAACTTAGATTTTTGATTTCCCATGTTGCCATACCTGAAAGGGACTGCTATGCACTAGATACTCCTGCAAGATATGTACCACCAAAGAAAGTCTTACTGGATTTCCCTTGATTATTCAAGGACGTCTTCCTAATGTGGGATGGCTGACTATTTTTCATTGTGGTCACACAGCACATTATTAGTTGCTTAAATCTGTTGATAGATTTCACTTGAATGAAAAGATTTCATTTTTATGAACATTGACCAGTGAGACTACAAGTTAATTCTAGCTTTCCCCTAAGAGTAAGTTTCTCATTAATAAGAAAGATATTGAAATCAAAGTAAAGGCTTATTTTATTAAAAGTGGAGAGCTTGGGGAGGAAGTAGAGGTTTCTGACTAAAGCACCAGAATCGCTGTTTACGTTAAATAAATTACATTCCTGCTCTGAGCACCAGTTTCCTAACTTAAAAATAAGGATAAACTAGATAGTTTTTCAGTTCTGGAACAGCATTGGACAAAAATTACTGATCTGTATAAAGTACGAGTAAAAGACAAGCAAACAGAAGAAGAGAAGCAACAGCTGAGTAGGACGATACACCCAGATCACCTGAAAACAGAGTGTCAGAAATCCTTATGCGCAGTGACACAGATAGAGAAGGTTTGCAAGGGGAAGTGGTGCACAGCCAGTCCAGCTGCAGAAGTCCTGGAGAAGATGGGTAAATAGAGACACAGAGAATTACTGTCTCAGAAAAAGAAGTCAGAAAAAAAAAGGGCTGGATTAGCTACAGCTGAACTCGCTGCTTTTCCCTAGGCTTCCCCAGGCTATGGGGTGAGAAGTCCAGGCTTCTGAGTAAGGTGTATGTGCTTCTCCAGCTAACACTGTTGCAAGATGTCAGGAGCCTGTTCTTACTGCAACAATTAATATTTTAAAATGGTTATCAGCAACTATTGTTTTGTTACGTCTTTATCTCTAGTTTTCCCCAATAAACCAGACTTTCACAGTATGCCCCAAAGAGTCGACTATTTATGAGGGGCTTTTTATGATTACAAATAAAGAGTATCATTGGCAACATTTCTTTCCCATTCTGAGCAATCAGTAGCTGAACCCTAATCCAGATATGTTTCCCACATTCATTTTTGGACAAACTATGTTGATTCCTGAGCACTGAAACTGTTGCCTCATCCAGTGCAACCTTGGCAGAAGTAAATTGGACCAAGGTGATACTCCTGGCCATGCTTTCAGTATAATTTCTTTCTTTTCACCATGGAACCCTGATGTGGTCATGCCCTAACCTTTCTTTGAGTCAGTTCTCCTGCTGGGGGAGTTAAACAGGGAAGAAAAGACTTCTACACTTGCTTGATTTCAGCAGAGAGTGGCTAATGAGCCCTCCTGATCCCCCATGCGCCGGGGTGTGCTGCTGTGGCAGCCACAGCTCTGCCTCGGCTGTGGGACCCCTCCATCCCAGCCTGGGGGGTGGGAAGGGCAGCCAGGGCTGCCCCTGTGCCCAGCACAGTCCCACTGCTCCCTGCAGCAGGGTCTGCTCCCTGCACCTTGGGGATGGGCACCCAGCTGCCTCCCCTGGCAGTCTTGCATCTGCCTTTACTTCCAGATGGCTTTGTCGGGCACCTCAAACCACCCAGGCAATATCTGCTGTGCTCTGTGTGTGTCTTATGCATTATTTTTGTGATGATATCATGGCATAATGTGCATCTTTAACTCTTGAGGTTTTTTTGCATTATCTTATGCTCAAAAAGCAGTATATGTGGACTTCCTACCAACCAGATGCTCTTCGGTGCAAGAGTAGCCTATAAATTGGTTTTGGATGTTTGCAGGAAACTGCTGTAAAATGTTTCTTGGTAATTAGAATGTTCTGCAAACTCATGATTTTTATTAAAATGTGTTAAAATCAACGATGGTAGTATAATCTGCATTTTCTTAATGCCCCATAGGCTTTCTCAACATTCTACTTTTTAAGAGTTTAAACTAATACATCTGAGTCTCTATCACCCAATTTTTATTCATAGATTGAAAGTAAAAAACAAGCTTTCCTGTTTTTTTAGTATGTGATCAGTTTTTCAGCTTGAATGAGTGTCTTGAATAAATCCAAATGCAATAAAAACCTTCTCTGCACCTGTGGAGAAGCTACAGCTGGCAAAAGCAAACATTTTTTCAGGTGTTCAGTCACCAAAACCTTACTCCCGAGTAAGGGACCTTCTTAAAATTTCAAGAATATATATGTTTAACTCAAGTACTATTTTTAATTTAATATGAAATGGTCTGAAGTTATTTCTGTAATCTTAGCCCTTTGAATAGGTTAACCTAATTTCAGAGTTGATTTTAAATTTTGTAAATATTTTAATGAGTCAGTATTAGCAACACCTAAATAAAGACCCTGTCATTTTTATTTCTGAGTATTAATTTTTGCACACTTACTCTGTAGAAGAAGATGATTAGGAATTTCCAACCACTAAATCATATTGAGAGAGTAACTGTAATGTTAACTGCTATTTTTAATTTGAGAAGATCAAAAACTGTGATTACCAGATAAACGTAATGTGATCAGAAGCTAGAAATGTGCCCGGTAGGCAAATTTTGGTAAGACTTGGGATTCTTTATTCAAAATGTTTGAGCCTCCTGCTCAAAAGAAGTGTCTGGCCTGTTCACTGCTCCTTGCTGGGCAGATGCTCTTCTTTCCCAGGGGGGATGGTCTTTTTATCACAGCTGGAGCATAGTGATTCCAAGAGGGATTTAAAACTACCTATACTGCAATGACTCTCTGAGGTTGATGTAGGTATAGATACCAGGTAATTTAATGTGTCTGCTTTGCATGATGTGCAGTGTACCATCAATGACCCTGTCGTGAGCAATCCTAATCACCTCCCCCTTGCTGCCTGAACCCAGCTGCTAACAGGCATTTTAGGGCCGAGTTTCCTGTTTGCAGGAGAACAGAACATCGCTCTCTCTGCAGAGAGGAAGTGTGGGAATCAGGGACACAGGGAATATTTCTCTGTCTGTCCTGGATGTTCCTGATCCCCAGGAAAACACTCTTTTTAACCTCCATCCATGGAGAAAGCTTCCAGAGCTTTGAGATACACTTGGAGGCAATCAGAGTGTGATTTAGACAGTAGTGTAGTTATCAGTTGTCACTTGGTGAAAAATGTATATTTGGGTTTTATATGATATGGATGTAAGTGAGGATTCAAGATGGAGAATTCTGGGCATTGCCTCAGTTTCCCTTCTCCTTCACTTCATGTTCTGCAGTGTTGGGAGTGCAAAATTATTGGATAGAATTAGCCACAGTGCCGATGTTACGTGAATACACAAATAATTAGTTATTGGTAGCAAAGTAATAACAACAGACATTTAAGTAATTGGTTTGCTTATCTTGTATAAATTCAGACATTTTGAGCCTCTCGGGGCACTTGCTGGGATGTTTTTCAAGAGTGCAGAGCCTGTGCCATCCCAGGCTCAAAACAGATGATAAGAGACAATTACAGCCTTTGAAGACCGAAAGCAAGGCCCCTCTGCCTTGTTTGTGGGTGTGACACAGTTCATCAGGGGTTGCTCAGCTCTTGCAACCCACAGTGTCTGGGGAGAATGTGACAAAGAAGTGCTCAGAGTGAATCTGTGGCATGGTGCTTCACAGGCAGAGACTGGGCACAGGTGATTGCAGCCCAAGGATGGTCTGAGGCCATGTGCAGGGCTGCTCTGCAGCAGGTCTGGCCACAGCTGGGCATTTTGGCGTGCACTGAGCTGATAGAGGGGCCCTAAGGGTGAGCTGTGCCACCCAGCCAGACCCTCCACACCCAGAGCAGGGCTGCCACAACAGGACAGAGTGCCCCACAGGGGCCAGCACGCACCCCACACTCATGTGTGCAGTGCTGCCCTGCACTAGTCCACAGTGATTACTTACAGATATTTACTTTAGTACATGGCATATAGAACATTAAAAGGGGTTTGAAAATCTCTCAGTTTTTCAACTTCTGAAGGATTATTAACTTCAAAGTCTAAAGAAATGTCGGCCTTCTATGCTTGGAAATGCCAGCAGCTTTTGCATATCCCCACCACAGTACCAAGCAACCCCCAGCAGAGAGAAACGATTACTGCCTCCATGGCATAAGGATGGCTTTTGATCTCCTAACATATTGGAAATTACTTAAAGGTAAGCCATCTGCTAGCTGAGGAACAAAAATAGATTACATCACACCCTGCTAGAAAGATTGTGTTAAATCTTGTATATCAAGGCTTTTAATAATTCTAAATTAAGTCAGTTAATAGGATTAGGTACACAGGTACCCTATGCTTCTTTCACCAACTATTCACAAAAAACCCCTTTATTTTGGTGGAGATCTGTAAAATTCAGGCATATTCCACAGTGAATAAAAGAGTTCATTCCAGAACAAAACATTTCTTTAGATCATAATTGCTCTCCAAAAACACTCCAGAAACTATTGACAGTAGGAGAGCAGATCAGTGCGCAGGGAGTGGGAGGAACCCAAGCCCTTTGTTTTTTGTTAGTACAGTAATATTAACTGCAAATGTTTGATTGTTTAGCTGGAATATTGCAAATATTTACCTGGGATGTAATCCGTCCTTTAAAGATTGTTCAGGAAACTGTTAAAACTCTTTCTTTCCTTTGTGGGTTTGTTTTCTTTTGTTGTTTTGGTTTTTTTTGTCGTTTTGGTTTTCTTTTTACAAAGGTTTACCCACCTAAGAAAGGTAACATAGACCTGTTCTGATTACAGTTAGAAGAAACTTTGCCTAGTATTCCTTGTAACTAGGAGACCATAAGCATGATTTTGGCTTTGACACTGTCTGGGAAAAGATACTCAGATGACAATTCTCCCACGTTTCTTTCACTTCTACATTCTTCTGGTCCTTGGCAACCTATGAATCATGGACTACAGTAGCTGAAACTTATATCCAAATATTTGGGTTTAATAGGACTTAGTGGACTCTTCCCTTAATCTGTGCAATTATTTTCTAAGTTTATTTATAGTTTTGTGTTCTGTAACATACTTGGCAATGAGATTCATCGTTAAGGTTTATGTTGCAACTACTTCCTTTCGTTAAAAATTTTTGAGCTTATAATTTTATAAGGGGACTGTATACTAACTACTTTTCTCACCAGAATTAAACCATTCGGAATCATGTTTGGATGCAAACCAATTTGGTCGCATACTATTTAGAACTTGCTTTTTATACTTGTTGCCATTATCTCTTGTGAATTAATCAGAGGGTAAGATTTACTATATCCTTATCAAAAACACGTGAAGCTAAAATTATTTGTATTTTCCATTCTTTCATGTGGTCTAGGATTTATTACTGCAGACTTTTAATATGACAGAAATCATTCTCATTACCATTAAGAAATCCTGCTTAGTCAACAAATATTCATGGCCTTACATGGATCAGTAGTTAACAACTGTGGTAAGTGGTATCTTCCTCTGAGGGTAATTTATTTAATATCAAAGCAAACTATCCCCCCATAAAATAAGGCTACAAGAATCTGGAAAACATAAGTTAGAGCCAAACTCTGAATGTATGGTTTCTGATAAATACAAAGTGAAAATATAAAGGAGTTGTGGTCCCACGCCATAAAAACTTCTGGGCAGAAGCTTGGGGAATTCTGTTATCTCAGACACAGTTACAGCCACTGGGATTACTCTTGTGCTCAAAATTAAATACACATTTCTTTTCTATATGTGAACTCTAGAAGGAATTACTTGTGCTAGATCAGTTTGGAGAACAATGGCTCTGACAAGCTGGTTATGGTTTTACACTGATTAGCACAGAAGAAGTATTTTCCATTTCTAATGTCAAATACACCATCATGTAATGTTAGGACAAAAGCAAAAGGGCAGTATTAGCAAGTATGGAATTACAATAAAACAGTATAAAGAATCCTCCTTCAAATTCAGTGTTCTGGCATTGAAGTATTTCTGGAAGTTTGATTCAGTAGAAGTGGGGAAGTTGAAGGCATAGGAAAAGTGAGACACCTTATACTTCATTAAAATGGAAAGTGAAACACAACAGAGCATTAGAGATATTGAAAGATGAGATATCCAGGAGAATATCTTATATTGACTGGGAAAACATATTTGCAAAAAGCAGAAGACATGATTCTGGATTTTGTTACTATTGGACTTGCATGCAGAAGACACCGCATAAGCATTTATTGCATAGCTGAATGTTCCATCTCTACAAAAACTAAGTAATCTAGAGAGATAAGGAGCAAACTTTACTACAACTAATCCAATCCATTAATCTTCAGACATCCTTTAGTCTCATTGGAGAGACATTTCTTTTCCTTGTCCTTTCAGTCCTTGCCTTTTCCAGTGCGAAACTACCAACAGTATTTCTGAAAAGCTGAAAAGGACAAGTGATTCTGGAGCTACTGTACAAACAGTAATTCTCACAACTTCCATCCACCAGCTGCCTACCCCCAAGGAGGGGTGTAGAGACCTCAAAGCCCCTAGTTTCCAAACCATTCACTTCAGATCACATAACACTAAATAATTTAAAAATATAAGCATGACCTTACTCCTTCAGATCAAATGTCAATATAGCTCTGTTTTGTAAACATGTGTCCCTGAAAAAAGAAGGGCATGTCAAGTCTGTATGGTACTTTGCATTAAGCCTCACAATCAGCTTTTAACTATTTTCAGCTCCATCTGCCTGCATTGCATATCCACTAGGTCTGACACTGGAAGAGATTTCAAGGAAAGATTCTCTATCTAGGTCTTGATGCCAGATCTAACCTTTTTCAGACCTCATCACCTGTTTAGATATGCTGAAAACATTTTGGGACAAGGAGATCACAATTTATAGAGTTTTAGGACATTGGTAAATTGTGGCTTTATATAGTGGCATAGTGATGTTCTTCACTTCGTTCCCTTCAAAAAATTCATAATGTCTGAATTGCTCTTTTGACCACTAATTAATATTTATATGAGATTTTCATAGTTACCCACCTTCATACCTAGGTCTTTTTTCTGAGTGGTGAGATCATCTCAGAGCCCACCATTTTCTAGATGCAGTTAGAATTTTCTCATGCCCATCACTTTACATTTATTAACAGTGGATTTCCTTTACTATTTTATTTTCCAGTTGCTTAGTGAGACCTTTATATTTGGGCCTTGTCCTTTGATATTCTAGGTAACTAAGCATAACTAGCAAACTTGACCTCAGTGCTCATCTCTTTTGAAGAACATTTTAAGTATATCAAACAGCGTCTACAGAATTCTTCTGGTGAGTTCATTTCAATGTGAAACTAAACATTTACTCCTAACTTCTGTTTTCTGTCTTTCATTCAGATATTCATCTAAACAAAAATTCCCCTTTAAACATACCCCAGATGTTTAGTTTTCTTAAAAGCTAAATCTTTACTGGGGGATTTTGTAAAAAGCTTTTTGGAAATCTGAGTAGACTGTACCTACCAGGTCTCCCTTATCTACATGGTTTTTTATTTTTAAAGAACTCTACATTTACAAAGCAATACTTCCATTGACAAAGACATGGAGTAGTTCCAGATGTGCATTATTTCTATTCTTATTAAACATGCTACTGATGTACTCTGTAGATGTCAGTCTTGCAGGCCTGCAGTTCCTCAGATCTTCCCTGGAATAATTTCTGAAAACTGACACTCCATTTGTCATTCCTCAGTCCTACTGCTAAGGCAATTTCAGGCAAGAAATTACACAACCTTGCTAATAGTCGCATGATTGCATCCTTGCATTGTCCTAGAACAACAAGCTGAATAACATCTGCTCTTGGCAATTATTTTTAGTGTTCAATTGACCATTTTTTCCGTATCCTTTTTTGCAGAAATTTCAATATCAAGGAGATGCTTACTCATCCCCCAAAAAACCCCAAGCCAAACCCCCCCCAAAAAACCAAAAAAACCAAACCCCAAAACAAAACAAAAAATCCCTCCAGAGTGTAAAGGTCCTTAATTTCTTCCATAGTGAAAACTGATGCAAATAATTAATTTAACTTTTCTGAACTGATTTTTTTCTCTTGTATCAGGATCAACTAGTAATCCTACAGAGTTTCAGAAAGTCCTACTCTTTAAAACATATTTTTAACTGTTGTTCTGACCCTACTGCATTTTTGTATTAAAAATTCCAGAATTTATTATTGTATTTTCTTACTATGGATATGACTTCAGTTTTTTGAAGAAGGGTAGCCTCATGCCATACAAAGGAGTGATTATCTAACTATGCTAATTGAGATACTATATGGAATTAGCACAATCACATAATTCTTACAAAAAGTGGTTCTGCACAAAGAACAGCTGAAAAAATAATTTAGGTCTATACCAATTTCCTAATCAAAAGTCAGATAGGGTGTTTTTGGACAGTATCCCTTTCATCTTTTCTTGTTGAAGACGTTCACAACTCAGTAATACACATATATGGCTTTTAGTACAGCAGCAGCACTCAGCTGCCCCCTTGAACAAGTGCTGCCAAGTTGCAGAGCTGTACTGACTATCCTTACACTCAAAGAATCAACACAAAGAAGAACTTTGGCAAAAAGGAATGTGTTTTTGCTTTTTCCTCAGTCCACAAGGCATGGTAACCTGATCTTTAGGGAGCACATTGGAATGTATGGATCCAAACACAACATGACCATGGTGAGCCAGAACTCAGTGGATTTTCAGCTTGAAACTGAATTGAGAACAGTCAGAAGATAGAAAGAGATACTGAAATAATCTTTTGTCCAGACACCAATCTTTAGAGACATAGAGGATAAGTCTGATTCCTCTGACAGAAGCAGTATAAATGCAAGTCTTCAGAAGGTTGTTCAGGGTCCAAGGCTCTGCTGCAGGGTCTAGCTAGCCTTGGTGTGCTGGCTCCTGGCTTCTGGCAATCTTCTTTGAGGTACCGAGGTGAGAACTGGATCTCTCATTCAAAAGTCCAAATTCTGTTATTTATGTGTCTTTGAATTTAGGTCAAAGGGCTGATTCAACCAAGAGATTTATATCACTGACTCCTGCTTAGGCATCTGAATCCAATGTTTGTATTTTATCGAGACTCTCAAAACTCCCACTGGATTGCTGCCTATCATTTTAACTTATCCTTGTTCTTGGGTTTTGCATCACCTAACCTTAAGCATTTGCAATGTAGATGTTTGCATCTGAATTAGTCATCCTCAGTTCTACTTAAGCTCAGCAGAGAGAAAAGAGAGTTTCTGAGGAATGATTCATCTGACCCACTTTAGAGGGCTACAGTACATCCCATAGACTACACAGCCAGCCCACAGTGACAGCTCAGATGTATCTGCCAGCCCAGGAGGTGATTGCATTTAGACGGATGAATTGAAACCCTGATGCCAGAGGAGCTGTGGATCATTTGTACACTGTACACCTGTGCATAGCAAATGTGAGCTATTTTAAACCTCAAAGGACAATTACACTGCACACTGACACAAGCTAAGAGTGAGCCCCTGAACAGCTGTGGTGGCTGAAAGGCAGGGAATAAACAAGTTGTTCTGCATGGTGTGTATGCAGGGTGGCCAAAAGCCCCCGGTGCTAGAGCTGCAGCAAGCCCTCCTCACCTCCATGCCTGACCGAGCTGCTGGCATTGGACATGACCTCCTTTGCCCAAAAGGTGCCAGCACACTAATCTCTATTTACACAGTGCTCCTCTTGGATAGCTTTGACAGAAATGTATACCTAAAGTTTCAGGATGCCTAAAATTTAAGCAGTAGGATTTTCATGTCTCACTAGTCCTAGGTATACCGAGTTTCAGTATAAAATATTCCTGTGGCTTTAATCTCTCAGTGTGGGAACTTAGTGTTGAGTTAATCCTAATTAGACCTCATAGATCATAGTGTGTCTGTTATTTCTTTCTCATGGGAGAAAAAGATGGTGGATATGCTTTTAACATTAAGTTCTGAAACACGCTGGCTCCAGTGTTAACTGTGGCAAGGCAAAAAGGACTGGGTGTCCTAAAACCTGGTTAGAAGTTGGACTTACAACACTGAGGTATGCAAAGGAGATTTTGCTGCAGCTAGAGAAATAACTGGAGTGGTCAGAGTGATCTGCCAAATGAAAAAGAGCAGCACAGTGAAGCCTATACCTAGAGTGGCTGGGTAGATAGGATGCAGTAGTCTACTTACATCTCATCATTAAAGAGTGATAAGGAAGCAACATGTCTTTGACCACCAGAAAACATCAGAAATTTAAATTATTTTTAACTGAAACAAGCTCATTTGAGCCATTTAGAGGACTTTTTTTGTGCTTGAGTGAAAGGCTTCAATTTACAACTAAGTTATTAGCAAACCAAGAAATTATAGAAGTGAAAACTTGCCATCCTAACTGGAGAAAATGTGAACACTGACATTTATCTTGGTCTTAAAGTACATGAAACCTCTCTCCTATCCTATATCTCCTACATATGGAAGCTTGAAGTGAGCATCTCCAATGATTCTTATCCTCGTTGTACTTGACAAGCTTGAACAAGGTGATGGCAGGCTGCTCGTGCCACATTCACTACAGAAAGGAAAGACTCCCAATAGTTGTTTATGAGAGAAAGGGTTTTTGTGTTTTATCTGTATTTGTCCTAGCTCTCCACCGAGGGAAGAATTAATGTATTTTTATACATAAATGTTATTAATTGTATGTATCTACAGCTCTCTCTAGTGACAAAAAGCTCATAAAAATTGTAGTTCAGAACATTTAGTGGCTGTCTGTTATTCTTTAAGTAATGCAGATTACCTGACCTTCTTGTTTTAATCCACTTACTTCACAAATCTTGGTAGCCATGGCCAAAATGTGCTCTATGGACTCTACACACTCAGTACTCCCAGTGATGTCAACAGAGATTGTGATGAAACAATCACAATTAGATTTGGTCTCTAACCAGTGAATATTGATGTGGTTATAACTCTCTATCACAGTTAAATTTTTCTTCTGCCACAAGCTCCTCTCATACACGGTGCTGAGCCTTGGTTGCAGTTTGTGTTCTGCATCTCACAACGGGGTCTATGGCCCATCTTACAAGGCCCCGGTGCCTGGAAGTGGCACTGATCTTTGGAGGAATGAAAGGTTTCAATCAAAAATGCATTCTCACCTGATCTGGAAACTGCAGTGGCATTAGTTATGCTTTTGTAATTGAGAGCATTTATGTTGGTCACAGATTTTGCTTCATTTCTTCATGTCCTGGCAGAAATTTATTAAATGTGGCCTCTGAAGCATTTAACCAAAACTTAGAATACTTGGAAGCACTACTGAATTTTTTAAAACTTCTCCATATGATTCAGTGGCAATATATGTTCCAATCATATTAATTAATGTCAGCATCACCAAGTACTCCTTGGTACTCCAGAAGAGCTGGCCAAACTGCCAGATACTGACTGAATGGAAGGTGGATCACTGCATCCCAAGTCATGGATATTGCACAGCTTTTGCATGGATGTGTTAGTTCTACCCCTGTTTAGATTCATTTGCTTCAGGCTGCTTTTATTTTTTGCCTCAAGACAAACCACATGCAAACTGCTGAAGCTCCCATGCCTTTTGACCTTGCCAAGCTTTGTTAGAGCATCTTATCTTTACACAATACCCACAAGCATGCATAGGACACTAGAATCAGTGTACCAGAAACTCAGTGCAGTTTTGAGTCACAGTACCATAGGCTAAGAAGATGTGACATATATTTCCATATCAAAACGAGAAAAACCTTTCTTTCCCCTCTTCACTGATGCATAACATCCCAAAAGGCAAGAATGGCCTTCAGCTAACACAGATCAATTTTCTTTCAGCTTCAATCACCATTTAATTACTGTTGACTTCTTTAACCTTTTTCTCTTCCTTTATGGATTAGATTCTTTTATACTCTGTTGCCATTTGCTTTCTCTGTGACATAATCAAACTTAAAATGGTATGATAAAATTTCACATTTTTCTTCTTCCTTCTTACCATTTATGTTCAATTTACTTCAAAAAACAAATCATTTCTTGAGGAGAAAAGTATTTTTAATGAATTGACTTTTAACTTTATCTCTCTCCAGTATCTAGATGTCATTTGCTTTAAGCAAGTAATTGTTCAGATGACTGGAAGGCATGTTGGATAAAAGCACTAGCTTTTTAGCTCTTAACATTTCAGGAGAAAAACACCCACATGGCAGTACATTTTGAATGCAATGAGTTTTGTTGACTCAGCTTCATCTTCAGCAAATATTTCACATTTCACTAACTCAAAGTCCACATAAAAATAGTTCACTTAGCACTTTTTATCAGAAATAAACCATTTCTTAGTAGATCAGAACGGGAATGATTTTTCTACTAGTGGCTGTAAAACAAGAAGAGATCCTCCCAGCCAAATCAGGGTATTCATTCCTTGGCACTTATTCGTTCTGCTGGATCAGAGGCCTGTATGTCTGCATCACTGTGCATGAACTGGTGTAATTCAGGATAGGTTACAGCCCCATGCCTCTCTTAAATTGATTACTTTGAAATGCCTTGAATCACACATGCAATGAGCACAGTCTGTTTTCTAAAATGGAAATTTTTTAGGGCTCAGAGTAACCCCATCTTGGTGTTGATGCAAACACCTAATATCCCTTAACTTGGAGGACGTGCTCACCAAGGAGCAAGGCACTGAGCTGTGGAGCAGAATGGTTTTTTATTTGTTGAATTATAAGGATCAAAGGAAAGAGTGGCTCTGCAATTACTAGCATACACAGTATAACTGCCTGTGAATCTGTTGCCATGGATTTTATTTTGAAATCTTGTTTTTGAAAATTTTGTCCTTGAACTTCTGATTAATTTGGAGCAATTGAGTTACAAGAACTACAGACCAGAATATTTTAGAGAAGTGAGGATGCTCTGACTTACGTGTCATTATTGGCAGTAACTTTGATCCTTATTCATCACTTAGACAACACAATTTGCAGCTTTACAAAAATAGCTTTATTTCATGGGATCTTAGTACTGATGTCCATTCAAGCTATTTTTCTTGGTTTTGCTACATCTCAGGATGTTGTATGTGGTTATGCCTTTTTCTTATACATCCAATCATTAAGAATGAGGTCAATTCTTGAGGGCAAAAGAGGACATAGAAAAGTACCAGTTCTTACCAACATGACACTACACACTACTTCTCCAATAATTAAGTAATTATATTTTTAAGTTAATCATATGTTTCTTCTCAAGAGGCTGTAATTAATACGCAGGGAAAATACAGTTCAATTTTTGATTCATTTACAATAAAGTAAATTGCTAAGATACTCAGAAAATAATTGTACTAAAGGGAGAGCCTGGAGAATAAAAATAAAACACATAAAATACAAATGAAAATATGTGAAGTATAATCTTTTTGGGCCACATTGTCTCTTCTTGCACCCACCAGAGGCTTGTTTTGTGTTGCTCTGTGCTCCTCCACTCTGTACACTGCTCTGCTGTGTGCTGAGACATGCACATATGTATTTAGAGCAGATGATGTCGTTTCAGATCATTTAGATTAAGGATGAGCTTACTCTGCAGCACTGTGACCTACCTCATTTAATAACTGCAATAACCTGTAATTGTGATTTGGGTGGTCTTAATGATCTGGAAAACTATGCATGACCCATTACATGTTATATTAAGCTGATCATTTTAAAATATACACATTGATGGACTTTAGACATTAAGACAAAATGCACATATCTGAGTTTAAAAACATCAATAAACAGGCCTGCCTGCAGTACTTCCAGACATGATGGAACGGCCTTTGAAAAAGCCATCAATTTTAACTAAAACTGTTGGAATTTGTTGGATTGGCTTATAGAATTTAGACCTTTCAGCAGTGTATCATTTATTTATAGAACTTGGTCATATTATCCACAGCTATTAAAAAATGAAATCAGACCTTCTGCCATTCCACTTCACTCCTTCCTGTCATACATATTTCAGCACAACTCAAAGGAACATCTTTTGTTTACATATTTAGAAATAATTGTAAAGAGTAGTTTATCTGAGTGACATTAGAAAATGTTAACTAAGTTGCTATCAGTCTTACAGGATTTTATCCTCAAAGGTTTCAGTTTTAATGTATGTATGTAATGACAATGCAATGTAACACACTACTCTTATGTGTCTGCCCAGAATCAATAATCAGTAATCAATTACCCTAAATTAACAGATTATCTTCAGATTCCAACTCAAATGTTTTTATTATGTTTGAAAATAACTTTATTCTTAAAAATATATATGAAGCCTTCCAAAATTAAGATTTTAAAAGAAATTACAAAATCAAAGCTCAGAATTTTGGGAGAAAGTCAGGAATGAGCTAAAGCAAATGACTGGATCATCCTGTGTTTATATAGATCATAAAATGAGAAAAAGTTCAGAAAAACATGACTAATGTCAAAGATTAGTATAACATTTAGTAGTGCCAATTAAGTCTTTGTATGATGCATTTAATTGTCTGGTATAGACCAGGCAGTTATTACAGTGCAATCAGACAGCAAATGTAGTTTATATCACAGCTATTAATATTTACCATGTAAAAGACCTGAAAGGATTTTATCTGAAGCATGTAATACTTATTTCTGATTTTTAACATTCACTTTATGAAAGCAGGATCTGACAATCCCATGTGAATTTGAAATCTAACCTTTTATAGTGAGGGAAAATATCTATATATGTATACTCTTACAGCTAAAGATTTTGGGGGGAAATATTATCAATGGGACAAATTCTGAAGCTTCTCAGTGTATATTTTATCATTCTCTTTATAGAAGTAGTGCTATCCAGGAAAGACCCCTATATGAAGTAGAGGTCCCATTGGAAGGAGGATGCCACTAGAAACTAACAGTGACTACTCCTTGGGAAGTGTGAATTTAATACTTATTTGTGACTCTTGTGAGCCAAGGGCTGTGCGCGTTTGTTGTTGCCATAAATACACAAGGCCCTATGCCCAATTCCCACTGCTTATTCTTCGCACTAGGGAAGGACAGCAGAAGCAGAGAGCTTCCTCCATGTCAGACACCTGGAGAACAGGGCCAGGTGCCACCTGATGTGGCACAAGCACAGTCCCTGCTCCCAGGGAGTGACCAGCACCGCTATATCTTACGCAGAATCACACCAAACACCAGGGTGGAGAAAATCTGGAGTTGCCCTATGGTTCTATACCAGGTTCAATTCACAGAGAAATTTACAATGGAATTTTGCAGTTCCAAACAGTGTGTGCACTCTGCTTTGCTGAACTTTCAGAAGAGCAGTTGCAAGCCATAATGCTGAGCCTGACTTCTGTCACTGCCTTCTCTTGCCATGTGCCTTCCAGTAGATTACCTTAATTCTATATATTAGCCCATTAAAACGTGTTGGTGTGCTCAATTCAGTCCAGACAACTCAAGGAGAACTCAAACTCAGGATATGAAAAAACAGAAGATGAAAAAGGGGATGCTAGCTTATGACTTCATCAAATCAACGTCAGAAGTTGTCACCTATTGCTAATTTTTACTTCAAACATGAAGTTTAGTTCATCGCCTCAATTTAAAACTTGTTTTGTAATTGGACAGTTTTTTTTCTAATCACTAATGAAACTACTTAAATTGAAAGAGAAGCGATATTATTTATTATTATTTCCAGTTTGAAAGTAATTAACAACTGAAAGAATTTAAAAATGCCAATTGTTTGACAAAAATAAAAATCAAAGTTAAAAAAAAATGTGGAAAATTTCCTTTTAGTATTTAACTATCAAGATAGCAGAGATCATATTCTTTATAAATACCATTAATTTCTAAATTATTTTTGGTTCTTACTCAAGGTACAAGAAAATATTCTTGTCCTGCTGAAAGCACTGCATACTAAGTATTAACAAGTGAAAACTAGTAAACGTTTTCCCAAAATACAAACTCAGTAACTTGCAGAGAGTATTGATTCTTATGACCCAAGCAATTAGCTGTCTAGAAGTACTGTCCTTCTGCCTCCCTGCTTCCAAGCTGTTTCTTTCTCCTGTTGGACTGTTTAGACTCCTAAGTAATATTTTTGGATTATGGGTGTATTATTTACAACCTACTGTCCTAACACAAAAAATTCACTGAAAAAATCAGATGCTCGTATCATGGTCTTTAGCATCACCTGTACCAAACAATCTCATCTTGCAGATTTCTTCAGCTCATTCTAATGCTGCCTTTATTTCTAAATATTCCTTAAGTTTTTCAAAAAGCAATCAAATATGCAATCAAAAGATCTTTGTTTTCTGTGTTGTGATTTGTAATACTAACATCCATTCACTTCTGGGATGTTGCTCTGTTTTAGTGAAAGAGAATGAAAACTAAGCTATCATACTTCCATGGTCACGTCCTCTTGTGTCCTTTGTTGGGACATTGGTGGACAGATGCCTTTGCAAACCTATCTACCATAACTTGAATTCACCTTCAAATGTCATTGATAAAATAAGATGCACTCCAGTTTGGGATACTATTTTTTATCTATTAACTAGGTTACATGATGTATAGAAGTAGTATATAACAGTGTTTTCAGTGAGTAGGGGACCTTCAGGTAACAACACCTGACAAATCTCTTTTAATGCTACATTCTAATTGAGTTGAAAATCAGAACATTCTTAATGAAAAAAAGAAGTAGCAGATCTCCACTTAAAGAAAGGGATTGAGGAGGTGGGAGAACAGGGTGAACAGGAGGGAGAAAAGACACCTGTTCTCATTAATTCAATGACTACTGTCAGCACAGTCATACTACAAGGGATAAAACCCATAATGAATACTCTTCAAACTACATTCACAAGGGAAAAAAGGGAAGAAATAATGCCACTCTAGTTAGATGTAGCACAAGGTCTGGGAAGTTGGTACACTCACAAAAGAGAACTGATGTCCTGCACTGAGCATGAACACAAAGATGGAATCGGAAATGCTCGTGTCGCCGAGTTCATGCTTTGCATGGAATCTATTTTTAGAAGTCCCTAAAGATCAAACTCTCCTGAGTACAGGATGATGATACAGTGGGCTTTTCTTGTAGCAGAATATTAGATAGTTTTTTCCTTTGTCTATTCACCATGCACAAAATGCAGGGATCTTCTCTTGTCATGCAGGAAGCATCTATAGCTCTGCACAGTAGAGCAGTTCCAGCTAATGGGCTGCATACTGGACAGAAGTCTGTAGCCATTTTATTAATGGATATTAATGGATCTCTCCTAGGAGAGCTTACCAGCTGTCATGGTTTTTTTCCAACTTTGAAGAATATGACTCACAAAAGGAGGATATAAATATTTTTGAGGCATGACATGAAGTTAAAGAAAGCAAAATGCTAGAATAATAAATCTCTTAACAGTGTACAGAATAGGTATTACATGTACCCTTTTGTACATGCAAAAAATATAGCTTATCCACAGACTATAACTGTCAATAAAAAGCCCCATCAAGTCAGTGCAAATGAAGACAGAAACTATTGTTCTGTTAATACAAATTTAACTTAGGAGAATGCTGGAGTTTCTGCTTGAGCTGAGTAGGAAGAAATTCCAAATCCAAGGAGCTCAGTACTTAAGGATCTGCATGAGATTTCAGATGCATCATCCAAAACTATTATATTGAAACTTTCATGATCCCCACTTGGCATTCCTGACACTTTCCCATCCTCTGCCAGAATGGAGTCCCTGCATATCAAACAAAAAACACAGTCACAGTCCAAGTGTTTTAATATGACAAAGACATATTTCTTCACTCAAATAGAAATATGGCAATTTATTTTGTTTGCATGTTATTTAAGGCTAGATCAGACAAGGATAATATTTTCAGCTGGACTTCTAAAGCACACTTGCTAAATAAGGCAGAACTGGTTTTTGACAGATTAGAATGGATGAGTGTTTATATGTAATCTGTCATTTATTTGTACTAATCCATATTTAGCATGCAAATAGATACTTGTTGCTGGACTATGTTTCTATAGTTGGTCAAACCCAAACCCTAATGTGCATTTTGCCAACAGTAATGCCCCTAAATCTGCATTCCATTTCTAAAGTTCAAACCTATTTCTAAATAAAAGTGGCAGTTTTCCAAGAATGTGACTCCCAGTAAAGATTGTGGTTTTGCTGGGATCCAGTGTAATACTCACATGGCATTTATTTCTTTTTCTGTCTCTGTGAGCTTACATATTCTTCTCACAGAGCTATTTTTGATAATTAAAAATATTTATTCTATTTCTAACAAGATTTAATCACTACTCCTAACTAAACAGTAGTAGGATTAAGCATGATTCAATAGGATGTGCCAAGTTCAACCAACCCTGGAGAATTTGATAGAATCATAGAATCATAAGATGGTTTGAATTGGAAGGGACATTCAAATTCATCTAGTTCCAATGCCCCTGACATGGGCAGGGATAGCTTCAACTAAACCAGGTTGCTCAGAGCTCCATTAAGCCTGGCCTTGAAAGCTTCCAGGAATGAGGCATCCACAGCTTTCCTGAGCAACTTGTTCCAGTGCCTCACCAACCTTACGGTAAAGAATTTTTTCCTAATATTGAACCTATACTTATTCTTTTTTGGTTTGAATCCATTCCCCCTCGTCCTGTCACTACCCGTCCTTATAAATAGTCTTTCTTGCCTCATCTTTCCTGTAAGTTCCCTTCAGGTACCGGATGGCTGCAACTAGGCCGCCCCTAATCCATCTCTTTTCCAGGCTGAACAATCCTAATTCTCTCAGCATTTCCTCATATGAGACGTGCTTCCATCACTCTGATCAGCTTTATGTCCCTGCTATGAACTCCATGTCCTTCATGTCCTTCCTGTGCTGGGTACCCAGAGCTGAGTGCAGGGTTCCAGGTGGGGTCTCTCTCACCAGAGCAGAGCAGAGGGGAAAAACCTCCCTGTCCTGCTGCCCACGCTGCTTTTGGTGCAGCCCAGGCCACCTGTGGCTTTCTGGGCTGGGAGTGCCCATGGCCAGGTCATGTCCAGCCTCTCGCCCACCAGCATCCCAAAGTCCTTCTCAGCACTCCTGCTCTCAATCTGTTCATCCTCCAGCCTTTATCCATTTCTGTGTATGGATTCTCTATCTAATATGTTCTTCTTTAAATTTCAGGTAGAGAAAAGACAAGAGAAACCTGTGATTTCCACTCTGAAAAATGTATCTCTGTTAAACAGCTATTCTGGTGTTCATACTGTATTTTCTTTGTTAGCATTGCCTATTACATTTAAATGTTATTTAAATGCATGGCCCATACCAGATGTTATGTTGAGGCATTGGATATAAGCAAGTTTCAGGGACCTGAATAGCACACAGGTCTGTGAGATTTCATCCCTTGAAGTTTCTAAGTACCCAGCTAGTCACTGTGGAATGAGATTATCTCACCAGACTTTGGCAGCCTAATAGCTTATGTCTAAGGTCAGTGAAGAAGGCATGAAAAAGAGCAATTACCCCCTTTTACAATAAACACTAGAGTAGTTGGGATGAAAAATCTTCTCTCGGTGCGCATTATGCTAGGTTAATTATAAGGTTGGGGTTTTTTTAATGACATATGAAGTCAGATTAGGTTCAGCTTATCCTCAGACAAAACCAAAACTCAAAAGAAAGTTGGACAGTTCAGAGTTAGGGCTTTGCATCTGGAGAGTTCCACATCTTGCATCACACAAGAAGTAGGTGTGCCTTGTGTACTGCCATTTTCAAAAGACCACATTTGGCAAAGGGAAGCAATATTCTCCTGATTTCTTCCTCAATCATTTTCTTTGACAAATTAAGCAATATTTATCTGTAAATAAAGCAACTGCAGTGCAAAAATTATCTGGAGGTGGTGATCCGACACCTTGACGTAACCATTAGCTTTGGTACCTCTGAGGCTGAGTGGTAGGTAGGCATGGAGCAAGGTAGGAGTGGGAGCAAGGCAGGTTACTGAAAGAGATCTTAGGGTCTCCACTTGTCTCATTCAGGGGAAAAACATGCAATTGAGCTGTAGGCACACCAGTGCTGATGAATTTGATATCCTGCCTGGCTACCTCTGGGCTGCAGCCAGTGTCAGCAACAAGAGCTTGGGGAATTCTTACTGTGGGGAGGAAAGATGGCTGGGGAGAAAGAACAAATGGGAAAGGATGTTAGTTCTGGGTTAGAGAAAGATACAAAATTACCAGGTATAACAATGATTAAATCTTTTCCCTGGAGCTGTTGGTGGCTGTGATCTGTTGTTAACAGCAGAGACTCCACCTTCCCAAAGCAGATGGGAGTGTGAGACTTGCACAGGGAGATTGCAGATTTGGTTTCCTCAAGCTGCTTTTACTGCAGATTCCAAATGCCAGTGAATGCCACCAACCCCGTGTAACAAAGTGAAGCTAAGAGGCCTTTGTAATTTTTGCCTGTTATCTTAAAGGGCTTTATTCTGCAGTGCTATGTAAAACCAAACTCCAGCTATCAGGAAGCACAGCTGTCTTTATCTGCCTTCAGTAGCATTCATAAGCAACTTACTGCCAAACCTGAAGCCAGAATTGTATTTGCACAGGGACAGAATGATCATGCCCAATGTCAGGTGAAGGACATTTGCTTTCATTATTTTTCCCTTGTCTCTTGTATTATTCACATATTTCCTCTTCTTTAATGTCTCTTCTCTTGATTATTAATGTATGAAGAATGCTGGCTGTACAGTTCAGAACACGACAACACCTGAGAAACCCCAAAGAAGCCAAGCACCGCTATGTGTTATTTATAGGATTTTAGGCTTCTCTGCATTTCCCTCGGTTTCTGGGATTTTATAATTAGAGAAAGATTACCAACTCAGATTCAGATGGTGAAAGAAGCTCCAGAGCTCTGTATTGACCTATTTATGCCAGAACTTCTCTTTAATTGTTAAAGCATCCCTATTGTAAGGGGTCAGGGGTTTCATGTATTAATGCACAAAGTCATGGGACTGAGTTGAATAATTTATTAATTGCTTTTGTGCACCTAGGGCTTTTTGGAGAAAGGGTAAAATATTAGTGGATTAAAACAATGTGTTCAAGTCATTTATACTCAGTACAAGTCTTATGAGCTGCTCTGGGAGATGGGTTTGTTTAGCCAGGAGAAGAGGAGGTTCAGAGGTGACCTTGTGGCTGGTAAAAGTTTCCTGAAGGGAGGTTGTACTCAGGTGGAGATCAGCCTCTTCTCCCAGGTAACAAAGACAGGACAAAAAGAAATGTCTTTAAATTGTGCCAGGGAAGCTTTAGATTGGGCATTAGGAGAAATTCCTTCACCAAAAGGGTTGCCAACTGTTGGAACAGGAAGCCCAGGGAAGTGGTTGATTCACCAACTCTGGAGGCATTTAAAATCATACAATCATAGAATGGTTTGGGCTGGAAGGGGCCTTCAAAATCATCTAGTTTCAATGCCTCTGCCATGGGCAGGGACACCTTCCACCAGACCAGGTTGCCCAAGGCCCCATCCAACCTGGCCTTGAAAACTTCCAGGGATGGGGCACCCATAAGTCCCCTGAGAAACCTGTTCCAGCACCTCAGCCCCCTCACAGAAGAGAATTTCTTTTGGAAAGTGTTTTGAAATGTTTGTGTGAATAATGCTATGTGGACAGCATTTAACCTCAGTTTGGAGAGTCAAGCAAAACACTACATGTCAGGGTCTTCCAGCTGAACACATGCACACGGCTCTCCAACCACGGCCAGAAGAAATGACCTATACAGAGCTGGGTGCTCTGCTTGGAAGAGCTTTCCCAAAGGCATTTCTCCATTGTCTGGACCCAACTGGCCACTTAAAACATTATGGCAATGACTTATTCATTTACTAACTGCTGGAAAAGACCAGAGCAACTGGCAGAGTGCAATTACAGCTCAGGGTCTGGGTATTTTCTTGCCTTCAGTGACTAAAAAAGGTATTTTCTTATAGAATACCTTCAATCATAAATTTCTATTTTGTGTTCAATAAGAACACAAGAACTAAACTTTTTACTGGCTCATAGCCATCTGAAGGTTTTTTTTTGAAAATGTAGCCATTATCTTTATATTTTAGATCTCACCATTAAAATAGACAGAAGAATGTAAAATGTATATACAGGGCTATGATTGCTGTCTGGTTTGTTTAAATTAGAGAAACTATATTTTGAAATTTTACAAATAACTTAAAATGTTTGGATTATGAAACTAAAGATAAATGTAAAGGGATAGGAAGCTGTAAAAGGATATGAAAAGACAAAGAGTGATTAAAAAATACTTTTCATTAGTCTTCCATTTTCTTTAAAATCACAACTTGCTACCTGTTGAGTAAAATAGTGCCAGGCTTTATGCTTAGAGAGCCTCTGGAATATTTCTGTTCTTTATATTTTTCTTGTAATGTCTTAAAATTATTATTTGTCAAAGAGTTTATTTATTAAACACATGCTTTATTAAACATATAGGAGCTTTTACTCCTATGCAGTGCCACATAATGTTTACTTATTTTGCTATTTGACTGAATTTTCAATTAAGTAATTACAAATTGATTGCATACTACTTATAGAAACTTGCTGTATGATTGCTTGTTACAGCTCTGTGGTATTGTTGCTTTCTTAATTTGGATGATTCATTTTTGAAAAAAAAAGGCCCTCAATGATAAGCTTCAGCATGAGGACTGAAGGTGTCTTCTGAAGTGCATCAAAAGTGACAGCAAGTCAAAATTACCTTGGAAAGTTGTCACTTCACCAGATAAAGAAACAGTTCACCAGCTGGTACGTGCCATGAAAAAAGAAATGAAATAGGGTATAGGAGGCCCTTAGTACAGTCTTTTGGAAGTAGTTTCACTCTGTCTTAGTTCAACATAATAATTTTCCTCCTTTTGTTCACATGCTGCCATACCACACTACCCATCATCCCATGATATGCAATTGATACCTACTGCAGGGGATCAGCTGGATACCAGCCAAAGAGAAGGGGAAAGAAGTGCCTAAATTCCACAGTCCAAAAGGGGCACTGAAATGCAATCAGTAACTCTAAAAGATGTGACCCAGCCTTCCTGGCACAGACAGAGATAAGCTCAGTAACTCCAGATTTTTCACCTTTTTTTCTGCTACAAGGATCTGACTTCCTTGTTGTTTTTAGCCGCCCTTTCTACCAAAACATGTTTGAACTTTTCTTAGGATGACTGCAGTTGGCAATTTTCTGTCCTGGTTTCAGCTAAGACAGAATTTCTTTTCAGTAGCTGTTACAGTGCAGTGTTTTAGATTCAGAATGAGAATGGTATAGATATTACACTGATGTTTTTGGGGTTTTTTTTCTAAGTCCTGTTTATCATAAGTCAAGAACTTCCTTCTCTCATATTCTTCTCAAAAGGAAGCATGCAAAAGAAACTGGGAGGGAGCATGGCTGGGACAGGTGACCCAGATTGACCAGAAGGATTGTCCATGCAATAGAAAGCCATTGCTGTAAAGAAACTTGTATACATGCGTGTATAGAAACTGGGAGGGGTTGCCCAGAAGGGTGGCTGATCTGGATTTGGGAAGGGGAATCTGAAACTGGTCAGCAGGTGGTGAACAATTTCATTATGCATCACTTGGTTTTCCCCTTTCTATTAATATTTATATTGTTATTTACCATTATTATTGTATTTTATTTTATTTTTGTTTTTATTACACTATTCGTATCTCCCTCAAGCTGCCTTTTGAGTGTCTTCCTCATTCCACCAGAGTTTACATTTGCGTTGTCATAATGAGTTATGTGAAGAAGACAAGCAGCATTGTTTTTAATGTCAGAGTGGTTTTACAATGCTTGTTGGACGGCTAAGGTAATTTCCACCCTACTCAGTCTCACACACAACCAGACTCTTCTTCCTAAGTGAAGACAGCACAAGAAACTTCCACAGAATCATGGTGAGGAGGGCTCACTTTATCCTTGTAGCATCCTCTCCATCCTGGGTCTATATCACTGATATGAAGAGGAGGCAAAGGCTGCAATGGCCCAGCCCTGCAGCACCACCAGGTTCCTAACCTGTGTTTCCCATTAATGTACACAAAAGGGAAAAGATAATCTATGATGTGTGATCTAAAATGAGTGAATCCTTCAGATCAATCCTTGCACAAAGATTTCTCTCTCTCTGTCACAATCTGTAAGATTAATGTGGTGAGTATGCATGGCTGCTAACTGCCTGTGTATGCCAGTCCAAGAATTAATAAATGCTTTGCAGTTGTTCAGTCACAATGAGAAAATTACAATCAATTGGCATTTTTAATAAAGAAATTAATGGTACACTTCAGTGAGATGACACTGATAAGTGACTGCTTCAGGCACTGAACTGCTCATCTCTATTTATAACTATATAGATGAGGACAGAAAAAAAGGAAGGGGGCGGGAGAGAAAATAAATCCCCAATGAATCGCTATTAACTGCTACCCAGTGTACTGACTCACCGTATTCTTCACCAGAAGACAGCTTTCAACAATTTTGTTTTTTCAGTATTTATCTCCTCTCACTGTGTAAATTTACACTACATCCCTGAGCAGAGCACCCTGTTCTGACTTGGTGGCCAGCAGAGAGAAGGGGACACTACTGGGATCTGGTGACCTGGGTGGTGTCTGGCACTGCTTTGAGGTGAGGTGCATTGCTCCCTAATCTAGCAAGAGAACCCAGGGTGACTAGCAGAGATTGAGCTGTGACCTATTTTAGATGTTTGTAACTAAGCAAGTGACTCATACTTGGTACTTTTGTTGCCTTAATTTCCCATTGAAAAAGTGACTATTACACATGATCAAAGACAAGTCGTCTGTGAGATCTTCTAAAGTGAGAGGTGTGCAATAATGACTGACAAGATATAAGAAGTCATGAGTGCGAGAGAGCTAAAACTGTCTTTGTATAGACAGGTGTTGCAGTGAATATCAGACAGCTCAGGTTGACAAATTCAGTTCAGCTCACTCAAGAATCTGTAAACATTGATATTGGCCCAAACTTCATTTGACTCTGTTCACTCCTGGCAGTGAAATTTTGGAAATGCGTCAACATGTTATTGGAAAACTCTTGGGAAGCATTTCAGTAGCTCTAATTCAACCTCTAACCAGGAAGTATAGAAGAAACAGGGAAAAACATGTTTTTAAACCCATTAAAGCATTGGCAACACCAGTTCTGATGGTGTTGAACAGAAATGAACTGTGTTTCTCTGGAGGGAGCAAGTAGGCTTGGCGTGCCTGGTGCACTGGCACGCGCAGGAGAGGCAAGAGGGACCATGTGGATGCAGGGAAAGAGGCTGCATTTCTGTCCCACTTGTAAATGCTGGAATGATTTTACACTTTGACAAAGGATAAGCAAGCAAGGACAAGAGCACCAGAGTTTTCTCCCTGTGCTTTTCTTTCCCCTTAGCTTGTTGGGGCTCAAAGTCAGAAATCCTTCTAACATTCCATGATCCGTGAGATTATAGCTCAAGCTGGTGCAAACCATACTGAATTGTGAGAGGTCAGGATTACCCCGCAGGGCCAGAGCCCTGACCAGAAATGTGTCATGGATAGCTGCAGCCACTGCAGCCACAAGGGAGAGAAGGGAGAGGACACCAACAAGTTGCTTATGAAGGATTGCTTGTGGGTCACTTTGCTTGGGGCATCATCATTTTGGGAATCACAGAGTAACTGCCAGATAGAGCCTAAGGACTGTGCTGCTGAACACAAGTCAGTGAGGCTGGAGATTAAAAGCCTTTTTCTGACAATCAGCACAAAAATCACCACTAGTAATAGAAAAGATTTTATAATACTGACAATGAAGCACTAAACTTGCACAAATCTCCAGCAGTAGGTAAGATACTGATACATGCATTTAGCATGTTTTGGGGGATGGGGAGAATAGAAAGGACAGAAAGGTGGCTGAAGTATTTCTTGAATCCACTTCTCCCCCATATGTCTATAATTTCAACAAGACCCATCTTTTTTTCTACATTCACATAAATATTATCTACGCAAGAATGTAAACAGTAAAAAATTGGAATCTGGCACAGGTCAGCTCTTTGAGGAGTTCCTGCTTTCTGGAGAAGTGCATGTGCACCCAGTCCTGCAGCTGTAAGATCACATCATTCACTAAGAGTATAACTTCCCATGCCAGAGCAAAGAGCAATTATAGAAATATAATACAAAGCATCCCCTGCCTTTAACTGCATCATCTATCTGTATCTACATAATGCTTTCAACAAAATTAGTTGTGTTTTTCCATTATTGCTGAGAACTGTGAGTGTTAATAATGCCCCGTTCCGCTTGCCTTGTTGGCAATTCTCTATGCATAGCTTTTTCCAGCGTCATTAAGAGATGCTGCCCAGAGAGACTTTACTGCTGAGCATCTATGTTGTGCCTAATAAAATGCTTAGGTGTAAAATGTCTGTCACAGAACAACACTATGATGAAAGATCATGAAACAAATATCTTCCCAGCTCCCCTGGACATCTGTAGAGCAACATATCTCCTAATCTCTTCTGGAACTTGTAACCTCGGGTAAGGCATTGACTGCACACAGAGGCAAATTAATAAGGATTGCACCCATTTCTCACCAGGGTCTATAACTGCTTTTATTGTTATTGTAATTTTATAAAATTAAGCCTATGAGGCAGGGGAGAATGGTGGGATTAGTCTTTCTTCAGGACCTCTCCCAACAAAAGCATGTTGCTGGTCATGAACCTGTGTTCAGCTCCTCATGCAATGCAATATCACCTTGCTCAGCAGTTACTGTAGCAACAGCTTTGCCTACACTCATTCCTTCATGAAACACCTTGAACCCTCTCTTGTTCTCACAGACAGAGAATCCAACCCCCTACTTACAAAAATTGTTTACTAAAATCAACACTGTTCTTTAGAAAACAGCAAATGTTCTTTCTTCTGTCTGCTTTACCTAGAGCTCAGTTCCCTACAAAGTGAAGGGGAAACAAAATCAGCTGGTTTTCAGAGGATTTACAATGACATGACACAAGCTGCATCTATTCAAAGGGCACAGCTAAGGGGAATCAGCCTTGATCCAAAGAACTCATGAAGCTTCACCTCTATGCAATGGCTGAAAGTCCAGCTCACACTGTGTCTGTGTACAGACAGAATAGTCACTTCTCACAAGAAACACCACAAAAACTTACAAAACCATATTCATCAATATGTGGGAAAAGCACTTTTGACAGAATATGGTCTGACAGAATTTGTGGTACCATTTCAACCTCCACTAAGCTCTACAAGAACATGGGATGTGTTCCTTGCAGATAGCCTGTAGAAATCTGACATCCTTACAAACAGCAGAGAAGAAAGGGAGAGAAAATCTTTTACTATTAACTCAGTTTAAGAATCAGAAGTTTCTCGTTGAGTATTATCTCTAGCAATGGTACTGGTCAAAGCTAGGACCTATATTTTCACTTTTTAAAGAGTGTTGTTTTGGTTAGGGCAGGTGTATGCAGTAATAAATAACTGCTTTAAAGCATTTAATGTAAAATCAATCCTCATAAACTAGCAGAAACATACCTTGAAATTTGTCTGCAGATAAGCCAGCATGCAAGAACATAATAGTGTATGTTTTGATTATAAAGTAGCAATTTCCCTCATTAACATATACGAACACTTAAATGACCTATAAGTATCTAAACTTGTTTTATCCTGAATATACTTTCCTTAGTATTAAAAACCTCACTCACTGTTTAATTCTAGAAAAAAAAAATATTGTAGAAGTTATTTGCTGAATGATGTTTGTTTGAAAGCCTGCTTGGTAGCATATAAACCACCACCAGTATCAGCTGGAACAAAGGCAGAGGTCCTGTAGCTCAGCATCTGGCACATCTGATGACAGCCTGGCAGAGAGAAAGGGCATGTCCTCATGGCTCAGAATTTTCACTCCATGTCAAGCTCTTCATAATAAAATCCTTGGAATCCACCTGCTAAAGCCTTTGGTCTAAGTAGTATGCTTATAAAAGCCTCTGACTTTGAGGTCTGCTTTCTGGGACTAAATCATATTATTTCAACCTCTGAAGGAAAGCTGACATTAGTGGGACTTGGTGAGTACATTAAAGGACAGAGTTTGACCCAGTGGCTTAACAAAAAAAATAAAAGAGATAGGACTCTAAGGTTCCAGTCCATGCTACTGCTTGACAAACTGAAAGGAGTAAAATCACTGCCTAACGAAAAAAAAAGAAAAATTTGAACATTTTTGGCTGCAAGACCTATAAATCCACATCCACATGTGCATACTTCATATTGAGGAATTACTTTGAGAGTCAATCAATCTTTCAGTACCTGGTAGCTTGGACAGGTAGGGAGAGATGCACCTTTACTCTAAATTTTTGTTAGAGAAGGCAGAATAACTTACTTGCTGCAGCTTAGAACCATCTTTAACCATCTTTAAGAACTGAAGAGAATCATGCTGGGTATGTGGCTCTGTGTCAACACTTTAATGGGGATTTGTAAGATTTTTTGGGTCTCAAGGAGCCATGAACAGTGGTTGGTTGCTAGAAAGATATTTTGTAAAAGCATCAGTCTCAAAGGCAAAGAGTTCAGAGAGTTAAAGTCCTTGCTAAAAGCTTTTGGCATAAAATCCTGAATTCTGAGCAGCAGCTCTCTGGTATAAAGTCCCAATGCCCTGGGCAGCAGCAGCTCGGCGTGGAGTTCCCAAGGCCTGGGCAGCTGCAGCTTCCCAGTGTAGAGTTCTGCTGTCCTGGGCCACAGAAGCAGCTGCAGTAGTTCCTCTTCTTGGTGGTGATGATGATGGTGCTGCTGTTGCTCTTCTTCAGGGGTGCATGGTGCTTCTCTGTGTGTGTGTGTGTGTGTGTGTGTGTGGACTTCCAACTTCTGAGTTCAGAGTTCTGAGCGAGATCTCCAATACAGATGATTAAATTTGTAAATCACCCAGTCAGCTAAAAACACAATTCTAAATCAAAACTTTCTACACCAATCCAAGCTTAATTCTAAAATGTGAAGGCAGTGTCAGTCCTTACCTAGATCCCACGTATAGAGTATTATCTGTTTATGTGAATAATCCTATCTGTTCTCTCTGTAAATGCAAGCTATATTTTTATCATGTCTAGAGCGAAGATGGATCTGTGTAGGGTTTCACTGAACTTTAAACTGGGTAATAAGGCTTTTCACTAACACAGACTCTTAAGGCACTTAAACTATATTAGAACTTAAAACTAAAACCTACGCTCTTACTTAATGTCTGTGTAGCTTAATATATTTTAATTATTTTCTCTCTCTGAGAGACTCAGAGAGACTTTTATTTTAGATTCCAGCAGCTCTGGATGATTTTCTAGAGAAACTTTCAGCAAAAGTAATTCTTCTGGCTCTGAGAATGAGGCTACGGGAAGAAAAAGCCTAGTTCTGTCCATGTGGGCCCAGGAGGGGCTAGCTCAGACGGGGACTGAGAGGCTTAGCAATGCAAACTGCTCCAACTGCCAGCTCTATAACTTTAAAGCCCCAGCATGTGTGAGCACACTGGATAAAGAAGCCCTCCCCATGACTCCAGCTGCTGGCTGTATCACTTCTGACTAATGAGAGGCAGAAGCAGAAGAGGAAGAAGGCAAGTGGCAGGAGAAGGCAGCAGAGGTGCCACAGATAAATGGGGAGGAAGGATGAAAGGGGAGTGCTAGTCTGTAAGACACTTCCACCAGCACAGGACCTGAGACCTGATCCTCAACAGTCTGCTATCAGCAAATACCTGGGAAAGCACTGATGGAAACAGCATGGCAGTCCTTTCAGGAGATGGCTCAAACATCATGCTATTGCTATTGGTTGCTCCAAGTTACCCATTACCAGAAACCTGCAGTATTTATCCCTCCCAAGATGATCTGGACAATGACTTGGACATGGACATTTTCAGCTTTACATTTTTTAAAAAGAGAAAAAATTAAACTAGACTACTCTTAAAAGAACACCAAGATTGCAAAGTGCTGAAGAGATGGGAAATGCCTGAGTCCCTTTGCTCTCCTGCTATACAAGAGCTGATTGCATGCTGATTTTTCCGTGGGCACCCTGACTCTTTCAGAGCAGAGAATGGCCATTGCTCAGAGCATGTAAACTGGTGTCTGGATGAGAGATTGTGAAGGATTGCTTCATCCAGACATGGAAAATGTGTCCTGGGATGCACAAGGCACTACAGAACAGTTTCAGTCTATAGTTCTCATTTTGTTGTCATGAACCACAAATGTTTTCCTCTGCAAATAAAATCACGAAGAGCTGCTTTTTATTCTGCTGTAATATTATTGATCATATGAAACAATCCCCAGGTTCTTATGGGAGAGGTGATGTTTCCTGAGATCAAAGGAGAGAAGAGGCAAAAAACCTCCCCAATTTTTCAGGAATGCAAACGCATGGGATGTGGAGCAGCAGCAGCAGCAATTAAGTCGGAAAATATGGGAAGAAAAAAAGCATAACAATCATACTGTTAAAAACTGTCATGACTATTTTCAAAGAGTCCAGGTGAAAGTCAAACCAAGCCAGCTCTGGCATTGTTCTCTAGCATCAAATGTTTGACCTTGCAGGCATGTAACTTAGAGATCTGCATGTTAAAGTAACCTATGTGGAAGAACCAGATACAAATCCAGTACCCCATACCCTCCATTCAATTGCTTTTTTAAATTCACATCAGATTACAATGACTGTAAGCCAGTGAAGTGTTGATGATCTCTGTCCATGTTGGTAGAGGTAGAGAAATCAGCTGCAGCTGAAATTATGTTTTATAGCTAAGAGGAAAAAAGCAGTCAGGCACCAAAGACTGCTTTTACCTGGCACTTGAAAGAGACCTCTTTCTGATGAAAATCAAAAACCTTTGGTAAGGGAAGGAAAAAGAAGCATAGCTATCGGCTCTACTGTTTGGTAAAATAAAGCATGTTTTCCAATATTTTTCTGCCAGCATTGTGCTGAAGATAATTTAATAGGAGTTCAAGAATCAAAATGAAAACACTAGTGAAGATGCAAAATAGCAGAATGGAAATATCTTTTTTATAAATATCTCCAAAGTCTAGACCTACACAAAAGCTGGAGCTTACCAAGTCGGTAAACATTTTGCTAAATTTGGAGAGTCCTGACACTTTGCAGCTTCTTTATTGCACAGCTACCAAAGGCAAGAGCTTAAACTTTCCCTAAAGGCATGAATGTAATACCCAAAGAGATGTAGAGTCTTCTTCTAGAATCTATTCCTGTCTTTCACACCTAGATATAGAAAAACAGGACATAGAATGATCCGGAGGAGGGGAATAAACCAATCCCCATAAACAAAAAATACAAAGAAAAAAACCCCAAAAAATCCCCGCAAACCCTCATCGCTTACAAACCACATGCTATATTTTTTTTATTCTCAATATCCTTGTTTCTCTGATGCAAACACTGTCAATATACAGTCAGTATGTGCAGGATTTCCTTTCAAATAAATGAATATTTGAAGGAAGACAGCCCTGGCTATTGTAGGAATTCTCCTTGCTACTGTTATTTTTACAACTGAAGAAGATATCATTTTAACATTAAAGTTTTCTGGGCTTAGAATAATTTAATCAGCTCTTTAGAGCTTGAAAAAGAAGACAAAATTAGAAAACTATCAATAACTGGTTTCTAACATTTTCACTAAAAAACAGTAGTAAGGTATGCATTACATTTTAAAGCAGAATTTTTTGGAAGAAAACAAAACCAGAAAGAACAAAATCACACCCCCACTAAACCACTTAATATGCTTTGCCAGCAAACATATTAATTTGTATGTCTTGGATTCTATCTGCAGCTGATATTCTCTTTAATCAAAAATACTGAACAGAATCAAAGAAAAAAAGCTGATTTATATTTTATTGCTCATGTTTTATCTTTCTCACATACATAAAAGTCCTATTTTCTGCACTGTTAACAGATCTTAATTTAAATATGTTAACACAAATGTCTGTATGACTATTTTACATACAAATACCTTGTATAAGTAAATAACAATGCATACATGTAGATGTATAAGTATACAGATATACAAACTTCAATTATTTTTAAAAATACATCAAAGAAATTCACTATTGTCATCCGCCAGCTGTGACCAGAACTGTCTCTTTAACATGCTACATTTAATGAGACATTATGTTAGCAATTCTCACTCCCTGTATTACTCTGAAAAAAAAAAATCTATGTTAAAATCAGTAAGGGAATTATGTAAATAAAGTACCAACCATGATGAAACAGCAATTATATATCTCAGCAGCTGCGTACATCCATTTATGATAGATGATTAACTAGCAAATTGTTTGCATATTTGTTTTATGGAGCATTTGGCAATTTAACTATTAGCTATGAAGGTTTAGCCAAAAGTCATTAAAATGCTTAGACCAGTAAAGATCACAGGTGGTGCTGTTTGAGGAAACTTATAAAATGCCAAAATGTAAGAGACACCTTAAAGCAAAGGACTATATCCACAGAGGGTTGTCCATGGGATGTGAATAGGGACCAGGCGGGACATCTAATCCAGCCACTTGGTGGTTCATGGGGGCTCAAAAGAGCCCTTCTGGCTTCTCCTGTTTGAGGGTGATTTCAGCCCTGAAACTGGTGCTGAAGTTGCCTTGTCCTTTAGTCCTTTTGATAATCTATGACAAGGGACACCTTTGCTACAGGCAAAAGTTGAGAATATCTCTAGAACTTTACAGGTAGGTCTGGGCTGTTTGAGACCTGGATTCCAGCTCCATTTTCACGGATATTTAATGTAAATAGCACAGTCACAAGTGCTACACTGGCACAGGGATCATTACAACCAAGAATTCTTCTTTTCCTTTTACTTACTGAATGTGCAAATTTTAGAAGGAAGGACCACCCCCACTAAAAGGGTTTGAAATTTTTTGTAATGTGGGTTAAAATCTGCTCAGAAAGGAAATTGCATCTTATTTTCCTGCAATATGGGTAAGTATACTGACACCTGAGCTTTGGGAAAGCGCAGACAGCCTCTTCTAGGTGTGAATAGGGTGGCTGAAGACAGCTTACCACTGTCATCACCCAATGATTACTTCATTTAGCACGTGGAATATAATTGTGGCTCATTTATTTTTGTGTTTAGTGTCAAACGGATAGAGAAAATTAGACTTAATACTAAAATAGATGAAGGCTTTTGTGTATTTCATTCACCAGGTGCTGTAGCAAGCAGCATCCACCAGTGATAGCTGCCTAAAAAGTACATGGGTTTCTCTGAATGCAGGTATGTTCAGGTTCTGACTGAAGTGATTATGGGTACACATCTTGGAGTTTAACTGTTCCCTGAAAGTTTTCTTTTTCTTTTGCTCGGAGGGGCAATGAATATTTCAGTGCTGCTATTACTGTACTTCATTATTTTCATGAGAAAAGGTACACTATAAGAAGGAACAGTTTGGCCCTTTCTATTGTGTCAGGCAGCTCACAGCTGCATAACTCCATGGAGAAGTTGCTCTGCCTAAGACAATTTGCATCAGTGCATCCTGGCTTTTCACCATGTGTTTGCCCCTGTATTTTGGTGTAAGAGAGGAGCCGGTGTTTCTCCATCAACCATGCCAGCCTCTCTCTGCTCTCATCCCTGACTCCTTCCCAGCAGCCCACTTTCACAATCACTTTCTCCAAGCTCTGCAGATGCAGCCCTTGTTTCCAGACACAGAGCTCCGTGGCATACACAAGATGTGCATGTGACCAAAGAGTTGCCCTGCATCCATTGCCAAACCTAGGACAAACATGGGTCTGCTGGTGCCGATACCCAGAGATCATCCAGCTCTAGCTGCTAGTTACAGACACAAGGCTCACTTACTGTTTAGTGGAGAACAAAAGCATCAGCATAGGCTCACGTGCTGCTGCAGCTGCAGTTCTGTGGATGTATATGTGTATGAATTACAGTTGCACCCTGCCTGCTTCTCCCTGCCATCTCAGCATGCCTTGCCTTTGCCTTCTGCTCTTGCAGACCCCCACTCACCTCCTCCCACCAGAAAGGAGCCACTTGAGCTCTGACCGCAAGTAATAAATTTATAAACATTGTTTTGGAGGTCTGATGCAAAACAGAAATCAGCTCATGATCCCAAAATCCTACTGATTCACCAGGCTATCATCAGTATATGAGCCACACCAGTTTAATTTTGCTATGAAATTAAGCCGAAGAGTTTAAACAGCAAGTTGCACCTGGCCAAAAATGCACTGCTTTTATTTCTTTAAATTTCCAACCCACAATACATTTTTCCTGCATTCTTGGAACTTGCTTCAGCTGAAACCTCACTAGCGTCAAAGTAAACCTGGAAGATTCATGAGAAATTAGAGAAATACTTTGTTTGCTCTATTTGTGAAACACGCTTTCCAGGAACAGTATTTCCTTCTGTTCCCTCCTCTCAAATTCTCCCCCTCCCCCAGCTTGTTGCTATGCTGGTGCTTTGTGTATTCACTCAGCTTACACCACGAGCTGCCTATGGCAAGGAGCTATTATTTGTGCTCCTCTATAATGTAGTTTTGTCACTATGGACATAGCAGCCCACGCAAATTATCTTCATTACAGTAAGCTATCGGGGTAGATCGGTCGTTCATCAAGATGACCACTGACTCCCCAGTGAGGTGGGGGCTATGCTTGCAAGACCAGCTATAATTTATGGCAAAAAACATGATGATAAGTGGCTATTGTTGAGGAAAAACTGAGAGAATCTGAGCACAACACACAGCCTGTGATGGGGTTTTAAATTTTTTCCCATAGGTGAAAAGAATAATTTCCCCCTTTAACCTGCTGTGGGGCTCTCTGTGAGAGTCATCAGGTGAGATGTCTGTTTTGCAGCAGTGCTGGGGGACTAGAATGCACTGTGGGATACTTTGTTATGACAGATTCATACAAAATATCAGATTAATCAAGTTCAGCCTTTCCCTCTTTCTCATTTTTCCTGATTCAATGCCCAAGATGATGATGACTCCAGCAGGAAGAACAGAGGAAAAAAAAATCTGTTTGAAGAGTTGCCTTCCTAAATTAAGTAAGATAAAGAGGTGACCTGAATTTGTTTGCTTGTCTTTAAATAAAGAACTCATGAAATCTTAAAAAAAGGCTTTTGACTGTAAACAGTGACTTTGCCTATTTAATATAGCTTTAAAGACTTACACTGCCTCCCTCCACCTCCAGATGATGGGGTGACTTCCCAGGGAATACATGTAGGAACATTGCCTTCCTCAGGCTCTGAGCTTGCAGTGGTTTAAATAACCAGTTTCTAGCCAGTCTGGCTGAAAAAAATAGCCAAAACATAAAAGCATAAAAGTCCTTCTGATGTGTGGAGGTAGTGTGAGCTGTCTCAGGGCTCCTTGGCTGGCTCCCCAGCAGGCACTGCTGGCCTCACTGCTCTCTCCATCCCTAATCCATGCCCATGGTGCAGCTTTGACAGATGCTGCCAATCACTAGACCAAAGATACTGTGAAGAGATTGTCTAAATTTGGGAGAGAGCCTTAAAATCTTGCTGTTTCAAAATGGCTTATTTTGATGCTTTTTATTTGCCTTTGGGTTTGAGTTTTCAGAGTTATGCCAGTGATTGCAATCATGAAGCCTACATATTTTTTCCTAAAATGGGACTTCAGGCTGCCATTAACAGCTTTTTTATGCAGATGAGTCTTTAAGAAAAAAATCAAATATTTTAAGACCGGTAATAAAATCTTGAGAATTATCAACATTTTATGTCACTGGCTCCTTTGCTGTTCTCATTTCTTCCTGCCTCAAGAAACCAATTCCTCCATGTCAGATAAGCAAGCCAGTATACATGATACCCATTCAAAACTGGAATGCATAAACAGTTAGCAGCTCAAGCCAATTTCATCTTACCATCTTTAAAAATGGCTCTATTTTTTATCATTTGAAAGCAGAAAATGAAGCATAAACAGTAATATAGTTTTCTGATTAAAAAACTCTCTAAATGGGCTTTTATTTTGAAAGAGTCTTCTTTAACATACAGTGAAGCTTTAGAAATTAGTACATGGCATAGTGTAGTCCTACTGAGTGAAATGTAACATACTGAATAATTTTTATTTGACTAGGAAAACTGGTTGAGATCTTAACTACTGCTATAATAGAAATAACTATGTTTTTTATGTAAAGAAGACTTTTAAGCATTACTGTTTGTGTTTGCAAGTTTATTCATAAAATAAGCAAAATAAAGTAATCCTTTACTTTTTGCTCTGATGGGAATAGTGCAATTGAAAATTGCTGCAAGTGAAATTAAGAGTCTCACTGTAGTGGTTGTCACAGGAAAAGAAAAGTCTATCTCTGCTCCAGGACACATACAAACATAGATACAAGTTAGAAGAGAGAGAGAAATGAGTCAGGATAATGAGCTCACATTAAAAAAACAAAGTTTAACAGAAAAACAGGAGCCTGAGCCTGCCATAAGAGCATTTTTCAGGATGATGTAATTTTTATTAAGTGGCTTTAAATTATATTATTATCCAGTACTTCACATACTCCCAAAACATTGACATGTATGACGTTACATAATTTTCCCGATGAGAAGGAACATTCAAAAGTCATTATGATACCTCAAAATACTGTGACTTCCAACAGTCAATCCAAGTGCTACAGTTTCCAAGATTTCAAACATTTGAAGGAACATTTGTAGACCTTTTTTGAAATAGCTGTCCTTGAGTATAGAAGATAGTCCTCTCTCACAATTAGCTGAATATTGTATGTACATCACCATAAAACTTTGAAAGGATCGGGATCAACTTATTGCTTGACAAAGCTAAAGCAAGAATGGTAATCAATCCCTTGGCAATGGAAATTTTAAATTTAAAATAAGCTTTACAAAGCCTTTGAACCTTCAAACACTTTATCCTTAAGAAATTAATGGGTCCCTGAAGAAGTCTTATTTCCCCTTCTGTTTCTGTTATATATACTTCAATTACATTAATCAACAATGCAACAAAATAACTGATAAAGATCAACCTCCCAGAAAAAAAATCTTCCTGATGCCTCTTTGCCCCTTCTCCTCTGTTTCGCCCTTTTTGGATTCTAAACTGCTCAGGGCTCTACAGAAAAATTGTACTTTCTGGTTTTAATGCTCTATTTTTCCAGCTTTGGTTTGCTGTCACAGTAACACCTCCCTCCACCCCTGACCTATTCCTCTCTCCAGCAATTTGTGTTGACTGCGGCAATGCCTGCAGATGAAAGCAGCCCTATGTGAGAGGTTTCCTTCTGCTGAACCTGGAACAGCACTGAAGAGTCCTTCAAATGTTTCTCTCTTTTAAAGGCAATTGGAACTTTATGGAACATTTTCCTCTTAGGAACAACTACCGTTGTGGTCCCCAAGCTGCCATGCCAGCCTCTGCCTTTGGGCAAAAATGAATATATTTTTCAAGTTTCACTACATCAAAAACTCCTAGAAGTGACCTTCCTTGTTACAGGTATAGATCGTGGATGCCTTTATTGTGCCTACTCTTAAATCCCATCATAGTTATAGTTTCAGTCTAGCTCGGCTTCTCCCAAACATGAAAAGCCAAACTATGTGAACTGTTGACACTGTTTTCCCCTCTCAGTTCCTTTGCTCTCCTTAAAAACCAAGAGCCTAACAATAAATGTCTCCTAGCTTCAGCCTTGGGCCTGGTACCTCCTTGCAGGGCTTTGTAAGGTGCTCATATCCACCATCAGGCATCATTTTGCTAGTCCTGTGGTACTTATCTGATCTTTCTGCTAGCATTACATGGAAGCACCACTGCATAGAAGCTGCATGCCTGCTAGTATTTGTATTATAAACAGCCTACTTAGGGGGTTTATATAACTCAGAGGTGGGAATTTGCTTTTGGCTGAAAGCTATTAACTCTCAGCCAAAAAGCAGAATTTTGTTTAATTTCACATAAATAAAATTGATCTGCTGTGACAGTTCTGCTTATACCAAGGGACGGGCTTTTGTATTTAGATAGGTTTATCCAGATACCATGTGAGGATTGTGGTGCTGAGAAAAAGGCTGTGGTGGTGTTGGGTCAAAATTCTCACAGCCTCTAGCACAGAAAACTGAGGGGTAACTAATGCATAGAGGGGCAGGCAGACACCATATCCCTCCCCTATGCTCCTCCATAGGATGCAAGAGGTCCCAATAGTGTCATGATGCGCCCAAGGCATTAAGAAAAATTTGGTCTTTTCCTTGGCTGTCATATAGAATATATCTTGTTCATCTGGAATTGCAGATTAGTGGCTGACAAGGACTGATCACTCAGAGCAAGTCTCTGCACAGCCACTGAGCTTTAAACAGCACCTTGGTCCTGAGTTTCCTGGCTACCACTGTCTTCAAGTCAGAGTGGGGTGGAGAGGAGAGAAAGACATTTGTCTCTTGTACATTTGTGTACAGTCCTGATCATGTCAAAATGGCTCAATTTATCTGAATTTCATGCTTTCATATGCAGATTCCTTATGCTGCTACCTTTCTGCATTCTGCCTTCCTCTGCATTAATTGCTTTGTAAAATCGCATAATTTGCTTTGTTGGTACATTCAAATGTCAATGTATCTTTACTGAATTTGCCTTATATAAGCACTTATATATATATATATATATATATATATATGCACCATGCACATACAGTTTTTTGTTACACTGAAGAAGAGAACTATTGATAAAGGCCATTAAGTTAGTTCATTAACATCTCAAAAAGTAACATCAACAGATTGAAATGAAATATCTACGGGTTTTTTTTCAAGGAAACTACAGAAACTGTTTCATGGTTGGAAATATGGGTGTGGTTTATACAATGTGAATATTTAATTGCTGCACTAAAGGCAGTGGCTCTTACTTTAAGAGCTGTTATGTAGTATGAATGTCTACATGTCTAAAACTGGCTGCAGCCATCTTGAAAACCTGAAGGTAAGTGTAAGACAAAACCCTAAAATTCACACCACTTACAAAATGTAGCTATCCTGAGATGGCTGCTGATCAAAAGTTCCTTTAAATGTGCCATTATAAAAATTAAAGTAAAATTCTTGGCCTCATTTTTCTGCCCTAGTATGAAGATTACGATATTTTAGTGAGGAGCCCTGTTTCATTTATAAGTGGAAATTGGTGGTTATTTGCTAAGGGTAATATATTTCTGGTTTCTGTACTCATTTTTGTCTGTAGAAAATAAGTTCTGAAGTAAACATCTAAGAGAGAACTGCACAAGCAGCATAAACCCTAATGGCTGGAAGGTCAAGTGCTAGGAAGACCTGGACTTAGCCGGTGACATTAAGTTACTCCCTGATGTTTTCCAGAAATCTGCAGAAAGAGGTGGACAAAGCAGGAAAAGAAGCATTTGGTGAGCAGAACTTGCAGCACTTGTGGCACAGAAATATTCTGAAACAGTAACATCACCACAGACTGTAAAAATGCCAAGAAACAAGGCCTGTTTTTAACTCTGGGTGTGGCAGCAAGCAGGAGCCTGAAGAAGGTGGCATCAAAAGGTATCACTGGTAATGAGTCTGCCCAGTGTGGGACACACAAGGAAGGGAGCACAACAACCATATTAAGAGAAGGTTCTTGATCCACTGTGGTCAGACTGGGTGGGAGAATCTTTGGAGCAATAGATCTGCCAAACATTCAGTAGAAATTAGATGTTTTTAATAGCAAGAGCATGAATGAGAAAGTGGGGCCCAAAACCCACTTGGTCAGAAGACTGACCAGAAGGGAGAGCGGTGCACGCTGTTCCTGTGCCTTGCTACAGAAAGAAGACAATGCAGGGTAGAGAAGAGGTCCTTGAGCCTCTGGCCCTGTCTGGGACTAAAAAATAAATAGTATTAATGGGTCCAGGAGGTGAAATATGGGCAAGTAAAAAGTCAATAAAGCATTCATTCATCCTGGGCATTACAGGGTGATTTGTTAGACTTCACCACAGATTTGAGACTAAACTTTGACCACTGAAGATCCTTGGAACTTTGATGCAATAATTTACAGGACAGATTTACTGGGAACAAGAGCAATTTAACATCTTTTCCTTCTACTGACTGACTGGCATTACATGCAGCTCCCCTACTTCACCAGTTAACTGAGGCTCAATCCATCACTGATTTATGTGTATATAAATCAAGAATAAGATCAGAGACAGACCCTTTGTATAAAAGAAAAGTCTGTTTTTAGAGCTTAAGCAATAACAGCAATCATTAATAGGCTTAACCCAAACCCTGATGTACAGAGCACAAGAAGATTGTGGATCTAAATTTTGTGGGTGAGATAATCAAACTTATCAGAGAAATAATAGTCTTTTTAAAAAAGGAGAACTGTGGTTTAAGCTACTTTGACAGTTCTTCTACCCAGTACAAAGCTCTGGGTTTGGTCAAAAAAAAAAGAATTTGACCATCTGCTTTTATCTCTGTAATTTCTTTTTTTTTAAAAAGAGCAAGCTCTTTTCTTGCTCCCCCACCATATAATCTGAGTTTTCTGATAGTGACATGCTAGTGTGAGTTTCCATTTTTTCCCATTTTTTTCCCTAGACTACCTACCACTCAGAACATTTTCAAGATGGATTCAGGTATGTGACAAAGAGAAAAACTAAGAACTGTAACTGCTTTGCAAAGCTTGTCATTTGAAAAAAAATAATATTAAACCTGTGCATCAGCTAGCTCTGAATTACATGGAATTGGAAATAAGAAATTATCTGGGCAAAAAGCATGAAGGGGAAAAAAATCAGAATTGCCTGGAGAAGGCAAGCTGTATGATGTTAGGCTACATAATATGCAATACATTTGCACATTTGTTTGCTACTCCTGTGTAGCTTACCCTACCCTTCCCTTGGTGTTTGTCACTTCATTTTCCTTCAAATTAATGAAAACAGAGTTTAAGCATGTGGACCAAGCAGCACTAAGTAACCAGGTCTCTTTGCTTAATGCACCAGCTGCTTGACCCTCTTCCATTTCATTCACTAGTACAGATATATTCAAAATATTACAAACAGAAGGCTATCATATGGAGGAAAAAATACCCATCTTTTTTATCAGTGATATTACTCTAGGAGAGCTCTAGGTCATGTAATCTAACACTGTCATTGATAGTGCATCATTTATCTCTTTGTTTTTTTGTTTTGGATTTTTTAGCATAGATGAAAGTTAAAAATTAAGTAATTAGATACTGTTCAGCAGATATTTAGCCACGTTTGTGCTCATGTTGCAGCCTCATAACAAAGTGATTCAAGATGCCAAGGGTTGCTCATCTGCATCCCTTCAGGTCACCAGCATTTGCTCATGGGATCTCAGGAGATATGGACAACTTTCATCTCTCTCTCCTGTTCCAAATTTCATCCTAGAGAGAGTCTGTAGGTCAGTTATCAGCATGTGCAATGCATCTGGTATGGCAAAAAGGCTGAAAAACCCCGGAGCTTGTGACTCCCAGACTCTGAGCTGGTACTGGGACAGCTGTGAAGAGGAACCCAGGGAGCACGACACATGCTCTGAACTGAAGGTTCAGACTCTTGAATACTGCTGAATTGCAAATCCAAATACAATATAGCCACTAGTGGGTGATCAAACAACCATGAAGGTGACTAAAAGAATTCCATGACTTTACTTGATGATATACTGGATTCTGGGGGGAAGAAAAGCGCAGCCCACACAGTCTGCTTTCTGACCAGAAAATCCATACTACTGGAAAAAAATTTCTACCACTAGTTTAAAATGTTCCAGGACTGTTCTGGAAGGGCACATGTTATATAACTTTGTACAGCAGAAGTAAAGCTAAGGCAGCTTTAAATAGTACTATTTCAAACACTGTCTTCACAGACAATTTTCACAGTGTTATTTTCACAGCAATAATGTCTGCATTCATAATTACAGTAGCAAGTTCAAGATTCTGGAAAATGAGGGTGAAAATATAGAATAAAAGATTGCAAGTGAGGAAATTAGGTTGGGGGAGTTACTCAAGCACTGAAGTAATAATATATTCTTATATTAAGCTGAATAATTTTCTAGTTCCTATCTTAATATGTAGAATAGGGAATTCTGTGTCCCTAATGTATTGATTTGGTCAGAAAAATCACCCACGCTGTCTTATACAAAACAGTGAAGCAGACAGAACTAATTTCCATTAGCACTCAAATTTTTTCCCCAAAGCATCTACTTACCACTAATGCTCTGCATTGTCCTCTTATTGTCCTGGATATGAACAACTCATTAGCCTTATTTTATTAATGAGGCCTAGCTAACAATATTCCCCAACTGGCTGTGCTCTCATATCTTGCAGTATTACAGGTAGGTGCATTCCATACTTTTATATTTGTACCAGGGAAGTCTGGAAGTTGCAGTGAGGTGGTTATGTAGTGTTCCTTGACAACTGAGCCCTGTTTCAGGCAAAGCTGAAAGGAAAAAATCAAGCTCGATTTCAGATTCATTTATTCTTGAGCACCAGAAATTTTGCTGGTTTCACAGCTTAGACTCTGCATTTACAGTAGATAGCACCCTTTGTCTTAAGCAGTGTAATGAAAAGCCTGAAGCATCCTTGTGCACTGATAGGGATTCCTGCTCCCTGTTACAGAAGAGCAGCATCGGGAGCTGTTGCAACTTGACACATGGGAATCAGGAGCAGGAGAAGGAGCTCTGTGCTCTTTGTGCTGGGAGTACCTGTAGTTTCACTTGGATGGAGGAAGAATGGCAGGGTCTTCCCACGCCCTCACTACCTCTTTTCCCATGTCAGGCATTCAAATTTTAGAGATGCACAAGGGCAGGCAGATGTGCATAACCTCCTTCTCTCTGCAGAGCTGGGCAGTGGTGAACTTGCTCTGGATCAGAAACTGCACAAATATACATTTGTATGATGAGGGCTGGGCTTCCTTAACGTTATGAATCTGGAGCCAGTGTTTTTTCTGGGCCACAGACAGAGCAGCGTGCCTCTGCCCGTACTTGCCCTCAAAGACAGGTCAAGTGTGCCTAATAAAAGGGTCAAATTCGTTCCCTTTCAGTTCAGTCAGAGTAGTAAGATGTAAGCAGAGGGAATGCTGGACATCACTACTAGACTTTCTAGATTTATCTTTTAAAATGATATGATTTCCTTCTCATGTTAAGCACCATCCATGGCTGATCAAGCCACGGGATAGTCCTAGCAAGCAACACATAAGCGTGCATGGCTCCTCAGCTGCTCAGCTCATACTCTGTCCCAGCATTTGGGATTGAGTACAAAAACAACTGTACTACAAAAACTGGGCACTGACAACACACAAAAGGAGTTAAGCCACTTCCCTTGGCCATGGTGACCTTCAGGGCTAACAGAGCAAAGGGCAGGGACCTAGTGGCTTTCTGTTGCTCTGTCATCAATATGGCAACAAGTGCACCAAGGGAGCGACCATGATGAGCAAAACTGCAGGCTTACTACAGTCCTTTTGCAGCCAGACATGTGCTTTATGGCATTTTTCTTAATTTTTGTCATCTGTTTATCTAAGGGATCTCTGATGCTGCTGGCTGTGAGAGGAAACAGAAGAAAATGATTAGAAGAGATTAGAATGTGTGAGAAAACAATTAGAAGAAGCTAGTGTAAGGGAAGTGAGAGAAGGAGAGATATGCTAAAGATGAGAACTGGTGTGTAGAAGGTTGAAACTGATGCAAAAAATACATTAGTGGGAAAGCTGCTGCACAGACCACAAAACCCAAGTAGGCAGTATAAAACTAGTATTTGAGTTAGACTTCAAGATGAAATAGAAAGCCAGGAGTCTTGTATTAATAGCTGTGCTGCTGTGCTTGTCTCTAGGTTCTCAACTTTAACTCAGTAACAGGCATATCCTGAGATATTTAATTCTGGCTTTTGGCCTCCAAATTGATTTACCACAATATCTTCCACACCTGACTGGGGATAAAGAGATTATCTTAACAAACAAGACTTACCATCACAGTTGAATGGATGAATTTCTCTCCAGCTATTACTCCCAGCTCTTTGCATATTTTTGTGTCACTTTTTGACCTGAGAACAAAGAGATTTCAGTACATATATATATTTCTGCCTTTTCACTATGTTTTGGAAAATTATCATTGCTGCTATTTACTTGAGCTATGGTTATACACACTCACAGGGGATTATGTACCTTATTCCCATAACAAGCAAATGATCCCTCTTGCCTCACACACTGCACAAATCCAGATACTCTCGAGAATGGCGCTATATAAATACCTAGATAGATAAATCAAAAAGATATTTGTTTTCTCCATACTCTGATAGGAAAGAATCCGGGGAGTGTGCATTCCTCAGTAGTCTCTTTGTTTTTGTAACAAATTATCTTTTCTACCACTCCAGCAAGACAAGATGAGAGATATCTGGTGCCAATGAACTCTTGTACTTGCTTAGAATGCTACAGTGCTATTGTTTTTAATATTTAAAGCTGCAGTGTTGCCATGTAACTGGGGAAATAGCTTTTTGTGTTTAAATATTTCATGGCTAGTTGGAGCCCAAGTACAAGAAGCATACTTTAGTACGTTAGAGGCCTATCCTGACTTGAAAAGTTTTTGTTAACCCTTGAATGTGCAAAAATTGCTATGTACTGCAGAAATTTAATAAACATAATTTGATTAATTTGGGGATCATGAAGACTTGGAAAGTAATATTTTTGTCTCTCCACTTTTGTATAAACCTATGTTATCTTCTCAATATGCTTTTCTATATTGGAGAAAACCATTTAATAGTGAAGTTCTAGTTTAATATTTCATAATTTGGCATCTAAAAGTATGTGTTTCCTTTATAAATAAACCATTTTCTCCTTAGAGACTTCCAAAAGTAGTCAATAAAAAAACCAAAAGCTTCAATTTAATTGACTTTTTCATTTCCATTCCTTTCTTTGGTGCTTGAGTATACATTTTGTTCACTTTCTAGAACAGGATTGTGTATGGGATTCCCTTGGCAAAACCAGCTTCAGAACAACCAATGTGCAAATTCTGATTTAAACTGATAATAGCTGGAACTGTGAGTTTGTACACTGATCATTCTGATGGTGAGTTCAGAACAAGACAGAATTTGGAAAAATCCATTCCTGGTGTCACTGATGAAACAAACTGATTTGAGTCAGCTCCTGAATTATGGCAATTTTCTGCATGTTCTCCTGGCCTCTCAAGGGTTTTATTTCAAATAAAGTAAATAGTATTCTCATCTGGGAGATGAAAATAGCCATCTGCTTTGCACGGAGATCCTGAATGGTAGGCTTATTGTGAAACTGAGGAAGAGAGTGGTATAGAGTAACACCTTGGGAACATTTGGGGATGGTGACAGTGCAGCAGGGTGCATATAAATATTTAGGTGTAATAAACATGAGCCCTTCAAATGCTTGGAAAAGAATCAAACTGTCCTCATGAGATTCTCCAAGTTACAGAAATGTTTGCTTAGAATGTTAACATTAATGAGCATTTTAGGGTAAACAATAATTAACATGTTTAGAGATGGAAAAATAATGCATGGAGGATAATCATCTTGCTCACAAACACATTTGTTTGTTCTTTACATTAAAAGTTAATGATGTGTGCTGGCAAGCAGAATGAAGCACAGATGATGGTTTGAAAGCACCCATGCCAGATGTTCGCTCAATATTTGGCCTAGTTTTATTTCCACACTCCATTATTCCCTTATCACTCCCAAATGTTGTCTGCAAGGCTGGCCTTAGGGCTACTGTTGCAGGACATATTCTTTCCTGGTGCTCATCTCCTGCTCCAGCAGCAGCAGTAGCAGAGAGGCACCTACCCTCCACTGGATGCCCATTTCATGCTGGAGCTTTGGCTATCTCAGCCCACAGTTTTAGGTGACATCAAAATTCACAGGTGAAAAAGAGATTCTTTTCTTGCTCACCCAACCCATTACAGCATCCCAGAGAGGACCTGGATGCTACAAGGCTTTTGAATGTAATGCTAACCCTCCCTGGCACTGGGGCTTGCAGCCCTGAACTGAGTGCCTTCGCTGTCTCAATGACGTGGGGATGCTGACAGGATCTCACAATGCAATTAATGCAAGACAATGCAACAAGGAGAAACCCACAGTCCAAAAACCAGAGAGGCAAACCCTATGCATTTTCAGAATTACTCTTGCCAATTTCTAGGCATATAATTCATTATTTCCTTAAATATGATGAGAATACCTGTTTTCAGTTCACAGCCACAGATTTAGTATACTGACCTAGAATATGAGAAATCATGCTCAATTTCCTTTTCTGTTCTAGGGGCTGTGAATCAAGATCTGCAAAATGATGAGGCCACCATGTTAGTCAGGAATAAATGTATGGAAAATTGCTCTTGCTTCTTGACCATGCATGGATAAATTAAAAATTATTTTGCTTAAAAAGGAAGTGACTCTCACAATGACTTTATATTCCCGTGCTTACAGTGGAGAAGAAAATCTAGAGTCAGCTGTGTTCCAACAATACTTATGACAGAGTTAAAATGCGTTTAGACATGCATTAGAAGATGGAGAAGTGAAGTTCCTGTCTTCTTTGTCCCAGATGAATGTCAGGCTTTGCTGTCTTTAACCACTGGGCATCACTGGGCTAGTACAGCAACAATCAGAGATATTTACAAGCAGTTGTGTCTGAGCAGCCCACCCAGTAAATGCAGGACCTTGTGCACTAACTGGCATGGTAGGAAAAGTGGTGTTTAGCCCAAACAGAAGTCCTTGCAGCCCCTGTCAGATGGATGTGGAGGGTATGGGAACTGGGTCTGTGGGCAGCTGTCGTGGCACAGGTCCCCTGCACTACCTGGCAGGACCAGGGGGACTCATTCAGTGCCCAGGACAGAGCTTGGGGAGGTTAGACACCCCAGAGCCTGCACCACCAGGATTGCACGGTGGGACTTGATTACAATAAGTCAAGATATCAGATTAAAAAGAGGTGAGAGGGTGTGGAAGGTGCAAAAATGAGGGGGAGCTGCTTTGGCAGAAGCTGTGAGGAGCTAGCATGAAGGATTGTGAACCCGAGGTAGTTCTAGGAATTCAATACCCCAAAAAGATCAATTCCTTTATTCTTCCTGCTTCCTGCCTCTTGAGGAGCTGCATGTGAACCCAGTGGTACCACTGGTACAAGGCTGTACCCTGAGAAAGCACCTGGGGGGATATTGCTGCCGAGTGGAGCAGCAGCTTCTCATTTCTACCAGGTTACAAAGTGCCCAATGCAGAACGCTGTGCCTCAAATTTCAGATGATCCCAGAAAAGATATGACCCAAAAATATATCTGAGAGTAATATCTGGCCTGTTCTGCTTTGATCCTTCAGTGAATATTGAATTTTAACTATTAAAAATACATGAAAAGTATTCATCAGCAATCAAACCTCACCTTCACCACAAAAAATAAACCTTTCCCAATTTTGTTGCTTTCTTGAAGTCATAAGTATATCAGACTATGTACTGAATTCCCTCTTTTAAAAGAACTGAAATTTTGAATTTTGCTAATAATCCTCTTCACTGTAGGAACTACAGAAATTAATATACTTGCAGAGGTTATCTGGTAGTCCAAGTCCAAAGGCATTAGTCATACCACAGAAATTGCAAGCAAGGGAATAATGGCCTGCAGTTACAACTGACAAGGAGTAGCAAGTTACATACAAGGCAAAACTTTGGGAAGCAACAGCAACTGTGTAAAAAGTGACAGTGAACACAGCAGATTTTTTTCTGATCAATATTCAAAATTCCTGATCAAATTATTTTGGTGGTGGTACATGTCTGCATGTGCCAACATTTTTTATGAGTCCGGTTGCCGCATGTTGAGTTCTCCCTGAGGAAAACCCTGGAACAGGGCACTTATGCAGGATTCAGAGAGTCCTTGGAAATTCAGATTCCTACATCTCCTCCTCTTGCTTAAGTTCTTTTGAAGGACTCACCTGTGTTCTTGCCCATCAAAAAAAAATCTAGCAGCAACATCATGACTGCTCCATGTTAAGCTGGAAATTTAAAGAGCTCAGAAGGAAAGGACAAATAGAAAATACAGGACAAAAATTTGTAATTTGCTTTAATTATTCATAGATAATTCATTGGAGGGATAACATTTCCTAATTTGAAAGTATGGATTAATTTTAGCAATCTCTGGGTAGCAGAAAATTACTACTTTAGACACAAGAAAAAGTAGCCTGTGGCACTTTTGGAGAGGAGATTTTGTCAAAATTTGAAGAATTTCACAGGAAAATTGAAGGCCATTTCTGATAACTTGATGTCCTAAATGCAAACCAAATTAAACCAATTTGTCCACAGTTTTAAATATTACTTCCCCAAATTAAACATATGTTGAAACTGGGATTGTACTGGGGACAGAAGTTTCATTTTTTAAACATACGTGCTAGAAACTATAAACTAAAGTGAAATTAGATAGTCTGCTTTTATTGAGACTCCCCCAAAGTAACACAATCCAAATAGACTCAGTGGTAGAGCTGGTCTGGAATGATTTGATTAAATGTTTTTGATCTGAAAGTGATAGCTCCAACTAAGCTGAAGAGTTTTATGTAAAGAAGTCATCTGAGAAGAATTTGCAGTAAAATGAAGTCCAAGCTGCATCAGAAAACTGCCAGGCTTCATACTAAACTGTCTCATGGTTTTCCCGAAGGACCAACTTTAATCTATGGCTTGGCTGCTTCATCACAAGAAGTCCCTCATCCCAAATACTCCTGGGCTTTCAGGGTTCTGCCACAGCCCCACCACATCGCTGCTCTTGTGATGCAAAGTCCCAAAAACTGCATCTCCTGATCAAGCCCAGCAAGACTCTTCTTCATATCACTGAGGATATGTATGGCAAGTAGGAAAAGTGTGGCTGCTTTGCCTCTGACACCTCATGAGGTGACAGCGTCTCCTGAGCTGAGGGTCTTTGATTCCTAAAACACCTGCTTCATTTCTCACTCTGCCTTACCCCAGAGGGTCATTTGGTGTTTGGGATTTACAATGAAATAGAAGTCCTGAGTTTAAAATGGCTTTACCTCATGGTCTCAGGAAGAAATGAAATCCCACAGAAGGATGCCACATCCAGAGGAGTTGCCACCTATTTCACGGTCTTCTATTCCAAGAATTTCCATCTTTCCAGAGTCAGAAACAGATATTTTTCTTCTTTGTACTGAGAGCTATAAATATCAGCTATTGCTAGCAGTCTAACAGAACAACAATATATCACTCCCTGCATATCTATTCACGTCTGTGTTAATTATCTTTTAGATTTATTAAAGCCTCATGGTGTTACAAGCATAGAATCAAACTTCATCATGAAGACCACCAAACACTGTACCAATTACATCACCAAAGTGACTCACTCATCTGTATTTCACGAAGTCAACATAAAATTTTTCTTTGCTGCTATAATAGCAAACATTGCTGGATGGTGATAGCAGCAAGTTCAGGGGTCTAGGACTGGATGCAGATGTGCGTGTGGTGGGGAACCTGTGTTGCCTTCAACTTTAAACATATTAATCTTGCAATTCATTTGAGCCTGATTTTGCATTATATTTCCTTTCTCATAATTATCAAGTAAGCTAAAATGACTGTCTACTTGTTCAAAAATATCCATTAAAGCTGAAATAAACCAAGCAGTATTTGTGGTATTAGTCATAGTAATACAGCAAGTGTTTCTGTACTAACAACAAAATTTCTCTATTCTCCTTCACCCTATGCCGACCTCTATGGCTCAATTTGTAATTGACCATTGTTGCTGTTCTCTACCCATGGGAATAAAGTATTTGCTGTAGATAACTTTACTTTGACTTAACCTAGGCCTGGACAAAATAAGATTTCCTGATAAATACACAGGTGTAAAAAATTACACCCACAAAAAAAGACTGCCAGAGACATTAAAGCAAAAGCTCATGGATCATATTAGATTTACTTACAATTAAATCTAAAATGTGCATATGGGTGGTAATTTCTTTGCGGGCCAAAGACGGAAGTGAATCTCTTACCAAACACCTGCTAGGAATATCTAGCCTAAAATTCACAGTTTTCCATCTGGAGGGAATAAAAAAGGGTGGGAACCAGGCAGCAGGCCTAGATAGCCCACACAGACAGATTTCAGGGAAACCAAATGGTATCAGTTGGAAAACCTGGAGCTGGGACTCTGTAGAGATCCAAGCCTGCTGTTGGTGATGTTTGGGAGCAGTGTAGGGAGGAGCTGAGGTATTTCAGCAGATGTCTTGGCACATTCACCACAGCACTGCAGAATCATATTGAGGGAAAAATATTTCTCTCTGGCTCTGTTTTGGAGTAACTGAATCTTTCTGCTTGTGAAATATTTCCTTGGTGCACAAATTGTCTACTTCTTTTCTGACCTTCCACGTGGTCTGCCCAGTAGAGTCTGACAGACTGCACAAAAGTCCCATAAAATCAGATGTGTGGTGCCAGACAATGACTTGCCCTCATTTATATGAAAACTACCTCAGTATGGCTGCTGCTGCTGTGGCGATGCAAAGCAGAAAGTAATCTATTAATGAATACCTGCATTCATCTGCTACGCTCGTCTTTGATGGCTAGGTACCAATAATTCAGCAAGTGCCACGTTCTGACTTTCACTCCAGAAGTTCAGCCTGTCTCAATGGTATGGCAGCACCAGTAATATAAAGTACACTGACTTTCTCTCTAGAGCAACATTATTTATGCATGACATGGAATAATGCCTAACAGGAGCAATGAAAGGAAGAAAAGTGCAATGAGCTAGTGTGTATATGATATGACCTTGTTAACATTTCACTGCAGCATAATCTTTTTGTACTTTCAAGCATGATAAGTTAATGCATGCCACTGTGAGACACATTGGAGCTGACAGATAGACATGCATTTTAAAAACCCTGCTCAGCAACTGTCACTTTACCACTACACAAAACCTATAAGGGACTGAAGAATGATGAGGAGAAACCTTACAGTAACAATAAAAATCCTTGCTTGTATTCCTCAGAATATGTGCAAATACCCTGTGGCTTCCATCTGCAGAATTTGATGAGAGTAATCTAAATGAGAAATGTATATTGTGACATACAACTGAGAGTTTAATTGGAATTGTGAACATTCACAATTTCATTGCTTGTGAATCTGAGGACTTGCTACCTACATAGAAAGCATCCAGACAGGGCTGCAGAAGCTGCTCATGGAAAAGGTTGTGCAGCTCAAGCTGTATGTGCAATGCAGTATCTCTCTTAGGAATAAACCTGAAAAGAATGAATGGCATGTGAATAGGACACATACTTTTAAACCCTATTACTGTATAAGCTTGTTTAGTTTGGGGATTTTGAAACTGGCAAAGCATTTTCTTCCCAAGCACCACTTATGTGACAAAGGAACTTCAAGTGAGAAACTGTGAGCTGTCAACTGGATGTTGCACTACATAACACAAATGTCTGGTATTAGTTGCTTGATCCATAGTACACCACTGTTAGTTCAGGATAAAAAACTGAAAAACACAGATAAATCTTTTGCATCAAATATTTGACTGACAGGAAGTATACATTTGCCTGCTGCATACATTGGGGGTAGTTCTGATGCCTGAGAGTCTTTAGCAAAACCACTTGACCTTTATGTAGCAGAATGAAGATCTAGATTTTTTATTTATTTATTTTTTAATAAGCAGCAAAATATGGCCCTAGGGAAAAAGTAGTGCAGTCCTGAATGTGCTCTTCCCCAGCAGTAGCACCTTTTTGTTTCTGTCCCACCACAATGTACTAGCTGAAAAGTAATAAATGATTTTTGTAAAATCCAAGCAACAGCCTCAGTTGTGGTCATACCTCAATAGTGTAGACTACATTTGCCAGTGAAGACTTCTTCTGTGAAGACTACTCTGCTTTGATGTAAATTTTAAATAGTTTGAAAATCTTTTCATTGTCTTGCTTTTGCTCAACAGCAATTCTATTGCCACAAGGCCCAGCCATTCTGCTTCTGTCAATGGATTATGTAAGTCCTCCATGTGATATTTCTTCCAGTACTTTACATGAGTTTCTTGTCCTGTAAAATAAAAAGTACCATTCTTCCTCTTTTAATCATTAGAATATTTTTAATTGATCACATGTATTTGGTCTTGACTAAAGTTCTGGTGTAGAGTTAGAGTTTTCTCCCAAATTTAATAGCATTTGGGTAGTGGTGATAGAAATTGGTTGTAACATAGTATTTAAAGATAACTGTAAGGCTCCTGAAAAATGAGCAGCTAACTTTCTAAAGTACTGTGGCCCTGAGGGAGGCCTGGACTTCTTATATGTGCAAGGGATATAAAATTCTTGTGGAAAAAAACCCACCAAAAATTTTTCTTCATTTTTTTAAGAATAGAAAATTTGAGAAGTGATTGAAATATATATAGTAGTAGCTTTTTTCCCTTTAATGATGAGGAATACACCAATAGCTCCTACATGTGTGTAGAAAGTACAAAAAATATGCTTTAAAAAAATAAAATGAGATAGAGGACAGTGGTTTAAAGGGACGTTTTTCTACCCATAAAAGAAAAAGTAATTTTCCCTGACAGTGCCACTGTGAGATAGACCAGGGGAAAAATAAACTGGAGAGCACTGACAGATTATCTTGTAAACGAAAGGAAATGTTAACCATACAGGTCTGAAACAGTTGGTATCTTGAGCTCTAATACAAAACCTCCACATTTCTAAATGAAAAGCTTGAAAATGTACATGACATCCCCATGCCTGCATTCATGGTAATGTAATACATGCAGTGAAGCATTATGCTTCATATGCTAACAATAAATTTGGCCCAAAAAATATTGGAATTATAGTTGCCATAACATTGGAGAGTTTAGTGAGAGAATAAATGCACTGGAAATACCTAATCACTTCACTGGGAGTACTGTTCATTGTTGAATGTGGTTTAAACCACTGAAATGAAACAGCAAATGCAGCAATAAAATAAATCAGTAATAACATCTTTTTAGACATTATTCCATCCTTTTCTCTATTTTTATTCTAAAAGAAGCAATTTCCTGTAATTTTTCTTGTGTTTTTCTCAAGGGTCTTGTTTTTCCATCCCAAGCCTTCCAAAAGGATTGAAGGAAGGACTAAGGGGGATGTCTTTCAAAAAGTCTTCAGACTCCTTTCCATGACTATAAGTCATGGAAGAAAATTTGTTAAGAAATATGATGACATACACTGCTGTCACAGCAGGAGTCATATCTTTCAGCCAGGCTTGGATTGAAAGTAAATGAGAGAAAAAGGAAAAAAAGAGGAAAAAGACATAGCACTGGCTCCAGATCATCCATGAACTGCAGTTGTTATGGTTGTCCCTCAATTAGGAGACCAGAAATGAGGCAAATGCAAACTTCAGGTATGGATATGGATCTTTCCTGTCTCTTGGTATACATGTAAATGTTTTCTGGTAGTTGCATTACATAGAGATGAATCTGCTGTTAAAGAGATCCCAAATGGAAAATTCCCAGACTCCATGTAGTGCTCCTCTTGTGTTTGGCTTCCAACTGCAAACCTGAATCCACTTTTGACCTTTAAAAGAATTTGGGATAGTCTTTTCTTTAATCTTTTTCTGACTTTGGAGGGTGTGTCACTCCCCATTGCAATCACAGCTGCATCCAGAACACTTCATCTAATTGGTTTTTATACAGAGAGATGCACCTTTCATGAAACTATGAGGGACATACTTGGTAATAACAAGGGGAAGACTGGCTTCTTTTTCAAGTATTCCTCAAATAATCCCCAATTGTAATAAAACATAAAGATTTTTTCCTCTCTCATTAGGTGTATTAATCCCAAGACCATTAAAATTGCTCTCAAAAATTAACAAAGTAAAACAAAAGCTTTTAGAAAAGAATTTTCACAAAAAATGATGGCTTCCAAAAATGGTAGAGATACATTGAAGACCTCAGTAATAAGAAACACGTATTTGACCTCCAAAAATCGTCATCATCATCATTATTATTATCTCAGTGAAGTCAGTATACCAAAGCAGCAATAAATGTTAATAATTGTTTCTACACCCCGTCAAGGGTTTAGTTTTAAGACTGTACATCACCAGTGATGGATAAAACCGTAGAGGTTTGGACATGAGGTTGTTGATACAAGCAACTTGTATTTCATATCTCTGTTTTTTCTTGAGATTGGAACCAGACTAAAGAGGAAACTTATCTCCCTGGGGAAACTGAGAAGTGTCTGTGCTTTCAGAACAGAACAGCTTGGTTAAAAAATGGCACTAATATCTGAATAATCTCTGGGATTCGTTTCTGCAAAATTAAAAGCAGCATTCATTTTCCATATTTTCATTTTAGAGCAAGTCTGTGCCAAACCTGCCTTAATCACTTAAGCTGAACAATGTTTTGATGGCATATGAGAACCATCATGAAACATAAGTTCTTTCCACTCTATTTATCCCCTCTCAATTCTCCAAGGCCTTCTCTGCATCCAGTTGCCTTGAAAACAATCCCTATCTTCAGCAGTACCTTTGAACTCCAGCACTACCCCTCTTGCCATCCTGGGTGTCTATTGCCATTTCATTTTTGCCTCTTCTCAATGACTTCCCTGCCATATGATGCTGAGCTCTTCCCAAAACTCAGACTTAATTTTAGACAGAGGCCAGAGTGGTTAATTTTAAATTCAGATCCAAATCTGCAGTTTCCTGTGTCTTTGGCCTTTTTTGATACAGCTTTCCAGCTTTGGCACTCCCGTGCTTATTTCATACTCACATTCCCCAGTGTGTGGGAGTGCTGTTGTTTGGGTCAGAGAACTGGAATTCCGGAGTCAGGAACTCATATTCTCCTAAATTACTCCCTTCATGGCCTTTATGACTAGCTGTTAACTTGTTTGTTTCAATGACACTGACATAGGGTGTTTCTCTTTTTTCATGCCAACTTGACACATAGTTGACATAATTTTTGGAAGCTCCGTTTATCTAATTTAGAAAGCAATATCACTTTGAAGCTATGAAAATTGGCACAGTTTCTTAGTTTGGCCTCTGTGAAACTGAAGAATATTAATTCAGGAGCAACTTTTGAAAATTAGGTGCTAATGCATCCAAATTATCCATCATCTACCTAAACAAAAGACATATATACTAAACTCACAGAATGGAGTCCGGTTGCTTTTGCTTGCAGACCCAGCTGCCTTCCCAACCTTCTTATCTTCCTGGCATCCAGATGCTCTATTCTTCCCATCACCAGGAGGGTTGTCAAAGGTCACAGCCTGCGGATCACTGAACTAGATTAGCTTTGCAAATTACTATAGCCCTAAACCCTCTCATCCAAGATAACAGCAAAATGGTCCTGACTTAGTTAATGATTTTTTAACCAGATTATTACTATCTCCAAAAGTGCAGTTATCACTTCTTTTAGAGCACTTACCATGTCTTTCAAATTTTGCACAGCACTGCATGCTATTTTACAGTAGCTCAGGACCAAGCCTGCATTACACACAGCATGTTCTCCACTTGTTTTAGTTCAGCAAAGACCTTCATCAGAATTATTTTCCTTGCTTATAGCACGAACTATGGATCCAAACCATCATGGTAGAGAAATACTAGCATTCTCTCAGACAGTGCTGGAATTTGGCTCTCAAAATGTACTGGAAAGGCAGAGAGAAAATTTATATCCAAGGCAATCTCTGTGCTACACATTAAGCCAAGAATCTGAGTTTTCTTTTCAGAAGCTCCCAGAGGTGTTATTGCCAAATCTCACCATTAAACCAGGACACGTGATTTTTTGGTTTAATTTTGATTCTCTTACAGGTTTGCATTTTTTTTTCCAGATCTGATTTACATTTTATTCTAGACATGCCTCTTAAGAGATAGAAGTGTTCATATGCTGTACAAATTTAGGTTTCCACACCCATTCCTATTTTTTCTGTTTTAGAGCGCACATTATAACATGTGAAATCAGTTTTTCAGAGAGCCAATAGTAACAGAGGCACATATTTCAGCAGATTAATAATTCTCTTTACTGTAGATCTCATGAATTCTTCTCCTCCCTTTTCCTTCTGCCCTTATAATTTTAAAGCCCACCCAGTGATTTCAGTGATCAAGTCACATTTATACAATTATATGCTTCAAAGACATTTTTAAGGAGAAAATTAAACAAATAAGCAAACAAAAGATGAATTGGCAACATGAACAATTTCCTCTTTAATAACTACCATAACCATTAAAAAAACCCCACAAAACTTTCTAATTTAAAGTGGAAAACATATTTTGTAACTTGGTGGTATCCACCATCACTATTCTTACCACCACAAAAACAAGAGTAGAAACCAGGAGTGGTGTATGATCAGTTAGCTCCACAAAAGAGTGTTCTTTTGAGAACACAGTTGGTTTGGGTTTCCTGTCCCTAACTTTAGCATTCTGAATGTTATGTGTTTGCTCTGAATTAGTCACATAAGATTTCTCAGCAGGCAACCTCTCATTTTGAACAGATGAGTATAGATCACCCTCTGGAACTGGCTGTGTCCCTGCAAAGACCTCAGAGGGACTTACATGACTGACTTAGGATAGATGTCCCCATGTTTCCCTAGTGATGGAGCTATATTATTACCATGTACACAATGAACATCTATTTGTGCATGGGTTTTGCTGTACACATACATAAACATACACATACAAATCCATGTAAATAAATATGTATCTTTTTATATATTATAAACAAATTTCACAATCTAGAAACATCAAAGTTGGGGTAATGAAATATAAACACACAGTTTGCTTTCTGGCAACCCAACTTCAAATTATCTAAATTGCTGTGTCTCTTAAATTGAAAACAAAGATGAATTTGTTTGTTCCTTGACATTCAACCCAATCTGGCCCAGTCAAAATGATTTACTACCAAAGGTCGCCATGCCCATGCAACAATGCAAATATGCCCAGGTAGCGATTTAACTCTAGCAGAACAAAGATAAAGCATTGCTGTGGCCAGGGGAGAAGCAGCACACATCCTGCAAGCCAACCCAGGAAGCAGGAATCAAAAATGTTCAAGCCAGTGATGGTATCTGAGATCTTACATACAATTACTGAAGAAGTTCACTGCTTTTTTCAGCGTTTTGCTTTGTAAAGCAAAAAACCTTGAGACAGAACAACGAAGCGCTTCTCTGCCTAGTCTTTTCAAGGAACCTAAGCAGAGAAATCCATAAATTACTAACAAAATGTACAGATTTTTCTAAACCTCCCCTGAATTCTGTTAAAGATACTGATTTGAAAAAATGATGGAGAAAATGTTCAGTAAATTGTATTAGCAATTTACTGTACCAAGAAACAGTACACTTATTGTGATGCATTATGTAGCAGCTATGGAGTAGACAATGTGATCTGATGTATACATATGATACCATAGGGTGTGATTATTGACCTACCCATGTGAAATATGGATTGTGTAAAAAATTCAGAGCTGGTACAGCTAAGGATTGGAGCATAAGCAGAGCTGATAGGACAGTGTGGCATGTATTTTTTTTTTCCTGGCACCTGAACACAGATGATAACTCTTTTTACAGGCTACCAGCCTCAGGAATTCCTCCATGCTGTTTTTATTTTGCTGTGTTTTCAAAGGGTATATTTCTTCTTTGGTACCATAAGGACAAGAAAGTAACGGTCTGAGGCTGCTGCTATTACAGTTTCTAAAGAACAAAAAAAAAACATATATAGATGAAAAGGCTATTCCATTTTATTTTTCAAATACTTGGAAATACAGATAATGACCTTGCTTGACTTTTTTTAGTGCAACAGCCATTTCATTGCAGTGAGCAGTGTAATTCCACAGAGGTTGAATCTCCTCTTATGAATGAAACTTATTGATATGCAGAGTTGTATTTTTATCACTTCATCATACCCTTGTTTTATTTTCTTTTCTGTGGAGTTCTAGAAGTGCTTGATGCTAGTAAATGAGGGTGCACTTTTCCCTACACTTTTCTGGTCCTGCTCTTTCAGCATTCCTGCAGGCTCTTCTGTGAGAGGCACAGTGAGCAAGGTGGGCAACACACACCTTCCCATGGTAATGCTCATTAGTGCTCAGCTGGACCAAAAATGGTTAATGTGGGTAATGTGCAACTTCTTCATTTTAGTAGATTTTCATTTGAATTACAACACTTTGCCTATTTTCAGATAAAAAATACAGCACAGAAAATGGCCATGTTTTTGGCTCCTTTGTATTTCAACACTCTATAGGATATGGATCACCAAAGGTTAATGGTATCAACAAAAAAATCAGAACAGTCATAATAGCTATGTAGAAAAATAAACAGCAGTGTTCCTCTTACAGGGCTGGCATCCACATTAGCCAATAAAACACTGTCAGAAACTCCTATGTCCCAAGGACAGCATCCTTTCTGAATCATTATTGCCACGTACTACTTGTAATTTCTTTAAAAGGTGGGGAGCTGGAATAGAAAAGAAATCCTGGCATAAGCACAAGGATTTCTTAGATGGAGTCCACCCACTGAGATGCTTGTGGAAGCAGCTGTAGGCAGAAAAAACATTCAAGTGGGATCTGAAAATGATTCTCAGAAGGAGTGAAACAACATAAACACACAGATCATTTCCACCTTTGCACTGTTTTTAAAAGAAAAGAATAAATACTGCACTATGAGCAGACAGCAAGTGTGTTGGGAAACCCTCATTATTCTCCATCAATCTATTTTGAAAGGCATTTTTGGTATTAGGAACACTGATAAAGTGATTAAAGAAGGAACTTTTCGCATCAAAGTAATTTACCTGCTACTGTAGACAACCATATCATTACACTTCATGGATACAGTTCTCAAAAAGTAGCTTCAAACTGTGGTTTTAGGCCCCAGTAACTTCCTAGAAGTCCAGCTGAGGCTCTGTCTCCTTTCATTGCCAGACCTTTTTGTGTCCAATGTGAATGTATTCACACAGTTTATATCCTTGCGTCGTAGTGCCCTTCAGAAGAAACGTCCTTTTGCTTCTGGAGACATGCTTAGAGAAATAAATGGTGTCTTCTCCAAGGCTTTCCTTTGCAACATAAAACTAGCAAAGTAATTTTTAATTCTGTCATGTGATGGGGTTTCTGTTCTCTGAGTATTGTCCTAGTCCTTGCTTTTACCTATTCCCCTCTGAGTTCAACTTTTGGTGGCAGATCTAATTGAGACTGCACTAACTGTGACCCATGTAACCAATAGCTCTTTAAACCACAATATATATCATAAATCTGTGTTAATACTTAAAAAAAGAAACTCAAAAAATGGCCCAAGAGAAGCACAACAACATGGGATATTCTGATTTTTTGAACTTCATATTCATGGGCCACCAAACATTTAAACCTTATTAGAAGACAAAGTAACTCGCTTATTTTTCAGCCAAATGACATGACTGATCTCAGCATGCAGCAAAACATTAGTTTCTTAATAGTATTAAAGAGAAGAAACTTTGATAAGGATGGGTCTTGTGGGAGTGATTATTCCAGACTGAGAAACTGCATATTAGCTTTAATAATACTGCAATAAATCCATAATAAAAGAACAAATTATTATTTGTACTTTTTGCACTCTCAAGTCCCTAAAGCCTTTAGACAAAGAAAGAAATCTGTGTCCCTAGCCATCCTGTTCTCCATAGACACAGGAGGAGTCCAGGATCCCTGCCAGTCCGGTCCTACTCTTCCCTTCTGGTTTTACAAAACGTTCTATGTACATAAATTTTTGCCTAACTTTTTGTATTGTGTTATGGTTTTGTTGGTTTTTTTTAATTTAAAAAATACCTACCCTGGAGTTGGAAGGGAAAGCTATGAGACAGTTCAATATTTATCCCCATTCAAATGTGACTGTCTGTTCTGGAGGATGCCAGGTGCTTCAAACACTGCCAAACATATGGCAGGGCTGTGTCGCAGCCGCCTTCGACGGGGAGCTGAGCTAATGGCCCCACATGCATTTCATTTAAAAATATGGACAACTATTCAATCAAAATGAATTTTGTCATCTTGGTCAGAACCACATTCAGTTTGTGTTGAGAGACTTGAAAGGACGCTCTGCTGCCCATATTTTATAACAATGACTCATTCAGCTGCTATAATCCCAGTCAGATACAGTACAATGCTATTCCTTGCCTGTTTCTTTTCTTTCAGCTGTAACTTCTGCTACGCACAAAACTCACTGGTTGTCAAGAAGGTCTTGTTAGCACCTGCTTTAGGGGCTAGCTACTTATATCCAAGGCTTTGCACTTTCATACTCTTTTTTCCCCTCTAACTATGACCCTTTTTCTCTGAGTATGAAAACATATCTCATCTTTACCTTGCAGCTACAGGACAGGAAAGCAGCTACAGTTACAGATCTGTATGATACAACCTTTTTCCTGATTTGTCTGATGAAAAATTTATAAGCAAGTAGAAAACATTATTATCCCAAAGCAATTCATATACAGAAGCATAACAACCCTACCAACCCCAGCAGATGCAGCAGATAACTCAGCTGTAATATTTTTTATTTAAAAGGGATTTACCTTCTATCATGGTTTCCTAGACTGGTTCCAATGCTCATTAAAAGAATTGGCTCAAAAAAAGCCTGATGAAATCCTGCACCAAGCAAACAATGAACTGCCTCCCTAAAAAACAAGCATATAAATTAATCTGTGGGGCTAGTTAGAAAGACATGCTCCATTTCAGGAATGAGACTAACTTAGATAGTAAAGGCATGAAGCAATTTTAGAGGTAATGATCAAATTAAATGAAAACAATTTTTTGTAAAATAAAAAAATTATAATTAAATAATCAAACATCCAGTGCCAGGCTGCATTCATATCAAGACATGAAATTTCCCCTAATGTAGCAAGAACGTAAAAAGAAAAAAAAAAGTGGAAATAATAATTTTGTGTTGCCCACAAAAAAATAAATCTATATATAAAAAATATGTTACCTCCCTCTATTGATCCCTCTCCTCCCACGCGTGCTAGATGGGTGAGCTCCAGACTTTACATGCTGGGCTCCGTGTGGGATCACTCAGCTGAGCACTGGGGACCCACTTCTCCCCACCCAGCAGAAGCCATCACTTTGCTGGTGACACTTCCCCTAACCCTTGGCCCCAGTGGGTCTGAACTCGCTGTGACAGCCAGCCTTGTCACATCCTGCCCAAACCTGCAGAGCAAAGCTCTGGGAAGGCTCTGGCTTGGGGTCACACGGGTGCTCAGAAGCAAAGTCTGGATTTCTTTAAATGGTTCTGCATTTGGTTCTTGTTGGGTTGGAGGGGGCTGAAGGAGGAGCTAAGGGTAGATTATTCCAGCTAAATAATCAGCAGGCTGAAGTAAGTGGCTAGACCACAGGTATTTGGAGACTTTAAACGTGGTGTATGCACTGACTGACTAAAATAACTTCTCAACAGCTGTAAGTTATTATATAGACACTGGGCTCTTACATCCTTTATTAACAGCAACTGACTAAATCTGCTCAAATTGGGTTTTGTCTTATGTGCAGCATTATGAAAAAATAATGAAAAGATATTCCTTTCTCTACAGATCGTTACAGCATTTCTAAAGACATGACATCATAAAAATGCCAGCTAATTAAATTGGGTTAGAGCTTATTATTTTTTTAAACTCTATGACCTATTTTAGGGAAGCCCAAAAGCAGGAAAGATTTCTATCTACCTACATAGTTCTTAATTGCAATCAAACATTTGAATTATCACTTATACGCTTATGGCCAGTGAATGTGATGATTTCTCAGCTTGTATGTAATTTCAGGGAAGATACCCTCCTGATTAAGGATCGAAGGTCACTTATGGAAAGGTCAGCCAACATCTTGTTCTGATTCAAAGATGGGGGAGACAAGCTCCTGCTCATCACAGCCCTGTGGCCATTGTGTGTGTGAATGGGAACAGCTGGACATGGTTTAGCAATCATCCTTACAGGCACAGGCTATGTCTTAGCAGCTAAGCAGCCTCTAAGGTCCTCCAGTTTATGTCTACCTTTATAGAAGCAGATCACTAAATAAAACAGTTGACAGTCTTCTTTTATGCAATTAAACCAGCCAGGTATACGTTCCCACTTGGGAACATGGCATGTTTTGAAAAAAAATTGATGAAGGGAAGAAAATTCTGCTAAAGGCATGAAAGTTGTACAGTGTCTGTCCTGTATAATGAGTGAAAGAAAGAATTTCTTCTGCTTAAGAGTATAACAAATAAAATGCAAAGCAGACTAATAGGTTATGGGAACATATTTTCAAGATGATGAGCAGAGACAAGTTGAACTCCTGACCAGCCAAGAGATGCAAAAACCTTCATCAGTTGTAAAGTGGAGTCTCACAGCTTTTGAATGGGACTGAGTGGTAGGCTAAGGAGAAGTTTGAACTTGGGATGAGTCCTTTTGTCCTTTGTCTTCAAATGAAGGAGGCATTTATTCATTGTGTTAATTTGCACCCCAGCTATGTAATCTCATGCCTCACATTTTTCTCAGCCTTTATAAAGACCTTTTATTTCCTTTCTTCCCACCAACTTCATTGCTGTGATTTTTTTGGCTCCCAACTGAAGAATCAGAGATAGATCTCAACCAGAGGCAGGACAGGATACATTGGTAATTCTGCTGAAATATAAACATCTCAAGTGCCTTTGAGGTATACCTAGAAAGTTATACCTGTCACCTGACAGATCTGGGGCAGCAAAGGACTTTTCCCCAAAATCAGAGTGATTGAATCATCGACCTTTATGTGTAGGGTAATGTGGTAGAATTGTTAGGATCATCTGACTAATAACTAGAATCTTAACAGCTAATGAAAACTGAAATCAGCAGTGAAAAACCTTGATCCCCTCAGTTGTCTCTGTGACGTGTAACAGTGCATTCAGACCTTTTGCTATAATCTGCAAGTTGTCACAGGGAGCTGGCAAGATTTTTTTGGCTCCTTTGTGGCTGAGCACCTATTAAATGGTCAAATGCAGTAACAAACAGCTGGGCTAAGTGATCTAAATAGTCCTTTTTAGCTCACATTCACATAATAATTTTACTTTTTGCATATGCCAGGCCTGCTATGCAAAAGAGAGAAAGGTAAGTGATGTCCCACTGTAAGGGCATTGTGAAGTGGCAGGTTTTCAGCATCAGTTTCCAGATGAATGACCCAATGGTTTTCACTGGAATCTGAGCTCACGAGTGCGTGTATAACACTACTAGGACAGGTCTGCTGAATTGCCAATAACAATCTGTTCTCTTGCTCTGATGCTGAAAAATTCCTGTGTATTTGTTTCACATAAGCTTCTATTTCAATATGTCTTAAATATCTTATTAAAATAATTATTCTGCTATTATTATTTCGTCCAATGTGTTATGAATATGGTATTTGACAGCCTATGGCTGAAAATTCCAGCTGTCTTTCTGGATTAAGAGCATAAAGTTTTACAGCCATATGTGGTGAGCCACCAGGGTCAACAGAAAAGGAGCCTGAATTTTCTATGCTGATCGGGAAAGCTGCTGATGAATTGTTATTCTTATCCTTAGTGGGGGTCCTAAGAGACCAAATGATCTGAATTATCTTCTCATCACTAGTGGATCTCTCTCTCAGGGGAAAGGTCAAGAATAAGACAGAGCAAGGAGAGCAGGCAAAGAGTTCAGCATGCTTTGAAGTCTTCAGCCCAGTGTGGCAACACAAAATGCAGGCGTGAGGGGCTGGTTGAAGGGTTATCATGATTCCCTCCCCAGAGAATTCCTCATGTAAATCTTCTCCCCACAGGAAGATATTTTGTTAAGTGGATGAAAAAGCTAAAGGATGGTGCTTGGCAGCAGGTGATGGCCCCTTTGGAAATCAGTGAGGAGAAGGCAGACAGACAAGTAACAAGGCAACCACTGGTCACTGCCCAGAGGTTGCTGCCCTCTGTGCAAACATCTTCTACCATTGAGGTCATGACACAGCAGGGTACTCAAAGCTTATCTGAGATAAGCCAGGAGAAAAACAAGAGTGAGAAAGCCAGGGAAGGAGTATCTTACCCAGGTGATAGAGAGCAGATTCACAGCACTAACATTTGCTAGCCATAGCTCTGGGCTTCAAAGTCTCCTAGATATGGTACAGGACTTCATTTTGCTGTGTGAACTCCAAACAAAGGGACTGTTGCTATCCCAGGGTTTTCCTGAGTAGTAATTTAATCTGAGCCATTTCCTCCAAGCAATTTAAACTTTATTCTCAATGAATCAGACTAGTAAAATAAGAACAATACAGAAGGTACAGAGCTAATTTCATTTATTTATTTTGAAATGGTGCCAGAGGATCTGTTTAGGACTTTGGGCATCTTACGATCAGGTGTGGATGAGAGATGTGTCACAAAACTAGGACCTGGATCAATTTCTTTTGGTTTTGCTCTGTATTCATGCTATTATACCAGCTGTCTATGGAATATATTAAACACTGTTTAAATAGTTAAAGTACTCTAGACTTCTGACTTAGAAAAATGACAGTTTGTGATGAGGACTGAAAAAATATCAGATCAGGAAATGTAACTCTTCCTCTAAGCACTCAAAAAGCTTTCTTTTTTTGAACAGCTGCCAGTGAAGCCATACTAAGTGGTTTTAAAATTATTTTGAGAAACACAACTGCAATGCATTAAAATGGATGTTAGACATGAAAGATCATTCAACTCCAAAGAGGACAACTTCTGTACAGTTGAGATGAATATTTTAGTTAAAGTGTACCAAAAGGCACAGAAGTCCTGCTCTTTTTCTTCAACTTTTTTTTTTGGCAAAGACCAAGTGAAACATGAAACCCAGGCAAGAAATTGATGGGGACAGAAAAGAAGCAATAGGAAAGGGAGGAAACAGTGGATGTCATACATGAAGCATATGCTCTCCTATTGTTACCCTTACCTAGGTAAGGGTATTTAAACCACTTCACCCTACCCTGTCTTCTGGGCTGAGTCTAAGGTAGCATGATTCAAATATTTTCTGGGGGGGTGTGTGTGTGTGGATGTCAGTCCTGAACATGTGATTTCTGGCACCATTTTCTTCTCAAGCAGCTCTTCCCAGCTGAAGAAGCAACTATTAAGCTGGAATGTGCCAGCCCTGGGCTGCTGAGGATGCCAAGGACCAGGCAGCGTCCAAGTACTAACCTTGTCCAAGATGCTCCCTGAAGCCTTCTCATCTCACACTGAAAAATCCCCACTCAGATCACCTGCAACTGGGGATTTATTTATAGGATAGCTTTCATTAAATTTTGATAAAAATTCAGAGTTGGAAGGAAAGACTTTTCTCACTACCAAGACTTCCTTTTCTGTTTCATAAAGTATGTCAATGGTACAGAGTTAATTACAGCAGGCATTCTAAGGCTAGGGATGAAGTGAGGAACACAGAGTAGCCATGGGAATTCAGGGGAGCATTATTAATTGAACTCTCCTGATTGTACCCACAGAAGGGACAAGGAGAGGTCCAGCCCCAGATTCAAAGCCAAGCTGCTGATATTTGCCTGAGCAAATAGGCAAATTAGGAGGCTTGGTTACGGAGATCCCACAGTCTGCTTCCACAACCTTCCCGAGTTTATCTGTCTGATCGTCAGAAACAGTCACTTCAGTGCCTGACACTGAATGTAGTCTAGAGTTTAACATCTTCCCCTTGAAAAACTGAATATTATAAACAACTAAACAATCTCCTCCCTAATAATGTGTGTTTAAAAGAAGATGAGATTCATATCCTTTTAACTGTTCCTTGCTTTTTTTTCCCTTCTGTCACTCTCCTCTAATAAAGCAGGAGGTGTGATATGAACAGCAAACCAAAAGCAAACAGCAAGCAGAGCCTCTGACTGGATTCTTTGTCTGACTAATGGTTTTAGACATATACTTTCCCAGGAAGTGCAATTTTACCAAGCACCTTGTAAATCAAAGGAATATAGACCCCTCAGCAATGAAGTGGTTGATTTCTCAGGGAGATAACAGTGGGAATGTAATTTCTATCAGTAAGGCTGATTCAACCTTTTCTAGTCATGAAGATTTTGATGGATTATGTGAGATCAAGTAAAGCAAATGTACACACCATTACATTAATGCAGTAAGATGTTCTTTGGCAGCTTACCCTGAAGTACATTCATAGGACTACTAGGGTGCTAGCAGTGTTGTCCCAGTCTACAAAACTCATGATGACAGTAAAATGGAGATATTGGAAACTGTTGAAGAAGTGTTGCTTGAGTGCAGCACGCAACTGTCCAGGGACATGGCTGCTTTATATTTAATACTTCTACTGAGAGGAAATTAGATAGTCAACATTTTGCTGAAGACATTGCATTTTCTGCTTAAGGAAAATGTATCTCTCTTCCAGGAAAGGAGGCTTTGTTACATTCACTGATCTTGAGTCAGACACAGAGGTATAAGGAAAGTATAGATCTGACTGAGGGAGAGCTTGTTACTCTCAAAGCAAAACAAAATCCAGCAAGAAGGGTTTCTGCCTTCTGCAGCCAGAAAGGGGCCTGTAAAAATTATACAGGCATTGCTGTGACTCATTGCATCAATAACCATTTCCCATGATATCTGAGCTGCTTGCTGGATATATCTATTTTCTCTTGTATTATATTTAGCTCATGAGAAGTCTCGGAGTGCAACCATTTTTGTTTCAACAGGAGTATCAAGTTCTGAATGGGCTAATTGCTACTTTAATGTAAAATAACAGACAATAACAATCACCATATAATGACTGAATATTGGAAATGGCAGGGCATACTCTTCCCTCTGGCAGCAATTGATGTTATAGCAAAACTGGGTAATCATCATCTGCTGCTGAAAGGAGAAGAAAAGGCTGTGTCCTGTATTTATACCAGTTGGGGTGCTCTCCAGTTTATCTGCGAAGACAGGCCGGTAGACCCTTGAAATATAATTTGGGAGATAACAGGATCAATTCTTCCCAGTGGATGTAAAGCAATGAAGGCTCTGGTGAGACAGAGGGAGAAGGATTTGTTCACTGAAGAACATAAGTTCCAAATAAAACACAAGAAAATATAAAGTTGAAAGAAGGGCTTGTGGAAGTAAGAGGGTAGAAAAGCAGAGTTAAAGGAAAATAAAGAGATATTGTAGAAGAAGCATAGCTGTGTGTTGGAGTACATGCTGTTGGGCATAGAAATGAGAGGTGTCATCATTCTGCTTTCTGTGCATTGAATCTTTAAATGTAAATGGATGTCTTTCCTTGCTGGGGAGGCAGCTCCAAGGCAGCTGATGTCTTGTGTTTCAGCACAGATACAGAATAGTACCAGAGCAAGATGGTTTCCTTCTCTTTGAGGACCAGCAACTTTCTTCTTTTTAAATTATTTGGTTTTCACTTTCTGTTTTTGTTTTGCTTTTGTTTTTTGGGGATTTTTTTAATTTTTGGGGGTTTTTGGTTGTTTTGTTGTTGTTGTTGTTGTTGTTGTTTGGTTTTGGTTTTGTTCTTGTTCTTTTAAAATTTCCCTTTCTACAGGAAATGAAAGTAATCTGGTCTGGTAGATGAAAGCAATATGCTCTGTAAATTGGAAAATTCAGTCTTGTGGGAATGCTGATAATATGGCAGTGTTGGGCACCTACCAGTAAAACCATCCATGCTATCAGATGGTACTGGGGTTGTTTTCCCCTGCCAGGAGCACAGGACCACATGACAGGTGGTGTCAATGACATGGACACCCATGTTGCAGTGCAGCACGCACCTCCAGCTTTCTCCTGTCCCTATATGGATTATTTTCATCACTACCTAGACTTAAAATTTTCAGAACTAAAACATGCCATTAGTAGGCAGTTCACCACATCATGCCCTGAAGTGCAGTTAGGATGACTCATAGCTCAGTTTTATTGTCCAGCTCTTGTTCTGAGAGCCATAAATCAGTGGGGTCACAGTCTCAACTTTTGCCTTGTTGTCCACATAATATTTCCACCTGGCCATCATATGCCTTAAAACACTGTACACATACCATGCCCCATGTATTTCTGAAAGTCTCTGCACTTTGAACAACTGCATGCAAATGGGGTCACCATACCACAGACCTTTAAATAGCATTAAACCCCTTATAAATCATTTGCAGTAAAAGATCCTAAGAGTTATTCTCATTTCTCTGTGAATTTATCCTACAGTTACATTTTTTTTGTTAAAATATGGAATAATAGCCAAAGTGCATACTTTTGTCTGTTAACCTTGTACTGATGGACACTGGATAAAGCTAACAGAGCTACATTCCAACCTGAGTTCAACCTGTTCTATTCAGTGCAGACAAATGTTCAGAGCAAGCACTAACTTCGACTCAAACATGAGAAAGACGTGTAAAAAATTACCTGTGATTATGTATAAATTACACATATGAAAAATTATGGTAGTGCAAGTCTATCCATCAAGAAAATGAAAGCCTATGGAAAGTGTAACTTGCAGCCCCTTTCTTCCCTATCAGTGACATGAATAATTTTGCAAACATTGCACTCACTACATTGGCTGCCTATAGAGATTCTCTTCAGATTCATGCTCCCATTAAATGGCTTAAAAATGTGTGGAGGCAAGGAATGTACTTGACTACTGAACTACTTTGGCATGAAGGATCTCTCTGCAACAAGGAATGATGTTTTTATGTAAGACAGAGAGCTTTCCAGGAAGCAGAGTCAATGCTGTGGACATCATTTGAACAGCTCTGTGTGTTTGACAAGTTCCCTAATCCACTTCCATTAGAAAAAAGAAAAAATGAAAAAATATATATAGAGTCTCTAACTTTCCAGAAATGTCCATGTTCACAAAGAGAAAGGAAAACTGGAAACAGTATCTTGCTTTCCTTCTGAACCTTGTTACCTTCTGTCCCCTCAAAAAAATTCTATTGAAAGCATTCAGCTACAGTGGTGTGCATATAAGGGCTTGAATAGAATTTAAAAGAGTATCTATTAGTGAATGGAACACAAAATAAAGGAAAATGTATGGCCTTTCAGCCTCTAGGTCACCAGGTTGAGTCCAGCTCACACAAGCAGTGATGGAGGTCATTGTCATTTGAGGGCTTCATGGTCAATATGACATTGGCTTCTGAGCCATGAGCTGCAACATTAAGACTCTTTTTCCTCACCAGGAGATGCAGACATGACATTGCTTCTGCAACCCTCTGCTCATTTAAATTCATATCACATTAATATTTGAGGATAATAATTATCCTGGTAAATGTATGTACATCTTGAATGCTGCAATACCTTCCATATTATGAGCATTGCTGCTAAACAAGGGCACAGTGAAAATGCACAGCACTTAATCTTTTCATTGGTGCAAACAGCCAAGCAGGATACAAACTAGTGGAAAATCAGACCATGCCTATAATAAAAATTCTCAATTACTTGAAAGAATTCTGTTACATTTACCTTTAAATAAAAAACTTGCCTGCCCTCTTTCTGCATGATTCATAAAATTCTTCACCAAAATATCTAGAAGGGTATGGGCATATAATGCTCCCTCTTGAGAGGAACAATCTTAAAATACTTACTGATTTTTGCTTGGTATTGTCTCTTACCCAAGGAGTTTTATACCATGGAGTATTTCAACAAGGATTATGAATGTATGTGAGGAAAGAAAATCGTTTTGTTTCACAAGTGAGAGACCAAGTGAACAAAGGCTATACTGTTCTTTCTAAAATTAAAACTGTCCTCAACTACCTGCAATCAGGAATACTATTGTAATACTGGGATGAATCAATCCATCTTCCCTCTGACAATGACCTTTCCTGTAGTGTCTGGTGCCGCAAAATTTTAGCAGCATTCACATGATGGACACTTGGCAACTCTTTCCATCCTCCTACCCTATATTTTGAAATGTGTTTAGCAATTTATTCTTGAATCCATCTGTGTCAGTGCTTAAATATGCATTTTAGTTGTGACTAAAAAGCATTATGGTCACAGTCAACTTTAAATTCTCCCAGTGCAACAGCATTTTATTTACTGGAGGCTAAGTGTGAGGGAAAAATAGAAGCAGATAATTTTTATTTAAAGAAGGCTTCATTTTGCAAATGATGGAATTCACAAAGTTTAAAATGAAGGCTTGAAAGCTGGGATGTACATGCTTGAAGACTGAACCCAAATCCTCTTGCAGAATCCATCAGGTACTTCAGCACACCCATGAGTTTTGCCACCAGTCAGTTTGGATATTTATGGAATCCTAAACTACACTGCAGCAATGCTGATCAGAAACAGCAAAGAAGAGTCAGAAGTCTGGCCCCATGAGGAGGTCTGATGATGCCTACGTTCTGCAGTAGACAAAGCATCAAGGTGCCTTGCAAGAAATTCTGCATCCTTCCAACTACTTTGGAGGTATTATTAAGCTCCAGAGGGATAAATCCAATAGGAATCACCTCAGTAACATGAGTAAGGGCTCCACACTTCTGCCCTATATTTTTGTTTCTGGAAGCCATTTTTTAAAATCTGCTTGTAGATGAGGAAATTAAATGCTAAATTTTACATCCTCCCCCACTCCGATTGCAAGGCTCATCTAATGCATGTTTATGTAGAGTCTGATTCCCCTGCTAAGTGTTTCTATTCTCCACCCAATTTGGCAGATAGTGAACAGTGCACAAAATGAATTTAATTGATTTGTACAGGTATTAAACCAGATTATCATCTACACAGTTCTGGAAAGCAGACTCTGTGTGTTAGCAGACACTATGTGTTAGCCAAACAGATGATGCAAACTATAGTGATTTACAAAGGGTTTCAGAGAGCTGGGTATTAGCAAACAGTAGATCACACTAGACAGTGAAAGAATGTCGCCTTTATCCATCAAATGACAAAGAAGATCCAAACTTAATCATGAGGTGCTTTATATATCCAGGAATGATTGATTTAAAGCATCAGTGTGGATATTAGGAATCAAAGCTTCATACAAAAGCTCTTGATTTACGTATTCCTGCAAACCATAATCAAGATGCACCCATTTCCAGTGCAGGCCAGAACTTTCCATCCAGGTACTGTCTGTAAATAAACACCTTACCCAGAACACAGAACTGAGCATATATGTGCAGCACCAGCTAGGTATCTCTGCTGAAAATCCATGGCTGCCCACCCTCTGGAGGAAAATACTGGCATACTGACATATGGCTGAACAATATGCAATGCAAATAGCACCAAATTCCCCCTTCCAGCATGCAATTAATAAAGGAGAACTCTAGGAGGGCATGTTAGCAGTCACTCCCTCCCTTGGAAATGTTGTCCAGAATATTTGGGAATACTGTTACCAGCTTTGGAGCCCCATCCTGCCCCAGCTGCCCCTGCTCATGGTGTGGTGTGACATGGGGATGTCAGGATGTCTGTCACCTTGTGCCATCACTCTGAGCTGCAGCAATGGGCAGTGGTGGACTCCCAGGTATGAGCACAAAACCATGACATGAATGCAGCAATCTCAGTGCACTGTGCACAGTGACCATTGTTATAATAAATGAAATTGTGGAATAAAAATTAAAAACCTTGCCTGAAGAGAAAGGAAGCAAGCTGTGGAGTTGTCATGTGAAGAGACACTCTTTTGTGCATGTAAGGAGAGGTGGTTTTTCCAAGGGCACAGGACGATTTTACACAATCAGGGCTGTAGAACTTGCAAAAGAAATTGTATAGCAGGTTCTTTAATCAAACATCTATGACAGCTGAATTAAAATATTAGTTAATGTAGCTAGATCTGAGATTTGAAATTTGCTTCTCTTTGTTCTACAGCCCAAGAGACCACTTTTTTTTAATGCCTCCTCAATGTATGAAATCACTGTAGTGTCCTTTACATTGCTTCAGGAATTGTGAAGGCTGGAAAAATACTTTTTTTGGGTATAAAGCTTGTAGTTGGACTGAATGTTTCCCTTTCTACATTAAAATCATAGACTGTTCTCCTTATCCAGCAATGACTGATGCACAGCTCTGACCAAAACCTTGTTGTTTCAGCTGATTTTGAAAGAACAAGGTAAATTCCACTGAAACACTCTCCTCTGTGTCTGATGTTATTGCACAATTACAGACATTGCAGCTTCTAGGCTTTGATCCTGAAAAATACGTAAATGTCTGACTTCAAGGGGGATTTTCCTACACTTAATGTTAGTTGCTTACATACTTTGTTGCACAGAAGTCTGAGCAAAAATTGTTAGCAATAATTATTGTTCTCTTAAAAGATGCAAAAAGCATTCAGGAAAGGTTGAGTTTAGTATTTAAGTGTTGAAAAATCCAAAATGTTATGCTATCATATACTAAAATCAAAAAGCAAAAAAAAGCAAACACTTCCTGGCAACACTCAGAACTATATTATTCAATTCTGGAAAGGTACGAGAATTTATTTCATAGTTATAGAATGGATTTTATAGCTACACAGAATTTTCCTTCACTGAAAACCTCAAAGGACTTTATAAACCAGGACTGAATTTAATCTCCTGGTTATAGGATACATACAGCTGCTGTTTTCAAAATTCTGATCCAATTTTTTACAAGTATCTCTTTGGAACAAAAGTCAAGTCACTGCTTTTGCAAAGTATAATCTGAAGTATCATGTGCAGGTTCAGTGAGGTCCTCTCCCATCCTCTGCCCTAATCTTCCTGCCTGCATATTATTTTCTACATGTTTCTCTCTTAGCTAGTGGAATAAAGTAAACCTGATCAAATTTCAAAGGGCAAAATAATGAATGTATGAATAAAAAGAATAAGATTGATTGCAGTAGAGTCAGACTTTATCCAGAGGTGTTAGTGGTATTAGTTTTAAAAATCAATGAAGTAATAATGATTAAAAATCTTGTCAAATAAAATTATATAGTGAAATGAAACATTTCCACTGAAATTGGAAAAGACCACATTCATATCTTGTACCTCAATTTTGAAAAGAGTGTCATATAACCTTCCGTGGCTCCAGTTTTAAAGGTGACCTGTTCTTATATCACCATAAATTTTTTTGGCAACAATTATTTCCTCAGTAGTCCTGCCTCTGTGGGCAGACAGGTTTGTGCTTTTATAATGGCTGAAGTGCACATTTAGCTTTGTCAGGACAATGTAGCTAAACCAAACACAGACCTGATCCAGCCTAATGATGATAAAACTATATTACTGAAATGGACATTCCTTTCCTCCTGGGAAATCTAAAACCCACGTAGGTGTTGCTGCAGGTAAATATGTCTTAGAGGTTTTCTGTCTCATTGCTCACCCACCTATTTGCCATTACAGAAGAAGGATGAAATGAGAGAGATTTAAAGTATTTTTTGGACACTGGGCAACACAGACTGGTCTGATCTTGTTTTTCTGAAGTTACTTGGCTCTGTGGATCTCTAAATAAATATAAAGTCATTCACAATCAAACGGGCAAAAAAGAAATGACGTGTTTTGACAGCGCTCAAAATACTTTGAGGTATTTTTAGCATATTTCTGAGTTGTATTAGCTTAACCTGTAATAGAATATAAATGAGCCCATATGGCAGAGAAGTAATTATGTTCCATGTGAGAAATCCCTGTGGTAGATTTGGGGAAAAAAAACTCACTACATGTGCCTTCTGGAGGGCACGATTTACACATGATTACCTACTCATTTGCATTGAGAAGAATATGAAGTAACACAATGCTAACAACACGGTAATGAAAAGGGCAAGCAAAGACTCCAGATCCCTGGGGGTGCTGATCCCTCTGACTGACATCCAGTTAGGAGCAGGGAATTTGTCCCTTTAGGGAATACATTTTATGAAGCGATCTTTGATTATGTGGGCACAGTAATCATGAGTCTTAATTATTATTACTGTGAGAGAATGGGCTACAAATCTCCAGGGAATGTCTCTGTCACAGATACTTTGCCAGCGAATGCTGAAAATTAGTGTTTTCCCAAGGATCATTTTCATTCCAACCTGATATTTAGCTGAAGTTTCTTTGACTACTAGTCATGAAACATTAAATATAGATTAGAGGCAGAGAGATGTTGAAAGTTAAAATTCACCGGAGGTGCACACCCGTGCACTTGAGAGACAGCCCCAAATGTTGTCCAGATGTTGTAGCAACAAGGCTGAGGGTTCCCAAGCTGCAGCACAGCCACAACAGAGGAGAAAGTGGATGTTTAGCATTCCACTGGCCTTCTGTTTAGTTTACTTGTAGCGTATTAATTTAGCAGAAAGTCCTAACAGCCTGTTAGCAGTAGATGTTACCAAGTGTACACTATCCTGAAAGAATGAAGAAATTCTTTTATAGCAATAAAGGGAATGATTCAAAGCATGTAATTGATTTTCCACATTTTCAAACTGTGATAAGACTAAGCTTTAGCAGCAGAAACATATGTTTGCAGTTTTGTCAATGCTCTTCAATGAATAAAAAAAGAATAGGGACCTATAACTTATTGGTTAGATTGTTAACATGCATTGGGCATTTCAGTGGCTATTGAAGCATTTGCCAAGAGCATGTTATCTTCTAAACAGACTCAGAGTTTGTAGGGATTGCTTTTTGCCATAGGACATGTTTTTGTGATTATCTAAAATCATTCTTTTCCATTAGGAACACCATAGAAGAGCATCAAGGCTCTTTCAACTACCTATTGTCACATTTGTGTGCTGCCTTTACATAGTTTTTAATCTGGAGGAGCAGAGAGGCAGCAGGGCAGGGCTCATTTCTGCTCACCCCTGCAGCATTCCCAACTAACTACTGCACAGTGTGGTGTCTGACAGCCAGGCTGCAGCCCCCAGTCTTCACACCAGTAGTTAGGGTGCTCTCTGGACCTCCCCATGAACATCCCTGATGACACCCACCAGAGGAATTCAGAGCAGAACCATCCAAACAAGTTTTCAGAAAGGTTTTTGGCTTCTCCTCACACCAGAAAGAAGACAGCACAGAGTGAAAGAACCTAAAAGAGGTCACCTAATAAGGCTTGGAAAACAGGTCACCTACCTATCCTCAGAAACATTTCAATTTCAGATTTCTTCCCATCTTGCATTATGATAAACCTCAGATGCTTAGCAGTTTCTTTGTGAAAAAAGAGAGGACACGTCCTCAGAATAACTTGTTTATATACAAGAGAGATACAAGAGAGAAACATAAAATTTGAGTCCTATTCCTACTCTGTTTGCCTTAGAGCAGACGCGTGAACCCAAAACTTAAGTCCACTCAGCATGCTAACCCTGAACTGCAGACAGATTCTCACTGCTTTCCAATAATTAGTTGTGGAGAGTGATACAGGCTGAGATGGTGACCACTCATTGGGACCCACTGGAGAACAGCAAAGTTTCCAGTAACAGGCAGAAAAAAGAACAGAGGTTCATGTCCCCACATGTCATTTGCCTCAGTTCTTCTGTTGGAAGGCTTGCCAAAGTGAGAAGCTTGGAGGGATGCCTGCCCATAGCCAGGAGGGAAGAGGGTGTTTGCAGCTGAGGGTAAAGGAAACCATCTTCTGGCATGGTGAGGAGTTGGCAAGGCTCACTGGGAATCAAACAGGGCAACAGTAGGGCAGGGGGGAAAAATCCCATAAAGACTAGAAGCAAGCTCATTCATGTTTGCTCCCTCAGGACAGCACAGAGCATCCCCCATAGAGGATGACTTCATAGCTTTGAAACTAGGTAAGCAAGCTTCAGAGAATAGGAAACAAGAATGCAAGACCCTTTAAACTGAAGTCTAAAGGTTTCAGTCTGGGAAGCAACTGGAGTAATGACCTGAGTTTTTCACCACCTCATTACCACTGGGTTTCCGGAAGCAGCAGATGTTTGGCTTTTTCATGGGCAAACATGGCAGCAGAGATGAGCATCTGAACTGACGCAGATGATGTGGTTGTAGCCTGGAGATGGAGGAAAGAGGACAGTAGAGACAAAGAGTCTCTCTGGGCCTCCACAGGAGGAATGGTTCTTCTGCACCACTGCTGTACACCACTGTGGGTTATGCCTTTGGAGTGCCATGCCCTTCTACCATAATGAGGGCTTTTAGAACTCCTGAAGTGTGTTGAATGACTGAGCATCATGCTTGCTGCTCCCTCTGCCAAAGGAACCAGCATCTTTGTAGCATCACAAGGGTTTTCTTCTACAAAGCAAGAAAACCATAAGGGCAAAATACAAGGGAACTCATTCTCTTATTCAATATGACGTCATGGAAGAAACAGAAAACCAAACAAAATCCCCAATGGTTGTTCTATAGCATCCCTCCTCCATATGTGTCTCCTCCTTTTCAAAAGCTGTGCACAGGGAAAGCAAAGAAGGAACGTGGTTACCTTCTCAGGGCTTAGAGGAGCTGTGTGCAGTGAGCCCCACAGGCAGTGCTGTTTGCATGGACACATTACCATGGGCTGCACATGCCAGCTCTGCTCCAGATCTTTGCAAATACTTGTGCGAGGTGCAAAGAAATACCATGGGCCATGCTCCCACTACCGAGATGATGAGAATGGAGGGTACTGAGCTACAAATATAACCAAACCCTTCTCAGATGTTTCTGGTTTCTCCTCTTAATTTGCACTTAAGAACTCCAAACAAACAAATCTCTCAAGCAACAACACAGTTCAACAGACAGCAGCTTTTTTTGACTGCTTCCTAGCCTACTTTTTTGTTTTGTTTTGTTGTAGTTTGGAATATAATTTTTTTTAAATAGAAGGAAAAAAGGGAAAAGATACAGGAAATATGTGTGCTTCATTGCAAATGCTGCTCACGTAATTCTCTTTGAAGTGTGCAGCGAAACTCCTTTGTAGGTTAATGAGAACAGGATCCAGCCCTCCACAGTGAACTTGTGCTGAGAGCAAATATGATCTTGAATCATTCACAGCCAAGCCAAGTTATTTGTGCAACATGGGCAGGCTGAGTCAATCTTTGAATATTTTTAATGGGTGTCATCGTGAAGTGTTAATTCCACAAGTTAAGTTGCTTTGCAGTTTGCCTATGCCTGCTCTCCAGGCTGCCTTCACAAATGGTGCACATCCACTTGCTGGCTGTGACAGAAAAGCTATTTCCAGAACTGCTACAAGAAAACAACACTTCTGAGAAAATATAAAATGTGACTTTTATGAAGAATTTTAAAACCAAGTGATAGTAGAAATATCTGCTAGACATTCAGACTGTCAGCACACATAGAAGTCGAAGTAGCTCTATTTCAAACAGACCTTTTCAAACTGCTACCTTTTTTATTTAAGGGCCAAAACATCAAAACAATTATTTGGTAACTCATCATTTTTGAGAAACTAATCTCTTTTGTATAAAACAGAGGACTGAGGTACTGAAGTACTCAGATGCTCAGACAATGTCTGCCCCTGGGTAATACCTATATAACCTTTGAATAAAGGGTCTGAAAAACACTGAAAACCTTTTGAATTGTGATGAAACTAAGCACTACGAACAACTCTTGGATGAGAAATCTTTATTTTTGACTTTCCCTTTTTTTCTCAGGATCTCCATGCACTTCCTAATACGTCTTGAAACCAAGATGAAATTACAGCCCTCAGGAAGCCAAGAGGAGGCTCACAATTGCCCACTGCTGAATGTTACCCTTACTGTAAAGATATCTTAAGAAACACTGGCCCCAGCTGCTCACTTCTATGGAAATAGTCAGCTGGAAAAATAGCAAAACCTACCATGTAACTTCCTTTCCATTTTGCCCTGTAGGGAGATTTTTAATCTTGGTGTGGAAAACAGGATCCAGGGAAACCTGTGGAAGCCTTGTGGTTACCATCAAGAGAGCTGGCTATGGCTGGAGTCCTCACCTTGCCCTGCTCCCCATCCCACCATCACCTCAGCCCCAGGTTTGCAGCCCACTCTGCTTGTCCCTCTTCCATGAGGCAGCAAATAGAGTTTGTCTTGTTGGGATTCTGAAACACCCAGACAAGCTGTTTCCCTGCCTCCACCTTCCATGACGCTGGGGCATGTGCTAGAGGACCTGCCCATGGTTTCTGCATGCTCTGGAAAGCCATTCCCACCCAACATCTGAGTTATGGTGGTCTTCAGCTACCCTTGGCAGGAGAGGCACAGATCCTGCACTGCCACAAGTTCCCAGTTCAGCATCTCAAATCTGGCCTGTGCAGACAACCATCTCCTAGTGCCTTCCTCCTTTGTGGTCCCTCCTCCTCCTGCCCCTCTGCCCTTTCCTTGCCTGCACACCAAAGCAGCTGCCTACCCAGGCCCTGATTTCCATCTCTCTCTCCATGTCCTCACACCTGGGGAGAGCAACCCCAACACAACACTAAGGACCCCAGGCTCAGCAGTGCTCAGCTCCAGAACTGCAAATCTTTGTGTCAGGAAGTGGAGGTGGTGTTTGGCCACCAATGTAAGTCATCCCAGTTGCAACTCTTTACTGGAATTTGTTAGAATCAATTTTCTTATAACTGATCACCACTTCCTTCTATTAATTTTGTTAACAGTGAAGTGCCCAATCCTACAAAATGCTAAACCTTTGAGCAGGTTGCAAAATTTTCTTTCAATTCCCTCAGAATTAGAATAGCTATTTTCTTAATTAAGAAGTGAATAAATAAACTACTTGCAGTCTTTTAAGAGACAGCTTAATGCTAAGAGGAGACTAATTACCTTCCCCATTCACAGAAAATAAAAGCAAAGCTTTCACCGGTATAGAAAAAACAAGTACTGAGAAATTAACAAGAGTCATTGCAAAATCTGACTTTGTGATGAGCTGGTTTTCCTGCAATTTTTCATTTATAGAAATATTTTGAGAAACCCATCTTGAGGTTTTGTGTTGGTTTTTTTATTATTATTTCCTCTTTAGATGCAGTTGTAGATGAGTAGGTTATAAATGAAACATTAATTTTCCTGAAGGCAATTGTAAAGGTGTGTTACAGCCTCTTCTCAATTCCACATGGAGTGAATTTACCACAATGGGCAATAACATTTTAACTCGAACAACAGGAAAATTCTTACCTGCCCACTCTGTACTCTCAGTATAAACTCAAGATCTCAAGATCAGCTCCTTTGAGATAGTATTTGTTCTGGTATTTAACAGTGAAATGTCATGAATAAACTGTCAAGCACTTTGAGAGTAAGTCACTTCTCTGTTGGAACAACAATGATTTTGTGATGAACACGATGCCCACTGCACAGTCAGTTCTTAAGAATAAATGGAGATCTGACCAAGTTATATTCTGACAATGGCTGGAGCAAGGAGACTTCCAGAGGACTTACCCAAGAGTAACAGGCAAGAGAGCAGCAGAACAGTAGGATGGGGATGTTGTAATAGCACATACTGCCGATAACTTCCTCCATTAAATGCAGGGATTAAGAGCAGCCAGGATAGTCTCCACCCGAGGTAGGTGGGGGGAAAAACAAAAGAGCCAGCAGATGGCTTGGGCAGCCAGGAAAATGAGCCAATTCAGCACAGCCTCAGCAGTGCTGCTGCCAGTAGGATATCCGTGGAGCTTGCAGGAAAAGTCCAACACTACCTCTGAGTGAGAGTGACAGACCAGTGAGTGCCAAATGGAGCTGCAGGCATTGAACCACAGGAGGCAAGGTGCCAGGAGGGGCTGGCATGTTCCTGTGCTGCTCAAATGTGTGCCACTGCACACTCCTGTGGCTCGCAGTCCTGCCCTTCTGTAGTGTTCTGAGCCTGGTAATGGAGCTCAAAGTCACCAGTAACAGAGCAATAGTATTTAACCTGACCAAGACAACATGACGAGTCATAGAGCATCATTGAGCCATACTTTCAGTCTCAAGTAAACACAGCCAATGAGACTAGTACTGAGTCACAGAACATAAAACCATTAAGTTATATGGGATCTGAATTATACAAAAAAGTATGCAACAAAACAGCATCAAGACATCCCACCTGAGGGACACAGGACATTTACATTTTTCTAGTGATCTTTGTCATTAAACTACCCCATAAATATTTCTAAATTTGTGTTGCAGCAAGCAATTAATATTAGCCAAGACATACTGGAACTAGACAAAAATACCCTTGTCTCTCACCCAAAGGGATCCTGGTGATACCACAAGAAGGATAAATTCTGCACTTTTGACACAGGGTAGCATTCTATGTTAGCCTAGGATAACAAATGCTGCAGACCACTAATAATGCAACCATCCAAATGACAGCTAATTGCAAATAAAAGTCTATCACTTCAGCACTTTGGAAGAAGTTATTTCTAAGACAACCCAGCAAAAATACTTTGCATGGTGGCTGACGGAAGCTTCCCAATGCAGCATATTTACATCAGTTTAATGGTTAGTGTCAAGTTTTCACCTTAGTGAAGCTCAGTTATGCCGAATACTTCTCATTCACTGCAACAATGCCTTAGGATATAGGGAGAAAGCAAGGCTTGTGGGGCCTCACTTCATAAGTGGTTGGTAGCTGAATGTAGGTCTGGGTCTTCATTAAGCGTTGTCTGAGTAGAAAACTAGAGTTTATTTACTCAACTTCAAGATAAGCAACTTAATGCTGCTGATTTGAATGCAAACAAGGGCAAGACCTTATGCCTGGAAGACTCTCTGATGTGGTTACACTGGAAGTTTAGAATAAACATAAGTTGGGATCTGAAACACAGCTATCATGGCCTACAAATTCAGCATATTTTAAAGTATTTACATTTTTTTAAAGCATTGTCTACAACTGAACTATCAAAGTGGTATTGCTTTTATCTAGATGTTACACTTGCAATTATATATTGTTTATTAAGGCCTATTTTGCTAATTCACTGAAATCTCTCCCATATGACCGAAATTACATCTGCTTCTCCATTTAGTGACCTCAAATGACAAAAGGTGCAGAATGAATTGAAGTTTGCATGTAAATGCAATTATGCCTTTCCTTTTTTCTTACAAGGCTTATCTAGTCTGCTCTAACACCATCACTCGGTGGTGTTTAACACCATTCACAAATTAACACGGGGCTCATAATGCTTGCAATGTGCCCATGACCTGTTTGTCCTTAAAAAGCTATTTCACATCTTAAAATGCTTGTAGACTTCTAAAAACTAAATTGTGGAAACCAAAGCCTCAGCTGTAAGAAGCCTTGCTTCCTAAACCCATTTTTAAATTATGGTACTGCTATTTCGAAATTGATCAGGAGCTGCAGAACAAAGCATTTATCTTTTATGCACAGAAACAACAAAGGGGTCAGTCCAAAGCAAGAAAAATTAAGTTTTCTTTCTCCAAATGAGTGTGAATCATTGCCTAAGCCTTACAGCTCAACTGAACAACAGAGGTAAAAGATTTACAAATATGAAAAATTCTAACATCTATGGATGTAAGAGCAACCTGCTCTTCTAATGGCTCTATGTAGATTACTGACTTTTACTTTTGAATCAACATTTGAATTCATAATCTACATGATCCATTGATTCCAAGTTTACACAACACACAGAACAATGATGCTCTAGGTCCAGCAATGCAAACAGCAACCAATAAAATCTAGGTGAATTAAAAGGGGGGGTGAGGCTGATATTCAGATTTTGCACAATATTGCCGATTATGCAGTGCTATCATTGGAAACATCAAATAAAATGCAATTTCAGTGCCTGAGCACTAGAGGGTAAATTCATGATAAAAACAAAGCTGTGCCTCTGTTTCCTTATTTTTATAGGTAAGAATTTAAATGCTTGAGTTAGCACCTCTTCATCTATCTTGAGTTTTGCTAGCTGAAGCTCCTTCTAAGGCCATGCAGCACTGGAGTGGAAGATTATGTCACACAAATGCAAACTTCTTGCAAGAGTACTCTCAATAATTTTAAAGTCTGCCATGCCAAACTCAGGATTACTTTCTCTGGTCAGCTTCAGGGTGCACATCTTTTAAAAAGGACTACAATGTCAGTCTGGAAGTTGTCTCTTGTAACTGGGATTGGCAAGAGACTGATGAGGTATTAGACAATAGCCAATTTTGAAAAATACTTATGTAAATAAACAGCAGTCTCTTCTTATACCTAGTTATTATCCCTTTGAATAATATTTATATTAAAAATGCAAAGGCATGGCAGCAGAAGGATGGGCATCATTTGGAGGGCAGTATTGAGCCCCCCTAGATTTCAGTCTTGTCTTGCTTCTCCATTGAAAAAAATCAAAACCAAACACAACACAAACACAAATATGTGCACATACCAGAAATTTTGAGCATTACTATATGAACAAACCAGAAATCCTACTCCTTCCCAACAGGATTTGTTATGGAAACAGCATGTAATTTCATTCCAATACCACAAATTTGCCATTGCATTAAAGAGCATTACTGTTACTGAAGGATGAACAGTAAATCAACATCCCCAGCTCTTTAGGCTACAGCCCTCTTCAGGGGAATGGTGATTGTGAGTGTCCCTTCATTTCAGGCTATAAATATATTCCATGAGGGAGAGCAAAGCTGCGGAGTATGGAATGCCTAGGCAAGAACTTCAGCCCAAGTAACTTTGTTACACCAGTTTTGTTGCTATATTAACCGTGTTAGGGACAAGAGAAGTGGGAAAAACTGCTTCTTGTATACTGATACTTTCTTCTTATTGCAGATTGATACTTTCTCTAGTAACCACAACACATCAATTACCCAGACTATGTTGTAAAAAAACCCATCTAAACCTCCTACAGCAATGGACAGATTTCTGTTTAACAGGAAACCCTGGTTACTGACGCCCTATGCAAAAAGTATCTTTGTGTCTTATTAATAAGGCATCTGAAATACCATTATGTGTTGAGAAATAAGGTATAAAAAGACAGATGAGCCACACAGATAGAACCACAGCATTCAGTGATGACTGTGACCCTTGCAAATTACTGCCCTGTGAAGGGTCACAAAAGTTAGCAAACAAAAAAGCAGGGGGTGCTCTTTCAACAGATTTACGAACATATTGCACTCTCTAGTATATTTATTAAAATAACCAAGATTGAACATGGAGCTTTTGTTCTGGAAAAAAAAAATTCCAGAGAACTCAAGGGGATCTATATCTGCTGCAAATCATGAACTGTAAATACTGACATTTTACTTCTTGTAAAAAAAATTCCATTATTCATTTCTGAGAAGTACTTTTAAAAATTGGTCTTCCCAACTTTAGCATAAATACATCTCTGTTACAAATAAATGTATACTCCCACCCATAAATAAATCACGTACATTGTTGCAAGAAAAAATATCTGCCAAAATGGCTGAAATGTAACACACTGACCAAAAATAATTCCATTGCAACTGAAAGTGCATAGCTCATACTTCAGGCCATTAGCAGAGTGCTGATTGGCACAATTTTTAATGCTCCCCAAAAAGGAGAGAAAAAACCCCAAAACCTTGAGAAAAATGTCCAAATATCTGAGAAAGCAGGAACTATGTTTGTGTAGAAAAATTTTAAAATATGAGAAAACCCATTGTTTCACCTTAGAGAAATTCTGTTAAGCTTCCCTTACTTCCCTATGGCTGTTTATGCATCACTATTTGAAAAAAGTAAACAAGCCAAAAATCATTTGTATCTGCCTCCAGATCTACAGAATGAAATGCTTTACTAGCTTATAACACTAAAAATCAAAAATCAAGTTTGATAATTAACCAGTCTTTCCTAATAAACCCACACTTACCGAACGGGACTTCAAACAATGAATTACAGAAAAGAAGGAAAAAAAAATGTATTGTGTTGAAAGGTTAAAGAACGTGTATACTTTCCATAAAGCTGAAATGCTTCCATGAACATTTAACTGTGGATTAACCAAACAGTCCAAATTAATGGAACTAAAACTATTTTACTCAGTAAAACATTCTAACAATATTGCAACATAATTTGAGTGTCATTTTAAGCACTGAGAATTTTTTTTTAATTTTAATAAAAAGGAAAATGGGAAGAAAGGCTAAGTTCAGAGAAACCTTTTCTGCAACCAAAAAAAACCCCAAAAAGCCAACCAACCAACCAACCAGAAAAAACAACCAAAAAATCCCCCACAAATAAAAAATGCCCACCAAACCCACCAAGAAAGAACTGGTGAGATTCTTTCTTCTCCTGTCATATAGCAGATCTCTTCTTGGATTTCACACCACTGACCAAACCCTGTCAGAGATCTTGGAGAGCTTACATTACTTCTTTTGAAGGATTAATCTAGACCGGCCCAGAGATAAAAACTAAAATGCACAATGAATTCCTACACTGAATTCCAGCTTGTTACTGTGAACTCCACATGAAAAAATAAAAAAGGAATCTCACACATATTGTAGTATATACACTGCTTTCACACAGTAAGAGTTAGAGGAATACGTAAAGGGACAAGATACTTTTGTACAAAACCTCAATTTATTTCAGAGAAATTAAAAATATGGTATTTAATATATATAAATTTCTATTCCTCTATAAATATAGATGATCTTGTGATAATGAACAGAAATAAATGCATACCAAATTAAAATAATTTTGCATTTCAGGGTATGGTAGCCATAGATAATGTTTATGATCCTAAATACAGGCATTTGTAATATAAAAAAAGTTTAAAACAATACAATCGGGAGAGTAGCATTCTGCTGTTTTTCATACAGAGGTCTACATATTCAAATGCATCTGTTGAAAGTTACAATTTCGTCTTTAACTTTTTTAATGTATTAGAAGCACAATCCCACACACCCAGGAGCATACAAGGTAGCAGAAACACTGCACACATGGTATCTTATTCTTGCAGTATGCAATGTTATTTCTGTACCGAAAAAAGGGGAAAAAAGACAGCAGAGGCTCTTTTAGGTCTTACATCTCAGTGCTTAAGCATTCTGCTCTTCTGTTTCCCTTTCCATTGTTTTTACTACTGGCAAAAATCATCACACCCTCATAATGTGTAATGATTTAAATCTCAATGAATTAGAATTCAGAGGAATGGCAATGGCTCCAATGTTTTCCATATGAAGAGCCTGTGTATGAATATAACTAGGGGGCAGGGAGGAAACAAACAAAAGCCCCAAACTGAATGTTGCGTTTTATTCCGATGAAGCTTTCCACTGAGCCCGTATTTCCTGATCCTGCTGACCCCAGCCGGCAGCAGCCCGGCGGGGAGGGACCGAGGCAGGCGGCGGTAGGAGCACCCGCGGGGCGCCCCTGGACTGGAAAGTGGGTTTTGAAAAATACCCCAGCAGGAGGGAATTTCGGTGTATCTCTGTCGCCATCCACCTCCTGAGCCATCGGAGGTGCTACAGGTGCAGGCGGTGTGAACCCCAACTCGTACAGCGAACCGGGCCAACTCCCCCTGAGCCATGCGCGGCACAGCCAGACCCTGCAACCCCGGCCGCGGCGAGGGGCTCTCCCTCCGCAGAGCGGCCCGCCCGAGCAGGGCTGCTTGTACCCCCACAAAGGCCCGGCGGCGGTCAGCGGGGCCGGGGCTCGGTGCAGCGCCGTCCCTGCGCCGTGGCCGGGCGGTTCTCTGTCCTCCCGGGACGGGACCGGGCGGGGGTCAGTGCTCCCCCACATGAGGCCGGGGCCGGGGCCGAGAAAGCGGCGCTCCTCCCCATCCCCACCTCCACGCTACCGCGGGCGGGCCGAGGCCGGGGCCGGGACCCTGCCCGGGTCAGGAGGAGCCCCTGGCTGCAGCCCCGCTCTCTGAGCCCTCTTGCTCATGCAGCTGAAATTCCAAGCAAAACCATGACTAAACCTGTGGGGGGGAGAAGAAGGGGGTTTGTTTTCGATTCTCTTACCGGCAGCTTTCCCCATCTTGCCCTACGAAATAAAAATCCAAAGCCATTTCTTTTCTTTAAATAAAAAAATAGGGGGGGAGGGCATAAGCGAGGAAGTAAAATCCGCGAACGGGTTAGAAGTGTCCTAAATAATTAAAAAAGTGAGGGTTTTTTTTGTAATTTAAATACAAATATACTTACAAAATCTTACAGAGGCTATTTACATCCCTCTCCCCTAACCTGACAGTGCGTTCAGCTCCTTCAGGAGACAGCCCGAGCAGCATGGGGAGGGCAGAGCCCAGAGATCCCAAGCACCGGGGTTCCCCTGGCTCGTCCTCCGCTCCCGCCACTCGCAGTCCCAAAAGTTTGCCCAGGCTGGATAAGGAGCTGATTCCTGAGGCAGAGCCTCAGTCGTCCCGCATCTCCCTAGCCTGGCAAGCAGGGGTCTCAGACCGTGGTCTCACCCTGCTTGCTGTTGGTGAGCCTGGTGTAAAACTTCCTCCAGGAGTTCAGGGTTTTCCCAGACCAGATCCAGAAGCCCGAGGTGATGCCCACGATTAAGGTCATGAGATACTTGATCATGAAGACAGTGAAGTCGGGGCTCATGGGCGGGTGGTGGCCGCTGTGGTTGTTGGGGCAAGGAATGGCATAGCTCTTACAGCTCTGCGTGACCCAGCTCCTCTCCCACTGTTCCCTAAAAGCTTGCTCGTAAAAATAGCAGGCAATGACGATGGTGGCCGGCACCGTGTAGAGGACGCTGAAGATGCCTATCCTCACCATGAGCTTCTCCAGCTTTTCTGTCTTGGTGCCGTCGTGCTTCATGATGGTCCGGATCCTGAAGAGGGACACAAAGCCAGCCAGCAGGAAAGAGGTGCCGATGAACAGGTAGACGAATAAGGGGGCCAGCACGAAGCCCCTCAGGGCATCCACGTTGTTGATGCCCACAAAGCAGACGCCGCTGAGGACATCCCCATCCACTTGTCCAAGGGCAAGGATGGTGATGGTCTTAATGGCCGGCACGGCCCAGGCGGCCAGATGAAAGTACTGGGAGTTGGCCTCAATGGCCTCATGGCCCCACTTCATGCCAGCGGCAAGGAACCAGGTAAGGGAGAGGATGACCCACCAGATGGAGCTGGCCATGCCAAAGAAGTAAAGCATCATGAAGAGGATGGTGCAGCCCTCCCGCTTCGTGCCCTGCGCCACGGTGCGGGAACCGTCCTCGGCAAAGCGCTCGTTGCAGACCACCCTCTCCTCCAGGAGGAAGCCGGCGATGTAGGCCACGGCCACCGCCGTGTAGCACCCTGAGAGAAAGATGATGGGCCGCTCGGGGTAGCTAAATCGTTTCATGTCCACCAAGTAGGTGAGGACGGTGAAGAGGGTGGAAGCACAGCAGAGCACGGACCAGATGCCGATCCAGGTGCGGGAGAAACGCAGCTCCTCGGGCCCGAAGTACATGAGCCCGTAGAGGCGGCCGGGCTCACAGGGCGCCCCGCAGTCCTTCTCTCCCAGAAAGCGGTAGTTCAGGTAGGAGGGCACCTTCAGCGCCCGCGGGCAGGTGAAGCGCCCGCGGGGCTCGCCGGGCCCCGGGCCCCCGGGGCCGCC
>VWYI01039424.1:0-45023 GCA_013399455.1 Anthoscopus minutus | reverse complement strand
GTAGAACTGGTGCACTTCCAGCCCTGCGTCCTCCTGGTTGGTGTGGCCCAGCAAGTTTGGCATGATGGTCTGGTTGTAGGCGATGTCAGTACAGAGAGGGATGGAGATGGGCTGGCAGTAGCCGTGGTCAGGGATGGAGATGCCCCGCTCGCCGTTGTACTGCGACGCCGGCAGCTGCCCCCCGGCCGGNGCCGCCGCCGCCTGACCATTTGTGCCGGCCCCTCGAGCCCGCGCCCCTCGCCTCGCCGCGCCGCGCTCCCTCCGACCGGTTTCCAGGCGCCCCGCAGTCTGCTTCACCGGAGGGAGGAGCCTTGAAACCGACGCCGAACTTTCCTGCGTAAGGGACCGTCTCCCAACGCCTCAGCCGGGGGCGGGCGCAGGCGGGCGCAGGGCTGCCCCGCGCCGCGCACAAAGGCGGCGGGGGCGGCGCTGGGAAAGGGGCCCCGCGACGGGGGGGGATCGGGGGAACGAGCCTGTGCCATGGCTGTCGGCAGCGTGCCCGCCCCGGCTGTCCCGGGGGTGTTTTTGGATTCCCCGGTGATGACGATTATTGAAGCTGTTGAGCGGCGCACCCGGACTGGGCCGGGGCCAGCGCCCGAGCCTCGGTGTCCCCGGCCGTGCCGGCAGCCGGGCTAATCCCGGGCGGGGGAAGCGATGGCAGGATTGGAGGAGGGACCCATGGCACTACCAGGACTCTGCTGAGGGGAGCAGTGCTCGGTCGGGGTATCTCTGCAGGGCTTAAATGTGGGAGACCCACTGCGGTCACTTAAAGCGCGGGCAGGAGCCGCAGCAGCGTGAAGGCACAGACCGCGGTGTGGCACATCGCATACACGGTGATGTTGGAGTAGCTAAAACTCGCCTCTCCCCAGAGACACTTTAGGTAACTCGCTGCCGAGCTATTAACAGTGTGTTTAGCAGTGTGTTATCTTCGCCTTCCTCCCGTCGTGTCCACAGCATCAGCCCGACATACGAAAACAATCCCAGTAGGGCTTTCCCATTTCCCTTCCTCCCTCTGCTTAGTGGGCAGCTATTTCAGTGTGACTCAAGTCGAATGCTGTCTGACTTGCAACACCTCCTGTCAGGTTTTCGAAATTCTTGCAATATTCTGGGCAGGGGGTGAATGGGCAAACAGTGACCGCCTGCAGTGGCCATTTTTGTATGCTGAAACGCCATGCACAAGCAGAATGGAGGTCCTGTTGGCTCTTCCAAAATGCGTAGTCCAGAAAAACGGTGAAGGCTGAATAGGGGATTTACTGTACTCATTGGAACTGAATAAGAATAATAAAGTGTGCTCCTGCAGAGAAGAACCCTTCCCTCTTCTCCAGACATTCAGTAATTAAGGCTCTCCGTCGTCTGTGGAAATGTTCTCATATTTGTCCGAAGGTTAATTCTGCCATTCGGAGCTGAATCAGGCATGGAACTTCTCCCACCAGCTGTCTTCCTTCTCTGCAGCATGCTCCCACTCTTTCTGCCTTACATGTTAACTGACCTCCAAAAATCCATTAGTAGTAAGATAGCTCCAGCATTTATTTCTAGCTGTCAGAGGTGGCAAGGGTTAATAAAAGACATCCGTATTTCTTGGATAGCTACAGATAAAATTTGGACCATGCTATTTAGGCCACTTTCTTTCTCCCAGCAGTACTGTCCCACATTCAAACTAATTAATAGCAAAATCTATGCTGTGTAACAACTGCAGGAGTGGGATCACGTTCAGAAATTGCACATCCTTAAAATGTCAGTTGCTGATGTCCTCATTTACTGAGGTCATTGAGTTCTGTCAAGAACTCTCTTCTCAGAGGACCACAGTTCAAAAATGATATGCACAAATACCTTTTCCATCTTCTGCTGAACATTTTGATTCCCTAAATATTGTATTTATAGTTTGAAGCTACAGATTTTTCTCTTTATGTTTACATCAGTAATTAAAATTATGAACTTCTTTCTAGCACAAAATCTATTTATATTCAGCCATATATAGCAGTATTGTTTCTCTGTTCATCCTAAAAACATTGAACACTGGATTTTTAGATTTGAATAAGTATTATCCATGCTCTTTCTCATAGACAATGAATGTGAATTTCTGACTAGTCTTGGGAAGCCTCCTTGGCTTTTTGCCTGTCCTTGTTAGACCTGGGGACACATAACACAATACAGGAGAGGTAATTAAGATGCCTAAGTGCATCATCAGTTGGTTGAAATTCTACCTACTGAGGTCTGCATTTCAAATATTAAGGAAACACTTCTCAAACTGAAAAACACCTTCTCTAGTAACTGAGAAGATTGTTCTAGGAGAAAGACCAGTGTATACAGATAAGGTCTGTACATGTACTTAATAGATTTTTTTAGACCAACTAGTACAGAAGGGAAACCAGACATATTTTGGATTAACAAGCTAATTTTTTACGTTTTTGCTGGTTTTGGTTTTTTTTCTTTCTGTAGCAATAACTATCTAAATGTAGTAATTAACTAAAGGCTAAATGCAGCTTGAGAAAAACTACTTCAAGTGCAGATGTATCAGTAAGACAAACTCAGAAAAAGAGGGAAAATGGAATGGAGGTGGTATTGTGGGGAGAAGAACAAGGGTTGAGAGCTGGTAGAAAAGTTTCTTGTTCGTTTTAACTGTTTAATGATTTTTCACATAACAGAAGAAAATCCTGTGTGGAAAGAATCTTCCCAGAAGCACTTGTCCTACATTTCAAACACCCCAAACCACAAATCTCATCATTAGAGCATAATCCTTTGTGGCCCCAAACACCAAATCAGTTTAAACTGCGCCTGAGCAAGAAATGCAAGATGTGTTTTGATGGCCATCCATTCTTACAACTAACAGTTAGCAATTAACACCCCCTGCCATGAAATCACCAGCATACCCAGGTCTTACATTTGATGTTCCAAGGCTGTACTTCATCCAGTGCACAGCTGCATTCCTTCTAGCTCTACTGCTGAAAACGACCACTCAGCTCCAGCATGAACTCCTGGAGGCCATCTTCATGTGCTGTGCTGTGTGAGGGAGTCTTTCTCACAAAAGAGATGCTCTCCCCCTCCTTTCAGACCTGATCCTTATGGAAAACTACAGAACTTGTCCCACAGAAGTGCACATGGGAACTGGGTTTCCTGACTCTGTCCAAAACCATGGACTCCATAGAGATGCTGGTCTGCTAGTACCTTATAATTTCATTCTAATTCAACATGCAACACTGCCCCCTCCCACTTACCCCTCTCCAAATCAACAGACTATAAGGTCTCTCCTTTTTGCTTAGCGAATAAATGCTATTTTTTCCAATCATTAATATCATCAATGCTTATCTATTCTAAAGCTACCATCTTCTTCCTTTCAGATCTGGCTTCATTATAAATATCTTAGGAAATGGTAAGCAATTGCTCTTAACTGAAAGGTTATTCTGACCCACAGAAAAGTGTGACCAAAAGTCTGTCTTATTTCTCCATGTATATGTCTTGGTCTAACAAAATATACTACTTCATGCAAGCCCAGTGCTGCACATCAGATCGACAGGAAATTATTCCTGTGTGTCTCTTTTCTTCTTTTAATGATTCCTTAGGTGTCCATCATAGGTGACAGTTGGAGGGAGGAGACTGCACTGGCTCCCACCTTTGCTCGAGTCAATATGACAGTAATCATGGTCTTATGGACATACACTGTGTATTTCTTAAAGCACAAGCACTCTTCCCCTTGCCACAGAAAGACAATCTTCCCTTCTAAAAGAAACAAAAATTTGGACATTAAATAATAATCAAAAGGAATTTCAGCTTTTACTTCAAAACAATATGCAGATGTTATGAGGAAAAGTAGCCATTAGGGGAACTTAGGACTCTGGCAGGTGGGCAGAGTATGAGATTTGTCCTCTTACATTCTTTATGTAGCAATACTATCCTTAGAGTACTGTTTTGTGCTTGCTTTACTTGTTACAGGAGATTGGGGATTGTCTGAAGAAAAAAGTAGTTATGTAAATCTTTAATTTTGGAAAGAAACAAAGCAAAAAGTCATCACAGGATTTTCTTGTTTTCCTCTGTGTGACTGGCAGAAATAGGATAGAATGAATGCTTCTATTTCACAGCACTTAAGGAAAACTTGTTTCCCTAGAGGAAATTATTCAGCTTTATCTCACAGACCTATGTTACATACAGAGAATCCAAACATAAGCACAAATGTGTATGTAGGAAGGCTAGTGAGCACCCAAATGAATAAAATGTAAACCAGGATGATAATATAAATTACATTTGTCCACCAAATATAAGCAAAAGTTTTGCTTAAATAGGTTTCTTGTTGATTCAAGGTTTTATTATTTAGATGTCAAATAAAGGGTTAAAAGTAAGAACATCATAATTCTGTGGGATAAGTTAAAAGTTGATTTTTGTCTCATGTAGAGCATGAATCTTGGCTGATAAGAATAGTTAATATTTTTTTAGTGCAGAGCAATTACTTCTGTATGGAAAGAGAGGATTTCTGAGATTTGGGTAGAGAGAGGGATTAAAATATGTAATCTGTGATGGGCAACAATGTGTATATTAAATTAATGAAGTTTCTTGGGAGTTTCCAAATGAGACAGTACAGATTCACATCTCAGGTGCGTCTCATTTCAGCTCTGAGTACTGGCAGTACACATCACATCAAGTCCTCACAATGTACAGACAGGGACACTTGCTGAAAAATCAGTACAAAGATTGTAAAAGCAGTAAAATGAAGGAGAATCAGTACAAAGATTCTAAATGCAGTGGAATGAGGGAAAATGACTATAGTGTCATATGTCTCAAATTGTAAGATAAAATAAGGTACACTCTTACATTGCCATATTAAAACTATCATATTGACACTGAGGTCTACAAACCAAAATTCTGGAGAGAAAGTATCTGGATAAGTCTCCCAAGCAGCTTTTACAGTTGCACGGTAAGATACTTCTCAGTTTGCAAGATGCCAGTGACAGCCTTTTGCCTCAGGGCCATGGGCATAGCATCTCACAGACATAGTCTTTCCAGAAGAACAAAATCCTTAAAATTTAAAAGCCTGCCTTCGACATTTCTTGGAATGTCTAGAAGACTCTTGGAAGTAAGCCTGTGCTGACAAAAACAACAAACACATGCATTGATTGGCAAGGAAAATCGGTAGGAGCTGAACACAAACCTTAGGGATGGTGCAGCCAGCAGCCAGAATACTTTCTGCAGCAAAGGGTCTCAAGGCTGTCTGTACAGGCAAGTGCTCAGGAAGTCACCTCAGTGCAGAGGCAGTCATTACTAATAAGCATTTGATCAGACACCAAGTAATTCTCTGACCATTGGACAGCCCACGTCAGCTTACCCTCAAATTCATCCCACTTGCCTTTCTATATGCTTTCTATTAATTGGCTATATTAGTTTGCAACTGTCAGTTTAGGTTACAAATTGTACTTTTATTTCTATTTGGGAGCTGTAGGAACAAGAGAAACAGAATTTATTCCTGCTGAGTGATGCCTATTGTAACATGAATATTCTACCAGGTAACATAGGCTAAGAATAAAGAGTAATTCTTGGCCAGCATTGGTGCAAGTCAGGCCCCCATTACAAGGATTTTATGTTTTAAAGAGGTATGAGGAGTAGTGGTATGCACAATCAAAGCAGACTACAAAGAGTCTCTTCCTCCCAATACCCATAGCATTTTTTCCTTAATGCTGTTTATTCAAGATAGATGGAGTATGTGGAGATTTGATTTGGTTTTCTTTTCTGTTCAGAAGAAATGTAGATGATCCCTTACAAATTAAAGCCGTATGTTGCCTGCCTTCCTTGACATGTTCTGTGCTGGGGTGAGAGGCGCAGGGGTTGCAGCCTGGCTGCTGCTGCCAGAAGTTTTCCGGAGAACAAGAAATGTCACAACTCTTAAAAGGGCAATTGCAGATCACAGCTCATTTTGTTCAGAAAATGCGAACATTTTTACTCTCTTTTTATTTCCCTTTCTTGAGCAAGTTCTTCTACAGTTACATACAGTGCCTGAAAACACAGACTCTCTCTTGTTCTTCAAACACAGAGAGGCTGATTTAAGGGCCTAAGATGGCAATCCTTACTCCCAGGAGTAGATGTGCTGATTTCACAGATACAAGGGAAAGGAGTAGAGCTTCATAAGGCTGTGATGCAAGGAGAAATTACAAGATGAGCTCTTACTTCTGGCCTCATGACTCCCCATTTCCGCTGATGTAAATGAGATTCAGATCATATTTGCTGCATTACTATTTCAAGATACACAAATTGAAAAGGTGTGGGTGTGTGTATAAGGTGGGGAGATAGAGGAAAGTTATTTTTCTATGTCTTTTAGTGTTGTGTTTATTTTCCATGAACACTATTTGGAAAGTGAGCAGGATGAGATCAGAGCAGGAGTAATTCTCAGCCTGCATTTGCCTTTTTCAGTGGAATGCAGCTTGGTACATATTAAAGAACAATCTTGACTTTCTCTTTAGAAGAAATTTTTTGGCTTTTGCTTTTCTTTATAAAGATAGCTTTAAATATTTTACCAGTGTAAACAGAGGCAGAATGCCCAGCAAGACTTAATGTGCCACAAGAGTCTGCTTGTAAGCACTTCTCCCCTAAATACATTCTTCATTGAACAGGAGGAGTCAGCTGTGTTTTGAAAGAAATTGTTTTTGGAAATTTTAGGTTGTTTGTGTGAAAGGAATTATCTTAAGGATGGACAGGAGAAGTATTCTAGACCTACTTCCAATTCTGCAGCTGACTTTTCTGGTTAGCGTTTCCCCTGCTCTTTGACCCTGGCTGCATAGCAACTACTCAACACTGCAGCACTCTGATATCCCACGTGGGCCCATGATAAACCATCCTTAGCCTGATCCCACAGTCTTCAAGGGAGAGAAAAAGGAGCACTTCATAAAAATATCAAAGTTCACAGTAGGGAATGTTACCTTCAGGATGACAGAAGGTTTTTTATTTCCTATTGTCATGGGTTGTCATTCTGTATTGCTCAAATATACAACCACAATGTTTTGCCCAACTGCAAATATATTCAATCTCTCCTTCCCTAGTATCGATATCAGAACGTTACCTATCACATGACAGTGGGTGCATCTGGAGTCTTTGCTTCTGGATCTTGTGACATCTCTGTTTTTATGGTGACTAATAAGATTGCATCATTTGTACTGGTATTGGACTTACCTATGGAAATCCACACATTTGCCATCTCCAGGGATGATTACTGTAATTTTGCATACTTTCATATGGTATTGCTGGCATTAAGAAAAGTATCTGAGGGTTCCCAGCACTGAAGTCCAGAAGGATAAGCAATGTCACCTCACTGTCCCAGGTCTTCTGTTCCTCTCAGCTGTCCACATGCTGAATACAGAGCCTATAAAAGTTTGCTTCCCTATATTAAAGTGTCATACTAGCCTGGTCCCAGTCAGGTCAAGGATGGCTGGTCTTAGCAGCCACAGCACACTACAGCTGTATCACATGGCAGTAACACCACAGCCTTGAGCCTGCTCAGAGGGAATGAGCCCGTATCCAGGAGATACAGCTGCTGCAACATCTGGCTGACTGAATCTGTAACATCCAGAAGATTCTGGTGTGCTTATGTACTTCTGTATTTTCAGATGAAAATGCTTCATTTTCCCACTTCAGCTCTCACTGGTAGTCACACCATTGCAAACAAGGTTCAGTCATGCCTGTCCTTACATATTCTGCCTGTAAAGTGAGAGAAACTTCATGATTATTCTTCAATTTTCAGAGCTCTTTAATTCATGAAGAAGGATATGCATAAAAATATTAACTCTGAATACAAAGCATTAGGAAAGGGTGGAAAGGGAAAAGATGGGTATCTTGGTTTGAAAAGACAAGTGTCTGCGAAGGAAGGCAAGAGCCTCTTTTGAACTGGAAAATGTAAACCCCCTCCCTTTGAATTATTATAATTTTGAAAGTAAGGGGCTCTTAGGCAAAGATATGGGAGTAGGAATAACAGTTCTTTACTAGTATGTATAAATAAAAAAACCAACCTACAACTTAATAGAAAAAATAAAATAAAATGCAGTAGTACAAGAAAACACTGACAGAGTCAAAATACGACTGGATATCCTGTTGATCTTGGTGCTGGTAGCAGTCCGATTAACTGGTGGCTGCAGCCCTGCTGGCGTGACAGATGTGGTTCTGTTGAAGCAGTGATCCTGCAGAAGGGTGCAGTTTTCTTCTGAAGGATCAGTGGTGATGTAGAACGGCTTGGTCTTCCTTTGGGAATCCAGTGGAGAAAGGCTGCCTGCAGTGTTCCCAGGCTCAGATTTTATCCAGGTAGGAATGCTTGGTTCCTCCCCCTGGGTGGAGCAGCTCACAATAGGATGATGTCATTTTATCAGTCATGCAGTGAGAGTCAATGGCCCATTAACGGAAGATATCCCCTGAAGGGAAGATGAGCTATGGAAGAGATAAGGAGCACTGCCACACCTGGTTTTAACAGATGGTAATAGAATAGATATTTTTGGTTACATCTTGAATTGCAACTTAAGACAACAGGGTATCTAGCTTCTGGCTCTTATGTGTTGATATCTGTTGATGTTGAAATCATTCTTAAAACTCAGGAAGTACTTTGCTGATTGTGATTATTTTGGACATTGTCTGTTCCTCTGCAATTTATTATAGCTAGACAGATACAGTCTAGCTATTAGGATAATTATTAGTATTTCTGCAAAGCCATTATGATTTCTATTTCTATTTCTATTTCTATTTCTATTTCTATTTCTATTTCTATTTCTATTTTCTATTCTTTTTTACAGTTGTAAAGCTTCTTCTTTGAATACATCATGACTATTTAAAAATGCAGGCTGATTTAAATATTTACTTAAAAGTCTTCATTGTGCCTACACTTACATTCTTCCAAGTACATACGTGATGGCAGTTCAGAGTTGGAAGCCTGTATCCTCCTCCTTTTAGCAGAGAAGGGTTGGGAGCAGTTTATCCTAAACTTCATTCACACTGCTGCCATAGCAAGCATCCACCAAACTGGTTTGGGTGGCACTTTTCCTGCCTTCTAACAAGTAATTTCTTTGTGACTTCATAGTGGCAGCTGGCCTGCCATAGAAAGTAGGCTGCCATGAAACCACAGCCTTGAACTCACATCTCTGGGATATGTCAGTTAGCATTGCTTGAACTTTTAAGAAATGCAACAGAACCATGTTCCCATATATTGTGTTCAATAGCAGAAGATGCTATAAAGATGCTTCAAATCATAGCAAGCCTAATTGTGAGCCAGTGTAGCACTCTGAGTACCAAGGACAGGCACTAATTGGTTTTTGCCATGTCTGCTATGCCATTTCTATTACTTTTTTTTTTTTTAATTCACAATGCACTGCACTTGGGATATGGGACTTAAAGGCTTGTCTTATTTGGGGAAAAAGAATGCCAATGTTAAACTAATCCCTTGTGTAGACACTCTTATTTTCAGTTTAAAAATGTCTTTCATGGCATTAGCAAGTTGATTCCTTGCTGACATAAGCTTAATCAATATGAGGCACTCAGCCTGATATAAATTTATCTCCATGATGGCGTTGCACCAATTTTTCTATGTGCCTTTGAAAAACCATTTAGTTAAATAATTTGTTTCTTCAAATTGGCAAGTTCTCACTCATTGAAGATTTGCAGTACAGCAGTGTGGCCAGCTGAAAAATGAATCACTTCAGTAAAATGTAAAGAACTTTTTGCCTTTGTACAGTGCTACCCATTAAAGCTCTCAAAGCTACAAATATCAATAAACTTAGAGAAGCTTTGCATCTATGTTCTTAATCCCCATTTTCTAAATGCAGGAACTTAAATGTAGAGAAATGAAATGCATTTCCAAGGTCAAAAAAAGAGTATGTGGTAAAGTGTTTCAGAACGAGACCAATGACTTTGAATATCCCTGGTCTCAGCATCTTTCAGACACTTTATACGTAAGAAGTACTGGTACCTGTGCTTTCTGGTTATCAGCCCTTTAGAATCAAATTGCCAGGGTTGGATGATGTATCCGAGAATAAGTAGTCTGTAATCTCTGATTTGAGTTTTGTAAATGAAAATCTGACTTCTTCTTCTTGAATGAAGATCTGCTCTTGTAATTTTATCATCACCTTACTAAATATTTATTTCTAGTGGTATCCTCCTTTAGCTATAAACATCGACATTCTAATCTCAAATTCTGAGGCAAAAAGGATATTCTACTACTTATTGTGGCTAAACCTAATAGATTTTTTCAAAGGATAAACGCTTCAAATCTTATGCTGCAAGCAGAGCTTTTTAGGCTAGGAAGAGGACCACAATGACAGTATTGATGCAGTACTATCACCCATTTCTGGCAAAGTGGTTGTGGTCCAAACAACCACTCTGCTCTGTGCTAAAACAAGGATCTTAATTTCAAGCCTTGTAAGTGATGGTCTGGTCACAAACAGAACCACACACTAGCTCTGTTATAAAAAATACAACAATGTCAGGTCAGATGAGCTTGACTTGATCTCCTCAGATCAGGCTCAGTTTCAGATGGAGCAAGTTATGCTATGGTATAATTGATTGAAAGGTAACTGCATGTAAAATAGACCACAGCTAGTATTTTCACCATGGAGTGCTTGCTTACTCTGTTGTTGAGTGATGCTACTAAAAGTTACTGTAACTTGAAACACAGTGAAAAGGCATTTTAAAGTCTGAAAAAAACCATTTCCATCCTTTGTTGTATATCTCAGATTTATACCCTGAACTCTATAATCTGGAATTCAATTATTCCAATGATTTGCCAAAAGTGTGGATACTTACAACATGTTAAGTTACAAAGACCATAGTTGTGCAGTACAAATACTGTCTACAATTACTGCTATTAAAAATAGAAGCTTGAAGCAGAAGCACTTTAAAAATATTTGCAGACCTATCAAAAGTCCTTATTCTATTCCCAGAGTACCTGGGCACCTCAGCACCTCAAAATCTTGTTCTAAAAGATAAAAGTACTGCTTTGTCTCTGTTTTGGAGAAGTAAATCTAAGGCAGAGATTAAAATGACGTGTTCAAAGTCAGGTAAGCAATCTGCGATAGGAAAGGGAATTTAACCTAAAGCTTGTTACATTCTTTTTTCCTGAGGCCTATTTTCCCTAGAAAGCTCTGGGGGGATGTCAATCAGGTTTTTTAAGCCCTCTGAGGGAGATGGTCCCACACCTTACCCACTCCTGTTGTTTCTGCCACAGAGGCACCTGCAGGGCAGGGGCAGAAGCAGAGCAATGTACTGGCCCAGCTGAAAGCTAACAGCAAAGCCCACTGTAGTTCCAGTTGCAGCAATTCCCTTCTCCAGCCCTTGGCAAGGCTGCAGATGTGCTAGTGCCAGCAGAGGGGAAAGGGAAGGAAGGTGTGAGCTGAAACACAGGAGAGGAGGGAATGGCTCCTGTCAGCAACAGCCCAGCTTTAATGGGCATGAAGCAATCATGAAACTGCAGCTCTTTGCACTTTCCAAAGAAAATTCAATTTTTAGTTATTCTGACTTGAAATAAAAAATCTAGTCATAGCTGAACCAGCCGCTGAGATGGCAAATATGGGGAGAAATCCCTGTTGTTTTGTTCCTTCCAGTACTGCAAAGGGAAACTGAGGAGCATGGGAGGAGAAATGACTTTGAGTCACCTTGATGTTGACTCCTTCCCTGAATAGAGGGGCAGCAGGACTTGAGGCCATCATTTAACACTTCTCCCCTGCTATGTATGGCAGGACTGCTGACAACAGATTTGTTTAACATCACAGCATTAGTCCATGACCAACCTATCACCTTAAGTTCTCTCATAGCAGCATGCAAGCTTCTTAACATCGATTCTCTGGCCTGAAAAGCAATCAACATGAGAGATGAATGTTCTGCCTAAGCATTTTTGTATTTATGTATTTACTTGCTTTGTTGCCAGTTTCCTCTCTCTGTCTCGCTTTTATGCTCTAACTAATGTCTCTCTCAGCATGCCACTGTCAATAGTAATTTAAATTACACATCAGACCATGGGAATAGGCCATGTGTTAATATGAAGGCAAACTCCAAGGACACTGGTGTGCAGCAGTCTTGTGACCTCTACCAGTGTGGGTTGCAGAGCACTGTTTTTGAAGGGGCTGTACCCCTCTGCTTGTGTTAGAAGACAGCTGCCTGCCACTGAAAAACTCTGGATGGGGCATATGGACTTAAATTAATTGAATAACCTGTGCTACATCTACTGTAAGTGGATCTCCCAGTGCCACTATTCACACTAGAGCAGCCATTGAAGGCAGAAGAAGCAGTTCTTGGTTAAGATGAAATGGTGCAAGAGGAGACACAAACTCTGCCCCTTTTATGTTGTGGGTAGGAGGCAGAGAGTCCTAACTGTTTCTCAACAAGCCTAATCAATGAAGTTGAGAACATGCCACTGTCAATGGATTATTTGTCATATAACAACAAGCCTAATCAATGAAGTTGAGAACATGCCACTGTCAATGAGTTATTTGTCATATTGTGCAGCAAATCCTCAATGAATACATAAATTAAAAAAGACCTCAATAAAAGAAATTTGACCAGAGGCAGATAGTTAATGATGATTGCCAACATGAAAACTCAGGTGTAGGCTGAGAATTTGAATCCTCAGGATTCAATTTAACTACATTGTAAAATATTTGGAGAAACTACTGGATAAGAACTTAGATATGGAATTTTTAATTAAAAACAAGATTGAAAAACCCCAGCACTTTGCTGATTAGTGTTGGGTGCTTATTTGTCTCAAGCCAGTGAGGGAAGATTTGGCTGAGATTTGAAGTGGAAGTTTTATAGATCCACAGCTTTTAGCATGTGCCCAAATATTTCACTTCCTCTTCCTTTGGCCATATATATACAGTAGACATACATAGACAATGGCACTTGGACTGCTTCTGACTGCACATGAAAATGAGATTTCCTTCAGCATGTACTTTGCTTTTAAAAGGATTATCTCCCACTTTTTTTCCATTTTTATATACCTCAACAGTGTAAGAGACTCAGATGATCTTTTAGGAAGAAGAAGACAAACCATGGGGAGGGAGGTTTACTGCAGCACTTGTGATAACTGCTATTTGACTGTGGTAATGCACGTGACACCTAAAATCAGCAAGAATATCTTGCAGAAGTACCTACCAGCCTAATCCACAAATTCTCTCTGCATGTACATAGTCATTATTTCACTACTTTAGTTTTTTCTTTACAAATTCTGTTTTTCTCTTTTCTTAAAGCAGTAAAGAACCAAGGAACTCAACATCTCATATTTATGTTAACAACTTTTAGCCCAAGGAACATAATCTGCTTTTATAGTTTACAAAGATAGATTCCAGACATAATTTGTTTTCCTAGACCCAACTCTTGGCCTGTATTTCTCACAAGTGGATAATCTCCCAATAAAAAGAAATAAAAATGTCACCCTACCAAATTAATACCTGACATTGCTCATAGCTGAAATTGTTCAGAGACCTCTTTTGCATCTGCAGGAGACAGCCACGACTTTCTCGCTGCTTCTCCCTGACCAACTCTATGCAGCCCACGTAGCATTTGCCTCTGAGCTTGTTATGCTTGGCTTACTCATGTTGCTGTGAACTAATGATAAAGAAATTGGGTGTATGGACATTCCCATTTGTAACCAGAATCTATCCTATCTTATGACAAGGGTCATTATAATACAGACTGTTAGCGTCCATGATGATAGATTATTTCTGTGCCATGCTGGAGGAGAAGAGAGATCTGAAGTTGAAGGTCAGAGCCTTTAAAGAATGAAGAAATGTCTCCTGCAGGTGCTTGGTTTATAATTGTTCAGGACAGAGCTGCTTTTATGAAGATTCTTGTCATAGTAAAGTTCCCAAGAAAAACAGTGTTTTCTGGGTTTTTGGTTGGTTTGATTGGGGTTTTTTTTGTTATTTTGTTTTGTTCTGTTTTGTTTTTTGGTGTTTTTTTTTTTGTTTGGGCTTTTTTTTGTTGATTGGTTATATTTTTTTGTCCTGGCATCTGTTTACTGTCAGTGGACGCCCACAGCTGTAACCAGGAGTATGCCTTCACTTCTGGCCTCTGATGTGAACAGCTTTTGCTCTGGCCCTGGGGAGTTGCTGGGCAGACAAAGCAGTAGGGAGCAGGCAGCACCCCAGGTGATAAAATGTNCCCAGGTGATAAAATGTCCAGTTTCCATTCTGATGTATGGGAAATTTTAAAAGCTTTGATGTCTGAAGGCATATGCACTCCAGCAGAGAAAACTTCTCATCTCATCTCTCCCTAGCCAAGAGTAGATCTTTTCTGTTATATCACAAGCAGCTTGACAACACAACACATAAAAATTTGAGCTATTGCCATATCAGATCATGAACCAGGTTTCCTGAAAGTTGTTATTAAGGCAATTCTTAAGTGAGATAAAAATTGGTAGTTTAATAAGTCTCTTTAGAAGAATGCTAAGTATACGCGAAAAAAGGCTCAATGCAATTAATTGGATTAAACAATTCAGAAGAAAATATATTAATGTAAAAAGTATAATGGAGGAATTACCACATGAATTCTCTAATTGCCTAGATTCTAAAATACATAAGGGTATCAGGGACCTGGCAGACACCAGAATCCATAATTTTCACTATCGTATGATTTTGCAGTAGAAAGCAGAATTAAGTAAACACATTCTTTGCTATTTAATTAAAGGAATGTACACTCTTCTAGATAATAGTCTTGATAGTGAACCAGAAATGACAGCTCTCTTCACACACTCAGCTAAGAAAGTGCAATCATTTCCTCCAGGGAACAGACTGTGGAACTTGATCCCCTTAGTACTAAGCAAGTAGAATATTACACAGCCACCCCACATTCATCCAGCAGTGGAGGTAGAATATGTCCTCTCATTTATGCCTCACCTCACAGTTCTGCTGTGCTTATGCATGGGAAACAGTTGGAATTTGAACTGCTCAGTCAGAAGATGCCCAGTTCTTATCTTAGCAGGGGCAGTGGTACCATGAGACTGAGCGTGCTGGAGCTTTGCTGTGGTTTGGCTCAGAAAGCCTGGTTGTTTCACTGGATTTGGGCAGTTAGGGAAAGCAAGTAAAAGAAGTTAAGGAGAATTAATAAAAACTACATAAAAATTATAAATGGTTCTATCTGAAAAGCTTTTGCGGTTAGCATCTGACTAGAGTTGTATGCCTAGGACTGCAGAGAGTTAATTTTTTTGCGTGTATGACCACAACGCAGCTACAGAGTTGCAGCCCGTGGAACACACAAGTTTTTAGAGTTTCACACCCATTTCCTTTGCACTTTCTAAAATTCAAGCAAAGAATGAGCAGATACCACAGATCAGCAACTGCACAGTAACCTGTTATGCTCTGGTAGCTGATCTGAGCACGCAGTTTCTTCATCCAGTTTCAGTTAAGGTTAGAAACTCTGGGGAGAAGAAACAGCAGATTGTGCTGTGAGCACTTCAGCTCTGTACATCCAGTGCCATGCTGGCTTGCTTTTTGGAACACCAGCTGAAGGAGAGAAACAGTAGCTATGGAGTTCGCAATGGCAGGAGAGGCAATGTATGCAGCAAGCTCCTATCCAAGCAGTTGCTGCTAAACCATGGAGATCCACAGAGCAGACTTGATGACCTATGCTGGCTTTCAAGCCTGCTGCAACCAAGAATTTTAAATCTGGCTGCGTAACATTGCGCGTTAATGCATATGGGGCGTTTTTTGGAAGCTGTGTCCTCTCCCATGAAGATAGAAACTTGGGCTTTAGGGACCACTTTGAAGAAATTAGACTTCAAATAATAGCATAAATGTGGCTATATTAGCTGTGCATACAGCTATGATAAGCCTTGGCCCACTAATCCCTATTGTGTTTTGGTTTTTTTTTTTTAAAGTACAAAATATACTTGAATCACTGACTTGAAATCATCAGCTATGTTGATTCTTTATTGGTTCTACTTATTAGCAAACAAAGTGAGGAGTGGTCAGAAGTGGGACAGCTGCAGGAACAGAAATGGTCGAGCTGTTGAAAGCTGTCAGTGCAAGTACCAGCAAAGAGGCCAAAACAGATACATAAAGGAACACAAGGAGGTTGCAGGTAAGCAGCTAAAGGAATATCTCTACCAGGTTCAGAGAAGGGAAGATCCAGCTCATCCAGCCAACTACAGCGACCTTCATCACTGGTGGAAAAAAATAATGCAGATTAAGGTCAGTTTCAGTGGAAGCAGATGGTCAGAAACAGTGTGACTTCACAGCAGACACAAGCTTTATTGATCAAATTATCACTCCTGGTGACTGATGGGAGGGGAGTAATAAAAGTGGGTTAAAACCTCTGGAGGAAAACAACTGCTTTGGAGTCCATACAATACAGAGGGTGTGGGTATATGGAATTTCAAGTAACTGTAATTATAAAATGTACATGTTAATACTCCTGTAGTGCAGTAAGAAATGTCAAGCAATTGGGTAAGTCCAAATTTGATTTAGGAGAAGAGGACTTGGAATCACACTCATTTTCAATCATGAAGATGAAGGTTGCTGAGAGATGCCTTGGCGAGCATAATTTTGAAAGATCCAGAGCAAAGCTTTCCAGTAAATATAAATGATATGTGATTACTGGCAAATAGGTATGATTTTATGAAAGCATTTTTTGCCATGTTGGAAAATTGTTTTTGTAGACTTGAAGTTAAAACTAGTTCCAAGAAGATGAGATGGCTGCATCTTGGAGAAAGAGTACATACTGTGCTGAAATGTAACATACAGGAAGTTACAAAGAAGTTTAGTCCTACATGTAGTTATTTCCACATCAGCATCAGTTAGTTCAGCATCAGTGGTTCAGTAAAGATAATTAAAACAGTCATGTACCTTAGTCAAAAATGCTGCACAGTAGGTGATGAGATTATGCATCAATAAGGATAATGCATCTACAATCCATATGGGTTTTTTTTTCAAATTCATTATTATTTCATGGACTAAGAATAGTTCCAGTAAATAAGATAAAATTGTGAAAAAGACTGGAGACAGCTCTATCAAATACTGCCATTAGAAATGGAAAATATTTTAAAATATAAGAGACTCGGTTAGGAAATCAAGGCAAGGGATTGACTTTTTAATTAAAAAGATTATAATGATGATGATACACCAGGCCATACCACTACATAAGGAAAAAAACCCAAAAACATTCAAGGCCCAGAATCTAATATCAAGTTCATGACTAGATATTGCATTAAATTAAGCTTTGTTTAATATTGGAAAAATACCAGAACTGGAAAGACCAGCAATGACATAGTGTTCCCCAGATCTGGAAGGACACTCTAGAAAGCCAGAAAAGAAAGGGACCATTTATCTATTTTGGATTATAATTTAAATGCCTACGTTTTCTACAGCCCTAAAATGTATCTGTCTGGCTACTGAAATAGTCATAAACCATCATTACCATAAAAAAACTTGTTAAAATGCCCCATAAATTCAGAAGTTTTTTAAACAAAGGAGTCGATGAAGATTCACGTACCTATATATTTAGCACAGGTGCACATACAACACACACATCTGCACCATAAGAACAGAAAACAGATAAATCAAATACACAGAAATATGCAGAAATATGATGTGCTTGCCATGACACAGACACAAGTCTTCACAGGAGTCTGTTTGTAAGCCAATTTATATTTGAATAATTGAAATAACATCTAATGGAAATTAAATATATACAATAAAATAAATGTGTGTATTCATCTTTATGACAAAAGTATTAATAATACAAAGGTACAATATTAAGTTTGTCTAGGAAAACATCTTGTCCTAGAAAATGTAAGAGCTTTGTGTTCAAAGGATTTAGAAAATAAACTCCCTTTCTGTGGAGCCCTGCCCACTGGGATTTGGCATAAGAAAGAAAGAATTTCTAAGAAATAGCAGGTTTTCTTTGCTGGCGTATTTTTTACTTTGTTCTGAATGGAAAAAACTCGAGCTCAAAAGGCAAATTTCATTGACTGTAGATTTTACTAAGAGTGAGTTTAGCAGGGAAAGCAAAAGAAATCGAAGGATGTACTAAATATGACTGCATTTTACAGCCCCTTTCTTCTTCTTTTGATAAGCACTTAACAGAAGTCTATTCAGTGAAAGCTGACAATTCTTATTTTTACCATATGTACAGATCGAGGATGACAGAGGAAATGTGTATGGCAAATTAGGGTGAACTTTGTGGCCTGAATGTTAAATGAGAGGGCAAATTATGCAGGATATGTCTACCATTTCAGTGCTCTCATTTGTGATGTCTTTGGGCAGGGCACTTTTATAAGACTATCCTGAAGATATTATCATAATGGAATGTTTTGCATAATGGAAAACACAGTCACCTCAGATCTTCTTTTGCATGACAAACCCTTGATTAGAAAAATAATAGGATGGAAATGGAATTTGTGTTTATAAAGGCAGGCATCAGAGCCAAGGAGAATGGAAACTGACCTCAATACACTGGAGAACTCACATAGGCAGATGCAAAACCTCTCTCTTTACAGTAAATTTAGCCTGGAAATAGACTGAGAAACAAGCAGGAGTCATATAAAAGTGTTCTTACAGTGAAAAGTTCCTTATTAACGAGAAAAGTATCTGTGATATGCAAAGGATGTCACATATTTTAAAATGACTCATGGCTCTTGTTATACTGTAAGGTTTTTACCTCTGTGAAAACAAGAATGTTTTGATATTTGACAAAATGATAAGTGTTTTAAATTTTCTATTACACATCTGATTTAGCTTTGGCGATTTACAGTCTTAAGGTCCATTGATGTATGGTTAGAAAACAGAATGGATATCCTGCCTTAAATCAGAATAGCCAGCCATGTACATAATTAGGCACTGGATTATTTTTTCCAGAATTGAATACAGCCATGCTCCTGTACTCATCTGAATTAATGCACACATCTGCATATGTGTTTACAGGATTGCTGCTGATGTGCACATGCCATTAGACGTGTAAACCAGCTGGTTTTGTTTAGTCAGTCAGTATTAATTACAAAGTTTATTCTGCAAACAGAAACATAGAAAAAAGTCTCAAAAGTGTACGATAACGTGGAAGACTCTGTACCTTCAGGGAAATTGTAAAATCAAAAGGTAGATTTTACTAACTCCTTCTTACTATCTAAGAACATAATGTGCTATTACATGACTGGACTTAACATATGTTTAACTTAGAAGACAAAATTATTTCATTACTGTCAGTGATGCTGGGAGCACAAAACAGTATTGTTCTCTGCCAAGACCATATTGCACACAGGTTGAAGTGGATTTTGGGTGATAAGAATTCCATCAGAGATGGTTTACAGAAGACCCTAGTTAAACTGCTTTAAACACCTAGTCTGAAATATAGTACCTGTGAAGACAGTGTTGTGATAGTGGGAGTTCTGCCTGCTGGGAGAGTGTAAGTGCTAATTACAAACGTGCTTGTGCTTGTTTCTATGGCCGCCCTGAATTAAAGAACATTGGCCACTCCTGATATTCGATGTAGCCTGAAAAGAGAATCAGTATATTGCTCTGAGGCACCTCATCTCCGTGTGATAAGGATAACATCTTAGCCTGTCTTTGGTTTTCTGATAGCCGTTTCCTCTCTGTCTTCCTCACTGTGATTTGTTGAGATGATCTTAATCTGATCCAAAGGCTCTGAACACCCAGAACTGCCATTAAAAGCAGCAAGGATGGGTGTACCCAGCATCTCTCAAGATCAAGCTTATCATTTTTAGCTGTAAATATCTGTAGGACTAGAGTTACATGTGTCAGCTTTAAGATAATGTCATGATTTCATTGTGGTCAAATATCTTGAAAAAGGGAAGCATGGCTGATCTCTGCACAGTGTCTGTTCATGTTTATTATCTAACAGTAAACTCACAGCTGATTGCAGTTTGGCCTTTATCAGTTCTTCTTTCTAGCAACATACTAAATCATTTCAGCTTGTTCAGGAACAGATCAATCTTAAGACACAGCTTTACAGAGAACTGACAGATATAATGAACCTTTCTTTTTCAGCAAAAGTAATTTTTCATGTAAAAAATGACACACAAGTAGCCACAACATTCAATATATATATGTGAATAATGGCTAATGAAATAAAAGAATTCAGCTTTTCAGTGCCTGAAGAAAGAGATTTAATACCTGGGTTTAGTAGTGCAGATTTCTTCACCTGGTTTAGAGTGAGCTGTAAATAGGCTGGTTGATTAGAAGACTAAAAAGATAACCCAATTTAATAAGCATACATAACATTCCTACCAGAATCCTCCACCTGAATAATGCAATAGTTACTTTCTTTGAAGAATACTTTGCAATCTATTAGAGAATAAATCTCCCCTCCTCTTCCACAGCAAGAGCATGCCAGCCAGACAACCCCCTGCTATCAGTCTGAACCCAGAAGTACATGTTACCAAATGCTGCTTAATTCACCTTCTCTGAAGTGCTAGCAGTAAGTCTTGGACTGAGGCTGCATACTTAAGGTCTGTATTTGTTACCCTGCTCTGCTTTCCATTAATCGATTACTGACTCAAAGCTGCACTTAATCTATTATGACAATAGTTACATTTGTAAAAAAAACATTCTGAAGTAAAAATCTGAGTTGTAGTAGTCTGTTCAGTCCATGCTCTGAGACTGCTAGAGTATGCCCCTGGGATTATTCCCACAAGACAAACCAAAGCCAGACTCTGTAATGATGCAAATGCATCAGTAATTTTTTTCTATTCTCCCCACTTCCAGTAAGCTCATCCTGAATACCTTTTAGCCAGCCTTAATTTTGGTGTCTCCTCTATCTAGCCCAGCAAGAAACACACAAACAAATCCCATAAGGAAGGGCAGGAAGTTGTGAGAGCTGTTACATGGTTATTGTTACTAGGGAAACCACTTCCTTAGTATTCATGTGTTCAGCAGATCTGTCTGGCTGTGTCTTGGAGTCCCAGGCAATATCATGAAATAAATGGCAACCAGGAAAATAAACCCAAACCAGCACAAAATACACTATAAGTGTCTGTGACACTTAAAATTAAAATATTGTTTTGGTAAATGAAGCCTAAGCAGAAATATCTCCTATAATACGCTTTTATAACAAAGAGGTGTGTGTTGGGAAGAGTATGCTATATTCTATTCCTCTTTTCCTGAACATTAATAAAATATCTGTAAAAGCAATCAGTAGTGATAGTCTAGAGTTAAAATGCTAAGCCCAAGCAGCTACATTTTTGGTTGCTGACCTTAGCTCCAATTTCATGAGCAGTATCTATATCCAAGCAAAAGATGACTAGAGCTTTTCTTTGGAAACCAGACTGTAGTGTTGAAACTCATCTCTAATAACACATTTTCCATGCTCCTACTTCCTAATTTTTTTGTTTGTTGGCTTTTTTAAGATGCAGCTTGTTTTTGAGTTCAGTCACAAAAGCGTGTGACTTACAAAACATCAGTAGAAACATTTCGAGCAGTAGCCCATGCCTCTTAATGTTCCCTGTATCCCTTCTAAGAAGCAACAACTTTCCCAGATTCAGTCAGGTATTTGGGCTAGGAGGCCTCTCAAGAAATCAGCTGTGCTGAGCAGGTTGTCATGTATCTGGTTTATACACAGACGCTCACCACCAGCTCCTTAATTTCCACAGTGATTGGCATCTAACACATTTCATCCTCAGTAGGAATTTCACAGCTGATTAATTGATTTTGCCTTTTATCCATCTCGCTGAAAATCTCAGCTGAGTGATAAAACCTGAAGAGGATACACACACTTTCCGTAGAGTGCTTCCAGCCTCAGGCTGTCAGTTCCAGTGCTGGCTGCATTGCAAACCAGTGCAGTGTTACTGCTCTCCCTGATGGACTCCAGGCACATAGCCAGTTTGCTCATTCACCAGAGGTTTAGTTATTGTTCCTGAGGATCTTGAAAACCCCAAGCCCAGCCAGAAACAACCATCTCAGTAGGTTTGTTCTTGCTTTAGAGTGGAATGAATTGCAGTGGGGAGAAAAAGTGTGCAGCATAACTGAGTATTGCAAAGTTCACCTGCTGCTAGAGAAGGACTTCTCTAAACAGACATTTCAGAAGACAACATACGTGCACAAATGTGACCAGAGTTACAGGCAAGACTTCAGGAAGAATAGTGGTACCTGGTTTTCTGAAGAAATGGAGGTGAGCAAAGCAGCAGAGAATGAAGTGACAATACTTTATTGTGGAGTAACCCTGTCTGATAATAAGCACAAATGATTAACAACTATTTGGGCCTTGCTGAAGCAGGCTCACAAACAGGGTTATGCAAAACAACCTATAAACTGAGATAAAAACTCAGATGGATAAAATAGATCTTATTGATTCTACACTATTAATAAAGATATGCAAGTGTTTAAGGACTTTGAGATTTAGAAATATCCCTGCCATGAAGGCCTGCAACACAGGACAATGGGAGAATCAAGGCACAGAATTAAAATTCAAATACATGTGGTAGCTCATTTTCCTCTCAGCATGTTTGTGTCTTTGCACGATCTCCAGCCTGATCCCTAGTCTACATTATATGGGCTTGTGCTATCCACAGGGTGACCATATGAAACAGATAATTAGAGCCCACTAAGAAGAAACTTTGTCAGTTAGAAATATCCAGCACAAACCAACAGAAATAATCTGCTCATTAAGTATATCCACTGATGGCACTAAATAAAGAGGCACATGTGAGCTACAGCTGGGAAGTTCAGGGAACTAGAATTCATGCAGAAAGAAGCTGTTGGAGAATTACAAAAAACTCTCACTGGTGTCCCAAATTAAAGATGATGTAATAAATATGAAACTCAGTTCCAGGTTTCTTTTAAGAGCACAGCACTAAAGGAAGCAGCTTCTATAGTTCAGATATCTGCATGTAAAGGACAAGGAGACAATGTCCAAGCCAGGCAGTGTGTTCAGTAGGGCTAGGTATGGAATTCGGCACTGAGGGCATGATCTGGTTGGGTTGCTATGGCTCTTCCTGGCCATTTTACCATGATGTCTCATGGGGCAGTAAAAATACATTCACTGTCCCCTCACAGGCTCCCACCTCCAGCTCAGGATGCACTTTAGTTGGACACAGTTGAGAGCTGGAAGCCTGTTTAGAGAAGATAGTTCTATAGGCTTGCTTTATTCATGTATCCTCAGATACTGGCAGCCAGGTTTGGGGTTGGAGGACTGGAAAACTTTTGTGCTGAGAATTAAGGTCATTTTGATGAGGCAGGAGACAACCATGGTGCACAGTAAACCCTGGAAAGTGTTGAGTGCTCTCCACACCTGCATGGGCTTAGTCTCTTGAGACCCCCATGCAGTGGGCAGCTGAGTTCTTGGGGGCATTCATAGGAGCACAGCTGCCCTGCTTGTGGGTCTCCATGTGGCAGAGCTACCCCACACAAGGAAGCTACCACTTCACTTCTAGAGAAACCTACAGTGACAGAGGAACGGCTAAAACCAGACAGTGACACAAGGACAGCCCACATGTGTGGTGGTTCAGAAAAAGTGGCAGCATGGGAAGTGAGGCAGAAAAACTGCTCATTTGTTGGATGAGCAGTGCAGGCAGCAGAGCTCGGAACATCTCCTGTGGTTCTCTGAAGCTGTAGCTGTTGAGAGGGCAAGGGCCAAATCACCCATCTCTCTTGTGCTTTGAGATGTGCAAGTTGGAAAAGCAGACTGACACCCCCCTCCCAGCTGAGCTCATATTTTCAATGAGAGCTTTAATAAGAAGCTAGGTTTGCAGGAGAGAAGAGGATGGGGATCCAAAGGGCAGCCCAGATTTACATGTAAAAATCCTCCAGTGGGTTGTGACATCTCAGTGTGGGTGGAGAGCACCAGGAAGCAAGCAAGCAGTACAGTTACATTGTTCATGGCTCAAAATATCTCCAAGATGTGTACTCATAAGACCTACATTTTGAAGATTAAGATCTGCCTCTGCCCCAGTTCTACTTTCAGTATTCTGAGGAGCAGTGCACAGCAGCTAAGAAGTCTAGTAATGGATATTGATAGTTGCAGGCTGCTGTTCAATCACAGGATGGCTTGCCTGTAACAGGCCAGGAGGAAATCAATGCTCTTGACAGCATTTTCAGCCAGGAACTGCCCAGAAGTCAAACCTGTCAAAAAGCCATTTACACACTCCAAATGAAAACAAAAACAAAGCAGCCACAGTTTTTAGTAACACTGCTCAGAGATCAATTACTATATTTTCCACAAATTACAGAGTGAATGAAATGTTTTCCAGATATATATAGACAATAGCTGTTTGATGAAGGTTTTGAAAAGAGAAGACTTAAGTCACATTACTTTAGAGCCTCAGGTGTTTACCATGGAAACCAGTTTGCTGAAAAAGTCAGTGTAACTGCATGGCTAGTATGACCACCCATCCCTTTGGAGCAGGCTGTGGCTCAGCAAGGGAGTATCTTAAATGCTCCCAAAGCAGAATACAAGGAGGGTGAACTAACAGCAGAGCTGAAGCCAGAGATGGGCACAGACTGTGCAAGGAATCACTAAGTCACAGAAAAATGCAAACACATGTAATGTCAAGTCAAATTTAGTGAGCAAATTCACCTGAAATAAAATGTAGGAAGGATTATTTTGGTGGTTTTGCAATAATTTTTTGCTTTGACTTTTCAAGCAAGACTTACAAATTGTCTTGAAAACAATTTCTGAAGTAATATAAAACAGGGAAAATAGTACCATATGCCACACCAAGTACATCTTCTGAGACTGGAGGCAAATATCCACTCCTTTTCCTACCTTATTTAAAGCTGAGTCTTGGAATCACAGGCCTCCTACCTTCACCAGTGATACTGATTCTAGGTGGGATGAGTTAATTTTTTTTGCTTTGAATATACTTGGAAGCAGAGAATGGAAAATTCAGATGAGTATCCTAGACACCAGCCCAGACCAAAATCAACACCTATTTTCTTAGTCAATGTTCATGAGTTACCTGAGGTTGGGCACATCAGCATTCATGAGAGGCTCTCTTTATATCTCTGCAGCCACAGCGAATTTTCTTCACCACAAATACCAATACCTTCAAGTAGCCAAGAGCTCTGCATCTCTCAACACAGGGAGCAGGACTGGGACGGTGATGGAGCAGGGACACAAGGCAGTGCACACCACCACAGCTTCTGCTGTTGTACCTGGCCAACCCCACAGCATACAGGCTGCTCAGCAACCTTGAATCCAGCAAGAGCTACTTTCTCAGGCAACATTGATTGCAGAAGTTTTGCTTGATCTGCCTGTGTGGCAAGGTTTGGACATCCTGGCAATTTGGAAATTTTTTCTGAGAGGAAAACCTGGAGATTAAGGAGCAGTTGGAGTCTCTTACCTAAAAAGCTAAAGTGCAACAGGGGATATGCCCTCCTCAGTTTTGTGAATATTTCTCCAGTCATCCTGAATGAGTTTATTTTTACATTGCTTCCATGGCCCTTAGAGATGTCTCAGATCAGTCTGAATTTCAACCTGTAAAAAAACCTCCCTTATATGACAAACAGTCTGAAAAACTGGTTTCATGTATATCCAAAAATATTTTTCCCTTTTTCTTTAAAACATTGCCAGCAGTTTTCCTCCAAATAGGACCAGTCATTCATGCAGGTCCAGTTAAAATAAGAAATATTGCTAGTTCTTTCCTGAAAACATTAGTCTGGTTGCTCAGCATTTCTAGTTCCAAAAGCTGTTGCCCAGAGTGAAACTGTTGCCCAGTTGTATTGGGTCTGGCTGGAGCCCATTTTCCCCATAGCAGCCCTCATAGTGCTGTGCTTTGTATCAGTAGCTAGTGAGGTGCTGATGAACACTCGTGTTTTGGCATCTGCAGAGCAGCGCTCACACAGCATCCGTGCTGCCTCTCCAACAATCTGCCTCCTAGCGTGGGCTCCGAGCAGGCAAGAATTTGGGAAGGGACCCAGCCAGGACAGCTGACCCCAACTGACCAAAGGGATATCCCATACCATATGCTCAACAATATCCATATCCCATGCATCTGCTCAACAATAAAAGCCAAGAGAAAGGGGGGCATTTGTCATTATGATGTTTGTCTTCCAGAGGAGCTGCTAAGCACTGAAGCCCTGCTTCCTGGGAAGTGTCTGAACACTGTTGAGAAGTAGAGAATAAGTTTTGTTTTCTTTTGCTTCTGTGAATGACATTTGTTTTTGCTTTATTAAACTGCCTTTATCTTGACCCATGAGTTTTTTCCATCTAATTTTCTCCCTCCCAGAGCTGCTGAGGAGGGGAGTGTGATGGGCAAATGGCATCTATTGAATGCCATCCCACAGTCCTTTTTAACAACCAACATGGGGCACCTTCTTTTTGGTAAACACTGCGCCTTCACTTAGGGGCCAAATTCTGATTAAACTCCCATTTCAGTAGGATCAGGACTGGTCCAAACCACTCAGTTTTCTCTTTCAGACTCCCATAGTGCCTGGTTTGGAGATGGAGGTAGGCAGCATGTTAGGCCCCTACACACAAAGCATGCTAGGCCTCTTTACACCCAAAAGGAGAATTTAGCAAACTGAGATTAGTGTGCCAGATGAGGCCACAGCAGGAAGCACCCTGCAGACCTGCCTAGTTTACTTCCTTACACCAGAAATAATCTTTTTCATTTGCCACCAAGCAGAATAGCATTTAGTCCACTGATGGTCTAAACTTTCCCACAAAGTTTGGAAGTGATGCAGCTCAGAATTTGCAATATCCCACGTCCCAGAGGATTGGATCAAAGTTTAGATGTGGGTGCCTTTGTAGCAGGATTCTCAAGGACAAACATTCAAATTGAGGCTGCTGCTGCAAATGTTTCTAAGTAGGAGTAGAATGTAACTCTGGAGCATCTGAAAAAAAGCCACTCCTTTTCAATATAAAAATACAAGAAAATATGTGTGCACAATTGTTTCTTTCCCCAGAGTGTTATGCATATAATCAAAGGAGAATTACTATGGACTTTGTGGCATGGAGGAATAGAGTTCTCTTCCTTTATGAATGAATAACATACAGCCGAGCAAGTAGCATTTCCATGCATAAAGACTGCTTTTAAGGAGAAAATTAATAGATGGCATCTTCTCTGTAGCAAAACAAGGGTACACAGATCATCTTATTCTTACAGCCAGTGTTCAACATTATACTTAAGAGTAATATTAGACTAAAAAGCACCTAATTTAACTTGAGCTGATTTAAAATGCATCTTGGTGCATCTCAGCTATTGTCTAATCCTCTTGTTTGAGATGTTCTACATTAGTCAGCCACTTTTGATTCATGTGCTAACAATCCCCCTTAAGGCAGGTAAATCACAGACAATGTTCACAATGTGCAAAGTGGCACTCCAGTTCCCACAGACAAAAATCAGTAAACTTTAAATCCCAGAGCCTCTAAACTTATTTTGCATAAATTGCCCTCACAGGAGGGGAGCGGAGATCTGTTTATATGCATCTCCTCTATCAACTTAGAATTCAAATCAATTTTTCAGAACAGTGGGAATGCTGATTAGAGATAAATCTCAGCAGAAAGCAAAGCTTGCAACCAATTTTAAGTACGAACAAATTAAAATGTGAATGACTTCACTTTAACCTCTATGTCTACTTCAGTGTCTTCTCGTTAAAGGTTTCTTAGCACAACAATTAACAGAATGGAGATATATTTTTGTTAAATAATGACATCCTTCAGATGGCACGTTTTCCCTGTAGTACTGAAGTTACACATGATAGGATTTACACCTGTAATGAGAATAGAGTTTTAAGCCTAGTAGCTGTTGATTTTGCCAAGACAACAAATGGGACCTTTATGCTAATGAAAGTTAAGATTTCAGTCTTTCCACTATGATGCAGTTTCTGTCCTCCAAAGATCTTGAGATAGTGTGCTGTTTCAAATGACCAAGCATAAAGAAGAGTTTGGATTCCTTTTTTTGAACTGGAGTACTCAGACAATCACATTCCTTTTTCCCAGAAATGCATATATCTGTATTCATAGCAGACAAAAAAACCTGTCATCACCTCAAGGTAAAAAAAGAGAACTGTGAAAAAATGGTACCAATAAAATCTGTAAATACGTTAAAACACACAAAATGTAAATTTCTCCATTGGTAAACCACACAGCTGTGGCAACTTATATAATTACTAAATTATAAAGCTATCAAAGTTGACTTCCTACTCGCATAAGCCATCAACATTCACAAAGTGGAATCTAGACACAGCTCCAATCTGTGTTTAAACTGCTGTCTCTATCTTAGCAAGCCAGCCTGGACAAAGTCCAAACGCTACTGAAATCAATGCAAAAAGACCAAAAAAAAGATTATTTCAGGATTTCCAGGATTCCAACAGACTTCAAACCAGATTAAAACCAGATCTCCCCTGCCTAAATGGTAGGATGAGCTATTAAGTCACTTTTTTCTTAATGGTAGTCCAAATTTACCAAGTACCTCCTCCAACCAGTGAAGCATGTTATCCCCTCTTGGTAGGTTTCATTGCTAATAATGATCAGTAATTCATTCCAGCATAGGAAAATGTTTTCTAGAAACCGTTCATTCCAAACTAAAAGCAAAACCATGAACATTGAAATATGGTGTCTAATCTGAAATACTGAAATATCTGGAGATGGCAGTTTGGAGAGTTTCATGACATAAGCCCTTGGAGTCATTGACCAAAATAGTCAATGATTTCTGGCATCTAGTGTCCCATAGCTGCACACACTGGAGAATTGCATTGGCTTCTGGCTCTGTGGCAAAACCACAAAAATTCTTTTAAGTCTCCAGCCCTACAGTCATTCAAATGGAATCCTGTCACTGGGCTGAGAAACCTGAGCTCTTGGCAATCCACAGGTGAAGGAAGTTAATTGAAAGATAAGTCTTTCTCTCCTGATAAATCAGTGGGTTTCAAAGGTGCTGAATAGCCTTACTTTGTTGGGAAAAACTTCCAACTAGCTCTAATCAAACAGTCCCAGATTAAGTTAAGAAAAGCGATTTAATTAAAAGAAGGTGCAGGGAGAGCTCTGGGGGATTTGTGAAACTGCTGAGGGACACCTCAGAAAAAGAAAAAAGTGTGTGTGCTGCTACAACCCAAATTTCTTTGTTGGGACAGTGTAATACCGAGGTATGAAAGAAAAATAATCAATGTGGATTTCCCTGTTTCTCCCCTGCATCACATCCTGCAGATCAGAAACAGGGCAGACTGATCATCCGTTAATCAGTTGCTTAGGTGATTACTACCAGAGAACAAAAGAGATCATATGTGTGGAAAATAAACCAGGCACAGATTTAAGAGAGATTAAACAATACATTTTCTTTCTCTCTGTAGTAAATGTCCACATTAAAAAAAAAAAAATCCACCTAAGGCCATTTTTTAAACTCAGGCTCCAGAGATATCTTTAAAAGCATTTGGATGTATTTTTTTCTTTCTGTATTGAAGAAATTAATAAAAGAGCAGCATCTGGGGCAAGTTTGAGTTCGATATTGTGTTCTACTGATGACAAACTCCAATTCCATCTTCAGGTATCACACACCGGTCCAAATCGTAGATGCTGCAGCAGCTCCTTCATGGATCTATCTGAAGGCAGATTAGGGATTTAACACAATACACTACACAAGATTGAAGGTGTTTCACATGAACTGATGGATGTAGCAAAGCGCTTTCAGATGGGCTAAAACGGTGGAACAGGCTGCCCAGAAAAGTTGTAGCTGCCCCATCCCTGAGAGCGTTCGAGGTCAGGATGGATGGACCTTTGAGCCACCTGGTCTAGTGGAAGGAGTCCCTGCCCACGGTCAGGGGATAATCTCCAAGGCCTTCTCCAATCTAGGCATTCTACAATTCCGTGAAACCCTGCAGGTCACACCGTTTGGATGGCTGTGGGAAAGAGGCGAGGTCGGGGCTACGGTCGCCCGCGGCCCCAGGGACTGCGGGGTGCCGAGGGCCAGGCTGCGGCAGCTCGGGACGCCGTGAGGGAGCTAGGGGCCTGGCTTGTCCCAGCACCCCGCACTCACTCTGCCCGATAGCCTGGACCCGTGGCTGAGAGCAGGAAGGAGACCCCCACCCCCCATTCATAGCGGCACTTCCTACAAGCTTCGAAAAATCTCAGTGAGAAGCCAGACTCTCCCCGAACTCGCCTCTCGTGGCCGCACGGCTGCTCCGCCGCGCCAAACCCAGCGGCGGCCGCACCCTGCCCAGCTCGGCATTTAACTCGCCTCCCGCTCCGCAGCGCACACTCCCGTTGGTGCCAGAGTTCCCCGTCTCCTNGGCCGCACCCTGCCCAGCTCGGCATTTAACGCGCCTCCCGCTCCGCAGCGCACACTCCGGAGCTGTTTTTCGCTCACGTTGGCGCCAGAGTTCCCCGTCTCCCAGCGGGCGCAGACATAGCCCAGGCCTGCCCGGTCCAGTTCCCGGCCCTTTCCGCCCTGTGCGGACAGTCCCGGCACGTGGGGGTCCCCGGCGGTCCCTCGGCCCACGGGCAGAACCGGGCAGGGCAGGACGGAGCTTCATTTGTGGGACTGCCCACCGGGCTGCGGTCCTGCCTCTCCACCGGCCCTCCCCATGCCGCCGTGTACGCGGCGCCTGTGGGGAGCGAGAGCTTGTTGCCACACACCGGGCACCTCGGCGGTGTCAGCACAGCCAGCACACCTGAATGTGCTTCTTGTTCCTTCCTGGCACTCCCTCCTACCAGACAGATTCCTGCAGTCAAAACATTTCGGTGCAAAGTAGCTCAGCAGCCTGAGCTGCAGGTGCGGGAATCACCGGGCCTAGTGTTTGGAAGAGTGCTGTGGTTTCTCACCATGAAGTTCCTGCAGAGGTAAAACGGCCCTGTAAGGGGAAGGGGCTGGGAGATCCCATCAAGTGAGCAATGGATGGTTTGGTGGTTTTAAGACACAGCACTAAAAAGGAGCAGGAGACAAAGTTGCTTTAACTTCAGTCTGTCATCAGGCCTTCAGTAAGAGCTGATGTTATTCCCAGGCTCTGGCTCCTTTCTTTCCCTGGTTAAACTGTTGGTTCCTTCAGCCCACCTGGCGCTGCTGCCAAACAGGTTTGTCACAAGCATCCTCTCCCAAAAACTGGGTATTACTGTTTACTTTGGCAGCACTGTGGTAGGGAATTCTGCTGGCTAATGCTGCAGAAACACACGGGGGTGTTCAAAGCTCTGTGTTATTACAGGTGATGAATGTATAGTACACTTCCTCATATTTAGGGGCTTGTAAGGGCTCATCTGAAACCATCTGAGATTCTCCCCTTTCCTTTGATCAATTGGTTGTCCTAAATCTAAACTGCAAGTGCTTGGGGAAAGGATATCCAAATGTCACTTTCTTATATGTGGGTCATAAAAGAAAGGCCCAGTGAGCAGTAGGGTGAATATTTTTGAAATTCCTAAAACAAGAGAATTTTCTAAAATACCGGAACTTGCTTGTGACCATGTCCTAAGCACTGCCAGGTTCATGACCTTGCCCCCCAATGGCACACATATCTTTCTCATGCCCGCTCTCCTGCTTCCTCCACCTCCAGTCTTGCTGCACTGACAGATGTATCCAAAAAGAACAAAAGATCTTGGAAGAGTGAAGCTATGGAGCAGCAAATCCTCATTCTAATCTCTTGCTGCTGTCTCTGGATTGGCAGAAGAGTAGGGTACCTCTCTTCTGCCAATCCAGAAATTACAGGTTCCTGCTATTCCAGATTAGTCACTCCATGTGCATGAGTGCAAACTAAACAGCCAGCAGCGAAAACACATACATTGCCCCAATGCAAACAAGCATTTCTGTTTGAGAACCTAGTGGATGTGGAAGACAAGAAGTGCAGCTCTTCCTGATTCACATCCCCACCAGGGAGGCAGTTGTGTTCCAAAATGCCCTGTGTGCAGTTGCTGTAGAGTACAGCCTTCCATGCAGAAACTCACTTCTCCTTTGCTGTCTATATTGTGTGTTATGGGAAAAAAAATGACATTATAGAAGAATGTCTGAGATGGTCTCTGGAAGTTGTGTCTCCTGCTCCAGCCAAGTGGCAGTTTATGTTTACAGTATTTCTCAGTGAATGGTGGTACATGCAGGTTTTCCTGCTCCACACTGACATGACATTTGGTCATGTCACACTGACATGACAATGAACAGCTCTTCAGAGTCCTGTTCACATTGCACAACACATTGGCATGACTTTGGAGCTGTCTGTACTGTGAAATGTGACTTGTTTTTAACACAGAAGTTACATTTTGTCATTATGAGAAACTGTTCAGAAAAACATCTTGAATTTTCAGGCTTCACCAAACACCTAGTAAAATACTCTTTCAAATGTTTTTGCCCATGCAAAGTTTTGAAAATAAAAACCCAAATATGTACCTTGGGTTTTGGGGTGTGGGTTTTTCTTTCTTCTCCTTCTACAAAAATATGGATCTTTACATCTGAATGGTATATTCCTGAGCTGTGTATACATACAGCTCATTTCTTTGATGCATGTATATCTCTGAGCTCCTCAGGTGAAAGCTGGGGACAAATGTATAATTATCTGGATTGTAAGATTAACACCTACCCTTGTGACACCTACACTGTAGTCCTAATTCCATTTGAAAGGTGAGGTTGAAATGTTTCTATGATATAATAGATCTCCTTAGGCTTCAAGACATTACTGGGATATACAGCACTGCAATATCTGCTATAGCACTTAGAGCTGTTACGTCTTTTATGTGGTCACCATATGGGTCCTTGAAAAATTAATTTTAAAATGTTTGATTTTAATTTAGCAGTTCTTTCAAGGTAGTACAGCCCCAGCAATCACTACTGGGTCCTTTGGGAAACAAGAGAAAAGCAAAAAAAAGAAGGAACATTTCTGGAATCACTTCTTGTGCCCAACTTGGTATCAGCTGGCAGAAGCAGTAACGAAGGGGCTGCAGGACAGCTCTCAGCTATTATTGTGCCTGGCTTGCTCTCAGCATGACTCACTGCAGACAATATATAACACCACTCACAAGGGAAATGAACAGTAAATACTTGGCCCTGGATATTTTTTTTAAATCTCTTCTGCTTTTTTATTTGTTTGGGTTTTTTTTCTCTCTTTCTGATTTGTATCCCTTTATCCTCACCCATGTGCTATATAAGCCTATCAAATCTAATGTCCATAACACCACCCCCCACTGGTAGCAGCAAGCCCTTCTGCTGCTGTAGGGTTTACTTTGCACAGGTTTACAAGGAGAGGCATTATTGAGAAAATGTACGTGTCAACCCAGTGGCACAGGGTTGCTCCAACACTTTCCCTCTGGTTTTTCTTTTCTTGGGGGAGGGGTGGCTGCTATTCCAGCTAAATGCATCCCTTGCTTTGCTGTAGCAGGCAGGCTAGCTTAGGAAGAAAACCTTGGGGCTAAACAGGCTAGGAGTGCAGCCAAGGGGGTCAGGAGACAGCTTTAAGGATTATACTACATAATTAAAGGCTGACTCTGAACATGCTTCCTGGTACTCTGTATTCAAACATACAAACCTTTTTAGGTAGTAATTCTTGGTGCTCATTTGTATCAGAGGTATTTGTAGGTTAAAGCTGCCATACAGGTTGTGAGTCAGAAATACAAATTATTCATCTAGACTATAAAAAGGCAACACCTTCCTAAACCTGCCGTAGCCAGTGAAAACTGAGGCTAGAATATAAATAGATGAACACGCATGTGTTCTCTTAGTTTGTTTTTGTGCAATGCCTTCTGGGTGCAGCTGATGTCATTCTGCAGCAACTTTATAGATTGAAAATGAGGATTCTTCTCCTGAAGTGCTCTGTGATCAGAATGGGGCCAGAACATTATTCTACTGGATAAAACCTGAAGACACTGAAGACCCACATTCAAGCTTATATTGTGCTAGCTCCAAGGAAGACCCTTTTATCATCAAATATTTCCAATCAGCTGGAGCTGAGACTATAATCTAGGTCCTCCATTATTCATATTCTAGGCTAGGGCTGCTGCCTTGTCAGCCAACACAGTATGAGCACTTGCTCTCCAGCCATCCCCCATCCCAGATCAAAATGACTCCTACAGACTCTTGTGTTTGCTAAAACAGCATATTCTGACATTTCAGGCAAATATTCTAATGAAGTCTATGCAAACTGCATCGATTTAGCATTCATTGTCTAAAAATAGGTCCTAGCAAGATGCTGGTACCAAAAAATGCTAGAAGCAATGGAAAGAAGGAGAAAATACTGAACACACATATGGATAATATATAGTGTGAGCAAGCACTTCCTGATCTAATGCTAACATCTGCAAATAGACAGAGTCAAGGCACCATACGCTTACTGACTGAAATACATAATCAAGTATGAACAAGGATAAATCACACTTCCACATCAAAGTTGTGAAAAATGTGTATTGTATGTTTTGCCTGATTTTCTACCAGAATTATCAGTTTTTATTTCAGGAGAAGTTCCAATAAGCCAGACTTCATCCTCTATACAATGATATATTTAAATTAGACCTGTTGGTTTGTTGTTTTTTCTTCCCAGAATACTGTTTTTTCTACTACTTTGGTTAAATTCCAGTGTGCTGTAAAGAGGTCCCTTGTCACATATATAACAAAACGGAAAGACACCGAATCATCAACTTACAATTACAGACAAATGTGAAGAAGCTTGCCCTGTGTAGTCAGCACTGCCTTGTGGTTTTGATGAAGCTCATGTTTGACTGCATCAGTGCCTAATCTTTTCAACATATTGCTGTCTAGTGTCTGCCTGCTCCCAAGTACTTTTTATTCCTTAAAAATCTCTTGTTTACAACCATTTTGTTGTTTGGTTTTTTGAGAACAAAGAGGAAAAGAAAGGCTTTATTCCTTGGGTTAGGTCTAGATCACATATACAAAGGAAGGAGAGATTCTGCTACACTTTATTCAATATGATGTTACAAGAAAACAACAGTTACAGCTGACAAACCATTACATCTTTCATAATACAGACAAATTACAAGGTGTAACAAATAATGCGACATTTATTTTACTGTACTGCTTACTATGCTGTTCTTCTGAAGTATATATATATTTAATTACATTAACATTGTTTTCATGTACCAGCCCTCCCCTTTTTTATTTGTTAAAAAAAGAACACCTCTTAGTGCACCATACAAAAATCTGCATGGAAACTGGCAAGCAGGAATTTTGTATGCAGCACCATTGAAATGCATTTTGGGGGATGGGAATTATTAGTGCATCCTTTACTTTTAGATTTTTTGCTTATGTGAAAAATGCAAGGTAGTAACGTACAGTCACTCCACCTAAATGCTGGTAGGGGAGAGTATTGTTATGCTCAGTAATGCAACCAAATTCTGTTTATATGGGGTATCTGCATTTTGCTCCTTAGTCTGTACAGCCCAAACCTTTTATATAACAAACATACAAACCCAGTAATATTCAGAGATGAGTATTTTGTATATGAGCATTTCAGAGCATTGATGACACATTTGGTTGTACTGATGCAGGGTTGTACATAACCCACCAACCCACAGGGTATTTATTTATTTATCTTACCTTCTCTTCACAGGAGTCTGAACTGCAGAACCCCTATGCTCCAAAGAGAAAGCAAAACCCCCTGTGCCTCTGTCTACTGCAGACTGAATTTTCACTGTTGTACTGATGACTTATCCTAGCCATGGTTCTGATTAAAAGTGAGAACTAAAAGGACCCCATACAGTAATGTAATGTCAGAACTATTGGAGCGTCCTGTCTGGGGTGGTGCCTGCTGGGTGTGGATTAGAGTTGATCTGAACCCAGCAGGAGAGAGGACTGAGCAATCTCCAGCTGGTTGACTTGTAAATTTAGGTTCTGTGAACTTGAACTTGTAAGGACTCTCTGCATCAAGCAGACCATATCTATCACCATCTTCCCTTCTCCATTCACTTAATATTAGATCTCATAGAGAGTCAGAACATGCCTTCCCACTTTTATCTGCCTGCTCTACCTGCTCCCCTGTCACTGCTTTCCGATCTCGAAGCAAAGCTACATCCTCTCAAGTATCACCAGGACAGATCTGCTGCATCTCAGCCAAGTGGTAGGAAAATGCAAGTTAAGCTGCTGCTGGCTCATGACTGAGCCAACCCCACAGTTTCTACAGGACTGTGTCCCAAAGACTATTGGTCACTGAAGGCAGCTTTTGACTTCAACATTGTGACAATGTTAACAGTGTGAAACATCACATTCCATTCACCCATAGCGTGTCTGAAAGGCTGGGCTTCTACCTGTCTCTTTGAAGATTCTTTGGGGAACTGATTTCAGAAGGATAAGGGAAAAAGAGAGTAAGACTACTGATCTTTGCTGAAGCTGTCTCAAGAGTATTGATAGGGTTTAAACATTCCATTCTGCAACACTGAGAAGAGCTGTGGTGAAAACAGCTGGAGAGGTGGGCAGCTGTCTGGGAATCATTACTGATGGGTATTGGGCTAACCATGCAGGTAAGGACTCTGCTGGAAGGGGCAAGAGGGAAATAAGGTTGTAGTGTCAACAGTTAGTCCACTGGCCAAAGAAGCTTCTACTATCTCAAAAAAAACTTGGTATTTCCCAGCAGATTTGATTTACAGCAGATTAATTTGCAGTGCTCATGTGAAAAGCACTATCCTGCTGAGCCTAGGTTGCCTTGGTGCTGGGAGAACATCCCCAGAGCCCAGAGTCTCCCTGGGAGAACAGCAAAACCAAGTCACCACAGGCAGTCGGGGTGCCTGGAAAGTAGGTGCAGAAGTAAGAGACCCTGGTCACTTCTTAATGTTCAGTAGGTGAGATAACTTCACTACTGCTGAAGATTAAGTTGCTATTTAGAAACCTAGATATTTATGAACTTTAGTTCAGATAATTAGTTGAGCTTTAATATTTTTGGATCATCTTTATTTCAGTGGTTGCTTAAAAGTGGGAATGGGGCAGAGAGGATAATCTCACGCACACATGTGTGTTCACACACATACACACACGTACATACCTTAAGCAAACACTGTATGTGAGTCACTATGGATAGTAATTGGAAGTGCTAGGCTTGTGGGAACAATTGGGGAATTAATCTCTATATTAAACCTTCAGATGGTTAGTTGAGCAGTGTAATTGCTTGCCTTCAAATTTAAGCTGTCAAGTAGAAGCAACTAGGAAACTACCCTTATATTCCTAATCAAAATCTTTGTTACATTTTCAAAAATTCTTCAGATTTTGCAGCAAGTTTTTTTTTCTAAAAATAGCTAATTTTAATCATCAAACTGCACACAATTTAAGTAGCAAAGATAATGTATAAAAGACTTTTCTCTTACAAAAAAAAACAAAACATGAAACCCAAACAAACCATGTCTAAGGCAGTTTCAGTGTGTGATAAATTCAAAAGTTCAGTGGTCACTTTTCCCCCTATAAACACAGGGGAAGAACTGTAGTAAGTTCTAAATAGGATTGTGACTGAAAGTGGCTTTCAGATGGCTTTTAGCAGATCCTGAAACAGAGATGTCATTGGGGAAAATTGTCTTTTAATGGCTGTGCAAATATTGAGAATATTTCCATGGTTCAGTTCTTTGAAAGTGTAGACTCCTGTCCTAGTTCATTAAGAGACCTTTTGTAGCTACTTGTGCATTCAAGGATTTGCCTTATTGGTAGTCTATTTCTTATTAAACACTGCTGGAGTTTAATAAGATGGAAGTAGCACAAATCCTTTTCCTCTCCTTTTAAACACTGAAAGTTAACCAAAGCGTTATCATACTTCCTTAAAATGTAATTCAATGCATCCAGCAAGCAAAGGATGTAAAAATTATATGTAGAATAATACTGCCTAGCAAGTGCTTCTGTTTGAGCAGGACTATAACTCAACAGTGATTTTTGCACCATACCCTGCCCTCTCTGAATGTAAAGTTGTAAACAGGGCAGTTTTTTCACACCCCTGAACACAATGCTCTCCCCATCCAAAATGTAGCAGGGGCTTCCTTTTCTAAAATCACACACACAACGTAGTTTCTTGCAAAGTTTGCATTTGAATGATTCATTCAGAAAAGCTATCTAAAGACTAAGGGTCATGTAGTGCCTTCCAATCAGCTCAGAATACCTATGGAAAATAACTCAAAAGGTGCTTTGGTGTGGAACAGCAAACAGTCTGGGATGAGGAGAGTTCTCCACCTTGCTTTGTACATGGCAGAGTAACACAGCAAGATTTAATGGCTCGTTGAAAGGAAGTTTTTCTGTACCTCAATATCTGCCTTCAATTAAACAGAACAGTTTCATCATCACTGTTTTCAAGAAAATATTCCAAAATGTAACTAGTGTGAGGGAAAACATAGAGATGTTAGCTAAGACCTGGAAAAGAAAGATATATTCTTGAAGGGAGTAAAACCATAAAGAATTCACTGTGTTTCTGTCAGCTGCATACATCTCATCATTTTTGCTCTGTCCTTCTCACAGGCCTATTTTGAAAACTGGCATGCTACATAGCCTAAGCAGAGTAACCAAATTTAGAGTACTGAAGTAAACATGCAATTATTGCCATGTTTTTAAATGGATATGAATGGTCTGAAGGGATAATGAAAAAAGAAATAACCCAACAACACTTGAGGAAGAGTGGCCAGGTGCTGTAATTGTCAGCTGATCAGACAAGTTGGGTTTGCCCTGGGAAGAAATAGTCTTCCCATTGGTTGCAAACTATGCACAACCCTCAAAAAAACCTACACAGTCCCTTATGCCACTGTTGGCTCTTTTTGTACAGTTGTTACTGAAGAAGTGTGAACACCAAATGTGTTTGAAAGTATTTAAGACATTGCTGGTGAAAGCATAAAAATCCTTACAAAGATGTAGCGCTGCAGTGGAAAATCAAACAAAATCAAACACAAAAGACTGAAAGAGTACATGCCGTGTATCAGTAAGCAAAAGCTTAATCTTCACATAGTTCTCTGAAATCACAAGGTATCCAAATGCGTGCAAGGTTTTAAATAAATTGCAGGGAAAAACAGGGTCTTGCCAGCTTCAGTTTTCTTTTGAATGAAATCCACCATAGAGACAGAAAGGAAACAGGCTGTGGTTCCTTCCTGGTGTCGGCCTCCTCATTAGGTTTTTGTTTCCCTCCTCCAACCTGGTAAATTTAATCCTGTAAGGAAACAATATAAATTATAATAAGCCTCATGAATTGCATTTTAAAATGTTTGGGTTTCTTTTCACTTGGTAAAAGTTAGGTTAGGCCAAAGCCAGTCATGAAGATGCCAGCTCAGAGTGAAGGGCAGATTTCCAAGGCATGTTTAGAACTTGTATCTCAGGAAAATGACCTTAAAACACCATTGTTTCCAGGGTGGTCATCTAAGTGAGATATATTGATCTATATTCATGTGTCTGTTCCCCAAGAGCTAATCTTCATGGGTGCCATTAGCACTGACATTCTCCATGAAATTATAGACAGCTGTAAACAGTCATCTCTTCTAAAGGTGGTCACACCCCCTGAATGCAAAATAAGGTTGCTAAAAATGCCTGCAGAGCTTCAGGAGTTTACAAGCATTTTTTGCCCACTTTCTCCCTAGTGATCTCCTTCATAACAATGATTAGTTTTTGAAAAGGTCTCATCATATTTTCTTCCCAAGAGTTGTTTGGGGCACCCTGAGACAAATCACAAACCTTTCTGCAAACATAACCAGGTTATGGAGCTTCTTGGTGTGCTGTGTCTAAATGTATTCACCTTTATTTCAGTGTATTTCTCTTACTAGGCAGATAATTGAAAACTCTCCTTTCAAATATAAAAATAAACACAATCAATATCTTTACTTATGTTGTCTTTCACTCTACTGATGTAGAAGCTCAAAGCAATGGCCGGACTTGCACGAAGGTATCCTGATATTTTTGAGGTTTACACAAAACAGCAGGCAGGCTGCAAATGTGAGACAGGAAAGCAAAAGTATCCAATAACTGCAAGAAGAGCCATGTGAAGGGTGAATGAAGGCTAGATGAACTGGATGAACTGAAGCCACTGAAATTATTTTATAATTAACATATTTAACTATTAATAAATCTCCAAGTAGAATTCTGAGCCAAGTAATAAAATGAGACTTTCTGAGAAATTCTGAAAATATATTTGTTATGTTCTCCAAGACTAGAACTACAGACCTTATACATTTTTAAAATGCTGTTGCAGGAAGACAGATGTGAAGGAATTTCATCTCTTAAAAAAAAGAATGCTGAAATATTCATTGAGCATGGAACTGGTTTGTATTAGCATGTCCTAAAACTATTTAAATCAAACTGGATGCAGGTGCCAGTGAATCCAGTCTAGCCCTCATTTCAAAAACAGGAGAAAAACAAGGCATTTGTTTTGAACTGCAGTTTCAAGCATAGCATTTTAATTGTGGCTTTCAACAAAATGGGGTGAAAAAATTTCATCCCAATGTCTATGCATTATCTTAACTTCCATAATTTCCAGGATCCCTGTCATGATTCCAGAGAGCTCTTCTGTTCTTTAAGAACCAGGATACCTGAACTGGATTAACAAAAGCCTTTTCTTAAGCATCTTGGGCCTTCTTGGATCTTGGTCTACCACCTTTAGAGTCCTTCTTGGGTTTTCTAAATGCATCTGGAGTTTGTGTGGACTGTCTACTCCACATGAAAGTCCTACTTTCCCCAATTTCTAGAAGCTTGGCTGAAATGTCAATAAATTTTGCTTCAAGGAATACATTTGAGCTGATGCATTTGGTTTACCTTCAAAAGCTTAAAAAGAAAAGCAGTGTCTGGAACGTGCTGAGATTCACAGCTGCTCAGTGATGAAACACCAGTGATGATATTCCCCAAGTTCCAGATTTCCCTTCCTACATAAGCACTTTTTAGGGGTGTTACTTTGGGGGCTCCTTCTTGGAAAGAAGCAACTGAACTCCCAAAGCTCCTTCCAACACTGAGATTGCATTTGCCCCCACTGCCATCTACACTCCAGTTGTAGAAAGCAGGCTTACAGTTTGAAAGCTGCATCTGCCCAGATCCAGAATAGCTGGCCTGATTTCAGGCTAAGCCCAAATTACTGGAGTTCCAGAGACTGCCATAAGCAGCAGAGACTCTGAGACAGGTAACAAAATTATAAGGATAGAAAAGTCTCTGGATGGATGCTTTTCCAGTAGTTATCAAATTGTTCAGAGGGTCATTGCTCATTTGAGAATAACTGCAAATTAATTGCACAGAACTTTTCCTTTCTTTCACTGGACTTTTGGAAATTTCTAAATGAGGTAAGTATCACACTTCTCCTAGGATTATGTTACAATTTCCCAGTAACAATACTACATGATCCAGTTTCAAGTTTGGCTGCGTAGGCAAAGCTGATGACACATTCTCCAGGATAGGGTCTGAGCTTGTGGAATGGAGAATACCTTCATTAGAAGCTTAGCACTTTCAGAATCAAGCCCTAGAACATTAAGGGATTCTTTATACATGAATAAACTGAGAGGTGCTACCATGTAACACATGGGGAAAATAAAAAATCTTTGCACACTGGCAACTACTGCCAGCACCAATGCAGGCTACAGGCAGAACACTGAAGACTAAGAAAGGGTAGCAGAGGTTACAAGTTTCCTGCTCTGGTCCAGTATAAGGCAGATCACAGTTTTAAGATCACAACTCTACCAGCTCCAGCTTTGCTGGATCCTGCCATGCCAGGGCTGCAACTGGTTTCTTGTGAAGCTTAGAGACTGTATGGCGGGCAACATCACCCCCCACCTTCTGCACAGGCTCCAGATTTAAATTAGATCACTGGAAAAGAACGTGATTTGATGCCACATTTCACTAATAGTTCTGCCTGGGGAAAGCTAGAAGACACAGTACAGCTTGAACCAGGGAACAGTATGGTGATCTCCATCTCTCTGCAGTGTTGAAATGTGCAACATGCCTGATTTGGGAAGCCAGCCTGCATGACACCACTGCCAGAATGGGCAGGGTGTTCTGAGGTGGAGCCCTCAGCTCTGCCTGCTAAGGTGCTTCTCCTGTGTATAAAATCTTTACAAGACACAAGAAGTGTGGTGGTTAGGAGTAGATAATGTTTACATCTGAGTCTCTAATTCTGTGAATGTGTATTGTCAATTCAAAAGTGGAGTCAACAGGTGAAGTCCCTTCCCCTGCCTCAGAGAGCTGTCATGGAGTGCCAGCTTTCTCTTATGCTGAACACAGATATGCCACTTGTCAGAAGAGTGCTGTAATCACTGTGCACTTTCTCTTCACATTCATTTTTGCTTAAGATGAGGCATCAAATTGACAACTCTCACAAGCCCTAGAAAGAGGAGAGCATTTCTTTATCCACAGCAGGAAATCCACAATTAAAAACCAAAAAAATTTTAGACTAATGTGAACCAATCTTTTTATTAAGAAAGCATTGTTTCTTCAGTGAGCCTCTTGAACTGAAACATCAGTTGTTCATACAACAAAGACCCAAGGCAGAGCACTCTACATAGTGTTGCCATTCAGTTTCCAGATGGCTTAATATTCCATGTTTGTATTTTTAAAGATCTATTTTAGAAATATCCTTGCTTAGAATTTATGCATTTCCCTCAGCATACAAATCAGAATTATGCCTGGTGACTTGGCAGATTATGTTTATGGCCTCTGGTCACAGCTTTGCTTATAAAATTGTAAATTGTTAAGTGGAATATTTATAACTTGTGATTTCCCAAGAACAAAATAGGGTTCTTTCATATCTCCTTAAAAACCAAACCAAAACAACAAACCCCAAACAAACAAGCAACAACAAACCCTGAAACGTAACAGACTGCCTTTAAAATGAACTTTTATCACCACAGATTCTGGTACTTCTGGTTTTCATGACATCTCTACTAAACCTAATAGCTTTCTACAAGTAAGTTAATGATGTACTTGAAATATTAAGTGATTTACATGAAGTGACTAATTTCTGTGTTTGTTACCTAGAGAAAACTTGTGCTGTGTACATTCTGTTTGTCCCAGACTCTGAACAGGATAGTGTTAATCCACCTTAAAAACAACAGATGCCAACTTCAGAATGCAGTAGCTGTTGATATAACAGTAGTTCTAGAAAGGCATACCAAGTCTTGTCATTTCAACATTAATCATACTCTCAAGACATGAGGCAGAGGAGGGTGATTAAATCCCAAATATTTTTCTTTATTTTAATTAGTGAAAGAATGTCCTGTCCTGTAAAAAATATAATTTCAATACATGTTCCTTTTGGCAGCATCAGCACTCTTCTCTAAGTACTTTTAATTTCTGTGTAAATTATCACATTGGGTGGAGCTGTGCTCCCGCAGAGTCTTTAACATGCAAAGCACACTCAGAGTTCAGGTCTATTTATGTAGCAGTATTATAACAGTAGTCCAGTTTTAAAATAAAAATGTGAGCTGACAACTCGAGATACTGTATTCTGAAACATAGATGTATTTAATGTCATCAACAATAATACTCTTTCTGCTTCTCCCTCCATCACACATGCAGACACCACAGATACTGTTCATCCTCTCTGAAAAAAAAGTATAGTATTAACAGGTGATTTTTCCCACACCTTTTATTCCTGCCTTTTTTTTTTAAAAAGCTGAGCAAACATTAGCAATACTATTTGCACTCAGGTAATATCTACATGCAACTTGTTGCTATAAATATTAATTAATTGGATCACCAATACCCATAATGCAACTTTATTTTGACCTACATGCCCTATGAACTAGATATTTTTTGGATTCAATTTCCTTAAAACCAACTGTCAGCATCATGTGATGGAAGAGATGAAAAATGAAAATGAGTGTTCCTGCTGTGCAGGTGAGTGACCTGTGGGAGACAGCTCTGCCTGCTAGGATTTTTACATGTACCATCAGACACAGACCAATTGATTAGATCATCTTATACCTGCCACCAACTAGGCTCAAGAGACTAATTAGAGAGAGTACTGCCTGCGCAGGCACCCCATTGACACCTAATTTGCTCAGCCAAAGCCTTTGGGGAGAATGTATTATCTCTGCAGCTGCACTTCATGCATTTCTGATTTGAGGCAGAAGCAAGGAGTACTTCTTCAGTCTTTTGAGCAAACTGAGTATATAAGCCCTTAAGTGCTAAATACAAGCAGACAAATTAAATCTGGCCAGCTGCTATAAATCCTTTTTTCCCTTCAAATATATATACATGCATACATGCTTTATTTTATATCTATATGTGCACAAATGCAAACATACAGAGAATTTGTCTACATAAGTATGAATGTGTGTAGAAAGAATGGGTATATAAGGACATTTCTATGAATATATGCTTTAAAATATGCAATTGTCACACTGTATAGTGTGCCTTCCTTCGCAGGGAAGTTTTACTTCTGTGAAATTTAAAATAAATGCATTTATTCTTATATGTGAAAAATAAATGATCTGCAGTGTTGTCAGCTCAGGCTCAGAATTACCCCATGGACAAGGCTCAGTAGATTGATACCTATAAAGTTGCTCTGAGTATCTTCAGAGGTGCTAGTTCAAAGAATAATTCGGTATACAGCCTAGCTTTGTTGGAAGCTTTTCTTCGATGGACTATACCTTGTTTGTAGTTTCCTGAGGAATACTATTCACTAAGGCTAAATATAAGGTTACTTAAATTGCTTTCTGCTGGGCTTTAGTTTTATCTAGTTATCCATGCCCCAAAATACACAGGAGAGGCAAGACTTAAGGCTGCCATTAAAAATTTATTCAGAATAAAAAAAAAGAAGAAAAAGAGACACACTAGAAAAACTAGGATCTTTTGATAAACTGAGAAGAGTTTGCAGAAAATAATTTCATCTATAGGCTGGTTAGTGTTTCCTGAACTCAGAAGCCTTGTAATACACAGGAACATAGTGGATTTGTATCACTTCTAAAAATAGCACTGAAGCCAAGTATCTTCTTCCCTGTCATGGGTCTACAAAGCAACATTCAGGAATTGAATAAGGCTGAATTATTGAAGTTTAATTTCAGTTTCTGTCAAAGCCCACAATGACAAGGTCAATTTATAGTGTTAACTCAGGATTCTGCACCCCTGTAACGAAAGAAGTAAAGAAGCCTAAGCAAAATATGTGTGAGTTATGTATGTGGCCAAAATATCATGTTTGCAGAATATCTCCTTTGCAAAACACACTATAAATGTGACTTCAGTGCTGTTCCTAGGATGGGGGACAATTCAATACAGAGAGATTATCCTCACCTTTCTCCCCTCAGATAGGCCACATCTTCACCTATTCACTTTACATTTCTTTACCTATTCAATA